>OZ038387.1:52030354-52135961 GCA_964036045.1 Eutreptiella sp. 'Long Island Sound 2002' | reverse complement strand
CCTCGGTAATTGGCGGTGCCCACTGCCTCTCGCCAATGAGTGCCCTTGCTCTGCGGTATTCCCTATCTTTACAATACAGTACCCTCTTCCTCTACCTTGGTCGGCTGTGGTAATTTCCTGCACCGTAGGCCAAGTCGTGGGTGGATCGTACCTGCCCAGTTCGGGCAAGCCAACCCGGACTTCGCCTGGAGTGCACAAAAGCCCCCGAGCTTCAGCGGATATATGCAGAGCCTGCGGACCATCTATTCAGCAGCTTTGACGGGCCGCAGCAGCCCTCCGGCGCCGAGCCTCACACCCCGCAGGGCCCGCGTTGTACCTCGATACCCGGTAGGCGCAGGTGTGTGGGGCTCTCGGTGTCCCAAATAGTCCCAGATCGGGCGTCCCTGATGAAGGGGGTGGACAACCAGCAGACAACTTTCCACAGTGGTAGAGGAGGTGGATTGACAGGCAGTGGTAAAAGGATTTTACAAATCGCTAAACCCTAAACCCCAAAATTGTACAAACCAAACCCCTTGGGCTATGGCACGTGAAGAGGGGTGGCTTACGTGGCGTTGCCCATAAATCTATGCGGGCCGCCACTGCATGCAGCACCCCACCAACGGCTCCTGGAATGTAGTGCTGCGGCATGCTGCGGGTGACCCTGCACGGTAGGTAAAAATGAGGCACCACTGGTACTAGGGTGTCAAGCGGCGCTCACCGCCCAGCACAGCACAATGACGGACACCTGCCGCGAAAAGGCAAACGACGGAAATTCCGTCAGACTCGAGAGAATCCTTGCTTTCTTCCATGTGCCTTGCTTCCTGCCTCTGCCCGATGTCGCAGGATTCTGACCCAAGAGCTTGGGCTCTTGGCGTTGCAGCAGGTACCGCGAGGGTAATGGGGACCGAGGACTGCAGAGGGAGGGAGCAGTGGGGTGGTGTTCGGCGTATGATGGGCTACAAGGTTTTCTTTTTTGGCGGGATGTCTAACAAATGTTGTAAGGTGTCCAACAGATTTTGTTGGACGTTGCAAGATTCTGTGAGGTCTGTGAGGTAAAAGTGCAGAACGAGCACCATTGAAAGGCCTTTTGGGTGGGGTGCATTTCTAGATCCCATGTGAATGGGGCTGATCCGTGGCCGCTAGAAGTTGCTGATCTGGACCAACCCGCGTTATGTGCTGTTTCCAGACATAACATCGTTTCGGAAGGTGCTTTCTGTCGGAGACGTGGAACTGACGAAAAATCAAACAGAGCAGACGGTGGGTGGGTGGGTGGGTGGGGGGCTGGTGAAGAGAGGGAGGGGTGTGCCGTGGCGGGGGTGGGGGATGGGTGGCGGGCATTTGGGGGTTCGTTCGGCTCTGGGACCACGTGAAATTGTTCCCCCAACGGCACGGGGCGTCAATGAGACCCTCCCTGACTCTCTCGGTCCATTCCTTTCAACTCAGCCGTGGTTGGCTTGTCGGGGTTGTGCCGACGGGAGGGCGGCAAGCTGGTGACCGGTGATCTGACGCGTGTGCATGTGCGTTTTGCGGCTTCCGCCCTGAGTGTCGCTGAGCCTGGCCCACTGGGCTTTGGTTTGCCCCATCACCCCCACGCGTCTCCGCATGCCCCGTACAGGACAAACACGCCCAGGGTCCGGTGGGTGACTGTCCCTGCACGGCGGCGGTTCCGTGTCGCTGAGATGGACTCTATGCAAGAGAACCACACGCAGTCCGAGCAATGCCTCTTCCATCTCCAGCTAACGTGCGATGCCACCGATACAATATGCAAAGGTACCCTCGAGTACACGCGGAATGTCTCACAGGTACGGGACTGTGTGGCCACAGGTCTCTGCTTTGTGGGGTTTCAAGTTGCAACCCAACTAGAGCCGCAACTAGAGTTGAAACGGAGTTGGTTTCAGGTGATCGTCTGCAGCGGTGGTGCACAGCGATGATGTACAGTGCTGGTATGAAAGTGGATTGCCATTCAAAGCAACAAACCGAAGTAAGGAAACGCGCGTCACGTTATCCCACTGTACACCATCACCTCACTAGACACATCACTGCAGACCATCACTGTCGAACGTAATGCCTTTGCTCAGAAATCGTTTTTTGTGCATTCTGTTCTGCGCAGGAATTGCTCAATGACTCAGCGTTGCTTTTCGTTGAACCCGCACCCTTCCTGCAAAGGTGCGAGGAGGGGCCAAGCCATATGTATATGCGCGCCCAAACCCTGAAATCCCTTCCGCAATCGTGTCCCATCTTCGTTCTTTTGCAGCCGTCCCCGCTTTGTGCTGCATGGACCATCACCTGCCCGAAGGGATATGCGTCGCTGAGTTTAAATTTGACGGCGTTCCCATCGAAGGCCCCAACCTCCGAGCTAAAGGTCTACGAAGGCGGTCCATCCATCGGGCCCATAGTCACGGTAATCTCAGGTATGTGAGCCTCCGACACCAAACGTGCTGTGAGCTGTGAACTTACCTGCGGTGCCTTGCGTTGCGTCTTTGTTTGCTGCTGAATGATTCCATGCTGCTCGATACGAGGATGTCCAGGGGCGCATATGGAAAGGCTCTATCGTTGTCGTGTGGCTGAGCAGTGTCTCATTAGAAAGCGGGTATGGCTGGGCCCGTGCCTCAAGGGCGGGATGGGTCGCAGTTGAGCCCCTCAGCAGCGCCATTTTCACCCAATCGGGGGATTTTGCTGACAGCACTCAACTTGTTGAGACCGGACCCTTCAAGCAGTTGCATGGTTCCGCCCCCGCCTTTGCAAGCTGCCGTTGGACAAAACTGGCCAATGGCAGGGGTCGTTGCCTCCGTCTGCGTGGACCTGACGCACAGTTCTGACACAGGGAAAGTGCGGGGGGGGGAGGGACTGGAGTGGGGCAGCGTTGGCGCAACCGACCAAGGTCGAGTAGGAGGACAGGGATGACCGGCAGAGCAAGGGCATTCGGTGGCGAGAGGCCAGCGAGCAACGGCAGCCTCCAACAATCCTCGCAGGCGTCGTGCTGTTGTGCGCCTGCGTTGCGTTTTGGCCTCTCCATCGTTCCCAGTGTGTGCTACCGCCCCCCGGTGTGCCCTCGTCACCTCTGCACCTCCCCCGCCCCCCACACACACGTGCCCAGGAACGGATGTCATGAACACAACGTTGGTCGCGCCCGTGACGGTCTTTGCGCCGTCCAGCCTCCTGGTGTTTGAAAGCCGAGAGGAAGTGGCCGTTCCGGATCAATTTCGCCTGACGTACGCGTGCCTGGCCTGAGATTCCTGTGCACTTGCATTGCACACGACGTTGCTCGGCCGCGCACTCGTGTGCCGTGCTTCACCCACTGCGCCGTGCTGTGCTGAGATTGCAGGCGCCTCCGCGCGACGTGTGCATACATCAGCGGTCGTGGTGCCATCCTGCGCCAGCCGGCGACTCATTCGAATTCCGGGTTTCCAACTCAGTCCGTGGCACAAGCCCGGGCATTCGTGACTGCCGGTTGCGATGACGTGTGGCAGGTTTATCATCTTGCAGATCCAGTGTGGGGGCACCCGGGCATCGCCCCTGTCGGCCGCTCCCACGGTGTATCATCTCCTGAACACGCAGACTAGAACCGCATGGCCCCCTTAGCACATCTTGCCCCTTTGTTTGCACTGTTATGGCTGACCTCCTGCAAGCCGTGGCCAGTTTGGCCACATTGTTGGTTCCCATTTGCGTCGTGTGTGCCGGTGGCGTTCGCGTGCCCCCACACAGACATGCCCCCTGCTGTGCACAGGCATGAGCATCCAGGTATTGTGTATCACACTCGATGCGGCCCCTCATGCCCCGCTTGGGCGACCCCCAAACAGCCTAAGAAACGCGCAGACTGACCCGTCTCCGTGCACTCGCGCACTCTGCCCCCGAACCACATGTTGGAGCCCGTTCATCTTGGTCCCCCAAGCGCCACCCCCACACAGGCCCCTGTCCAATGCCCTGCTTTGGCCCACTCCTCCACTTCCAATGTTGTCCATTTGTGTCTCGGCAACGGATCCCATGTGTTTTGCCTTCCGGTGTTGCTCTTGGGTCAGCCGGTTCATGCAGGGAATGCTGGGACCATGCCTTGGGTCATCGTTCTGGCACCTGCCCTGTTGCCCTGGGGCCACCAGCCTCAGATTTGCGTGCCCCCACACAGATATGCCCGCACCCATACACATGTATGTGCCCTCCAGTACACAGACGTACACAGACGTGCCCATTCCCATGTGCAGCCGTCTGTACAATTTCTTAAGTGACTGCAACAGATTACAAGTCATGCAGAGAGTTATGGTTTATAATGGATCGGACCTTGGTTTTGTGATCCTTAGTGAGCTATTGTGTTTGCAAGTGGTGGCCATCTATTTTATTTTTTTTATGCCTTGTATACATTGGGACGTAAATCTACTGACATCTGATACCTGACATCTGATACCAGTGGTAGAAGACATGATATTGATTGCAGATATTGCTTCCACTGCGAGTTTGCTTGACGATTGGATGGAGGTTGGCTGATGTGGTGAAGGTAGATCATTTCAGGATTTCGAGTGCCAAAAGGGCCGGAAGACATAAACCATGGCGGGGGATTTAGATGGTGGGTGATAATACAGTAGCCCTTTGGTCAGGGTACCCGTCGACTCTTTAGGGTGTGCGGCATTGGAAAGGAAAAGGCACAAAGGGAGAACCTGCTGTGCATTTCCTGGAAGAAGAAGTCGTGCAAAAATTCGGAAACTGCCACCACCCATTTGAACCCCCATAGCCCAATGCCCATCTGAAAGCGCCCCCCCCCCCGCCCCCCATATGTGCATCTGCAGCCCCACCTGCAGGTATGTCGTCTTGGTGTGACCGAATGGAGTAGTGATTGGATGGCCTGTTTGCCAGCGGCATGTTGATGGTCGGAATTATTTCGCCCTCAATATTGACGGGCTCATTCAGCTCCCAAGGTGAGCAGATGGGATGGGGGGGAGAACGAGACCTTGTCATTGACGGGGGTACGGTTTCGAGGGCGATCATGTGGGCTATTTGGGTTGGCAAGTTCACGTGGGCATAAGGTCGGAACGTGCATTTTTGAGCCATGCTTTTGGGCTTGCTGTTTTTGCTTGAGAGAAGTGCAAAGCAGCTACCCTGCACCCCCCTTGCAACCCCCCCCCCTTGCAATCTCCCCCCCCCCACCCGGGAGACCGTCACTTCCATGTTTTTCTAGTTAACATGTATTGTGCTGGTTTGTGTTGCCCATCTGGTTTACGCATGGCCTTGCATTGCTTTCCCATTACTACAAATCAAGCACCTGTGTGTGTTCTGTGATATTCTCTCTCCAAAAGCGGTGTATGGGTGTGCTGTGTTGCTACTTCAGACCCAAGATGTTTTCTCCCGGTGACCATGTACGGTACCACTCACGCACACTTGGTGCACATGTGTTGGCCACTGTTGTGGGGCCTTCGCCAAATGGGCCGCAGTTTTGCCACATTCGGTACATACACCCTGGTGGGGTCACTCCGGTGGATCATGAGAGTGCTCAACTCTCAAGGCTAGAGGCTGTGGCGGTTGAATCACCCAAGTCTTGCTTGCATCGGTGGAGGGTACCACAGTTTGCCTTGAAATACCCTTGCAATCCCCCCCCCCCCCGGCCTACAGAGGGAAAGGCCAAGGGAAGGGAAAGGGGAGGGGAGAGGGGAGGTTAGGGCAAGGAGGAAGAGGAAGGTCAAAGGGTGGTGAGAAGCTGATGGGCACCACCGCCTATGGAGGGAAAGGGTCCAAGGGAAGGGCAGCGAATGGCGATCGGCCAGTAGGCGCCGCCAGCTGCAGACGAGATCATCACACCATGGCGTCATGCCAAACCCCCCCCCCCCCCCGGCCAGTGGGCGCCGCCAGCTGCAGACGAGAACACAAGACCATGGCTTCTTGCCAAAACCCCCTCATACCACGCATGACGTGGATCGCCCCCCCACGGGGGTTGTTGGGGCGTGGAACGCGCCGAGCGTGCCGAGAGCATGCTAACGACACCGCGACTCACGTGGAGCTCCCAGTGAAGAAGATCTGGTACAGCGAGAGTGCAAGTACCTGCCACGACTCCGTAGCACTGCATCGCCGGGGGTATGGCATGCGGTGGACAGTTGAGCATGTGCCGATGGTGTTGAGGATGGTCTCGCGGCTTGGACCGGGCACCACCGTTGACGCTCCTGTTGAGCCGTGAACATGTAGTGGTGACAGTCGTGCTGAGGTTACGCAGCTCACCCACACACGCGATGGAAGCACTCCGCCATGAGCATGAACGTGACCTCGTGGAGGTGAAGGGTATTGCCGTATGGATCCTTAATGTTTTGGTCGACGCAACCCGCCACCATGGAGAAACGGAAACGGCGGACCAAAAACAGCGGCTTGGTGGACCTTCACTGAAGGAAAGGGAAGGGAAGGGCAGCGAATGGCGATCGGCCAGTGGGCGCCGCCAGCTGCAGACGAGAACACAAGACCATGGCTTCTTGCCAAAACCCCCTCATACCACGCATGACGTGGATCGCCCCCCCACGGGGGCTGTTGGGGCGTGGAACGCGCCGAGCGTGCCGAGAGCATGCTAACGACACCGCGACTCACGTGGAGCTCCCAGTGAAGAAGATGTGGTACAGCGAGAGTGCGAGTACCTGCCACGACTCCGTAGCACTACATTGCCGGGGGTATGGCATGCGGTGGACAGTTGAGCATGTGCCGATGGTGTTGAGGAGGGTCTCGCGGCTTGGACCGGGCACCACCGTTGACGCTCCTGTTGAGCTGTGAACATGTAGTGGTGACAGTCGTGCTGAGGTTACGCAGCTCACCCACACACGCGATGGAAGCACTCCGCCATGAGCATGAACGTGACCTCGTGGAGGTGAAGGGTATTGCCGTATGGGACCTTAATGTTTTGGTCGACGCAACCCGCCACCATGGAGAAACGGAAACGGCGGACCAAAAACAGCGGCTTGGTGGACCTTCACTGAAGGAAAGGGAAGGGAAGGGCAGCGAATGGCGATCGGCCAGTGGGCGCCGCCAGCTGCAGACGAGAACACAAGACCATGGCTTCTTGCCAACCCCCCCCCCCCCCCGGGAGACCGTCACTTGGCGACCGTCTCCCCCCCCCCACCCGGGAGACCGTCGCGCGCTAACCCGGGAGTTTGCAAGGGGGGGAAAGGGTAAGCTTCCTTCATGCCATGCTTTTCCACTGCACTTGCAGAATGCCCCCCCCCCCCCGGTGTCGAAGTGGGCGGCCAGCGACGGTAAGAGGCCCACCCCACGTCACCCGCTACATCCTACTCCCCTGTGCACCCACGCATCCCCCACAACCCCCGTCCGCGCAGCAAAGGCATGAAGGAGAGGGTAGGGGGTTTGTGTTGCGCTCGCCAAAGGATGGACTGAGCGCGGGAACTTGGAGGAGAAAGGTTGTTATGTGCCCCCGTCGGGGAAACGACCCCGCAAGTGGCCATCCCAGGGCCCACCAACCGCCGTTGGGGAGAGGTACCTCACCGCCGGCTTGGGATGGCCGCTTGGACGCACCTGGCCAACGGCGAAGGCATTTGCCTTCCTCTGCGTGGACTCGACGCAGAGAAGTGAAACAGGGCAAGTCCGGGGGCTCCGTTGGCACAACCGACCAAGGGAAAGGGAAGGGAAGGAGTGTGGTGAGGCCGATGGGCACGGTGGCCTACAGAGGGAAAGGCCAAGGGAAGGGAAAGGGGAGGGGAGAGGGAAGGTTAGGGCAAGGAGGAAGAGGAAGGTCAAAGGGTGGTGAGAAGCTGATGGGCACCACCGCCTATGGAGGGAAAGGGTCCAAGGGAAGGGCAGCGAATGGCGATCGGCCAGTAGGCGCCGCCAGCTGCAGACGAGATCATCACACCATGGCGTCATGCCAAAACCCCCACATACCACGCCTGACGTGGAGTGCCCCCACACGGGGGCTGTATGACGCGAAAGGCGCTCTACGTGCAGAAGAAGAGGCACGACAACAACCCCGTTGGTCACAAAGCCATGGAGCGGAAGCGTCGGAGCAGTGGAGAGAAGTGAGGTGTGGAAAAGGACAAGACACGAGATGCAGCAAGGGTGGAAAGGGAACATGGTTGCCAGAAGAAGGATTGAAGGTGACCAACTATTGGGGTGCTCTATATAGGAGGATGGCCCAAAAAGGAAAAGGCAAGGGAACCCTCGGAAGGCGAGGAACGGTTGACCCAGGTTGGGTGAATGATGAGGAGGGCGGAGGAGTTCGCTTGCAGAGCCAAACACCGGAATTGGGAAGGAGAAAAGGGATAGGGAAGGGGAAGGGAGGAAAAGGCAAAGGGAAGGGGAGACAACACGTGGAACACACAGAAGCAAGGAGTGGAAGAGGTATCCGTCTGAGGATCCAGCATCAGCATCACCGAGGAATGGAACGCACCGAGGAAAGGAGAAGTAGGGGAATGGAAAGGAGGATGCACTATCCATGGTACAAAGAGAAGGTACCACTACAACGAACAACAGTGGAAGGAGAGGTGAGATGGACATGGCAGCAGCATTTTGAGGATTGCCGCAGAGTATGGCAAGAAGGTCCCAAAACACAAAAGTTCCGTCGATTGTGGCAACTAATAAAGGAAGAATAATGGAAATGGAGGACAAGTGGACAAGAACATCGGATCCCAAGATGGGAAGAGGAAGGAGTGGCGGAAGCATACATGATGTACCACAAGCCGACTGGCAAAGCGTACGCGGGAGTAGCGTACAATGGACACCAAGCACGGTTAAAGAAGAGATGGAGCAACCGTTGGGGGGATGAAGACTTGGTAAGTAGGGTGATGAGAACAAGTGAATCAATGGCGGATTGGATAGTATGGCCCGTGGAGAGGTTTCCCGGACAACGAAGAGGGCACATGGCGTTTTGTAGGAGGTCAAGCATGAGGGAGGGGTTTTGGGCCACACACTTGGAATGTTGGTGGCCAAAAGGGTTCAATGAGGGAACGACAGGAGGGGAGCACAGGGAAGGGGCCAGAAGGGATTGGGCACACAGAAGGTACACATTCCAGAGGGCGCACAGGGAAGGTTTGGAAGAAAGGTGGGGGGAGACGAGGAAAAGCCTCAAGAGAACGTTGGAAAAGATTCACAACAAGGAGACCACAGTGGCGGAGGTGGTCAAAAAGATGTTGGTGCAGGAAGCAAAGAAGTTCTTGCAAGTGATATATGGAGATGGAGTCACCGGACAAGACGTACAACAACTCGAGAGAGCATTGAGGACCAAGATAAACACCCAAAAGGAGGAAAAGAGAAAGCCCATGGGTGACTACATCAAGCTCTTGATCACGCACAAGGCTTGGGGTAAAGTGAGAATCAGGGATGTCCTCAGAGACCCTGAAGTAGTCCATAGGCACCCGGAGCCTGAGGTCGCAGAAACCATGTGGGTGTGCGAGAAGAATGTCCCGCCAATTTCCACGTGGTTGTTGAACTACACGGACATCGACAAGGAAGAAGGATTGACAGAGGAGGAAAAAAGGGTCTTTGTGAAATGGGATGAGCAATTTGGGCATCTCAAGAAAGAAGAACAACCATGGGTGACATCGTGCAACTGTTTTAAGCATGTGCCGTATCCAAGGAAGGAGGAAGTATGGAGGGGCCATGTGGTCGTGACAGAAATGGCGGGCTTCAATAGTCCAATAATGGAAGACGTGGAGAAAAAAGGATACAAATTCAAGCAGCAAGAGCCAGAATGGAAGGTGCTCCACAACTTGGAAGAGGGGTTAACGGAGTACACCGAGTACAAAGTATGAAGTGGAGCAGGGCAAAGAGAGGACTACGAAGGGTGGAAAGACTTGATCAAGAAAAAAGTGATGTGGCAAGTGGACAAGGAGGTTCACACGTTGCCACAAGGGACGGAAGGGATGCAAAAAGTGAAGGACATGAGGAAAGATTTTGCATTCTTGAAGGAGGATAGGGGTCCGCACAACTGGGTTGGCGTATGTAAGCGACTATACAAGCACCGGAGGGACATATACCTCCAAAGTGATGGGTTTGAGGTCGCGCCGGAAAGTGAGGAGGCCATCCTACAACGCCACGAAGACTACCACGCGGAGAGGCTCCTCGCAGTCAACAGAAGGTTGCCGTACATATATGGAATATGGAAGGCCCAGAAAGAAAACATACGATGGATTAGTGGAGCAAGGAAACAAACCGAAGAAGAGAAAGACAAGCCGGAAGGAAGCATAGCAGGAGTCGGAGAGGTCTTGGTGCAAGCATTAACGCAAGTATGCAGAAGCTTGAAACGCAAGGATGTGGAATGGAGGAAGAAAGGGAACCCGAAGAGGGTGTGGTGGATAGATAGTGTGGAGGAGTTCATGCAGCCGGTCCGATTTGAGGAGGAATTGATAGCGCAATGTAAAGCTTCGGCGGAAGTGGGAGATTTCGTGGCGATGTACCCAAGCATGGATCAAGACTACGTCTCCACAAACGTGTTGGAGGCAATCGAGGAGGCTTGGGACTGGGAAGAACAAACTGCAAAGGAGGAAAAGGATGGGGAAGAGGAGGAAGAGCTACGGGTCGGAAAAGACGGTTGGTGGCTTGGACGAAAGGGGGAGGAACCCCAAGCTGACAGCTGGAGCAAGAGAGAAGTGAAGGAGATGGTGCAGTGGGTACTAAACAACGGATATGTCAAGCAAGGGGGTGTGGTGTACAAGCAAAAGAAAGGTTTCGGAATGGGACTAAAATGTGCCGTCTTCTTGGCGAACTTGGCGTGTTATGGGACGGAGAAGAGGTTCGCGGAAGAAGAAGGAAGGAGGCCGGAGCAAGTGGAACACAACTATCGCTTTGTGGATGACATGTTTTCCTTGACCGGCGTCGTCCCTGGGGAGGAAGCATACAAACTCAAAAGGACGGTCCGAAGAGCCGCTTATGGAGGCCACCTTGTCTTCTTGGGGGCTGACTTGTGGTGGAGAGAGGATGAGAAAGGGCGCATCAAGTTTGAAACCGGAGTGCATTGGAGAGAGAAGGACTATCCCATAAAAATAAGGCGATATCCAGTGAGGGATAGCATGATCTTGGACGCCCAAAGGTTGGGAGTATTGACAGGGCAATACATCAGAGCATTGGGGTTGTGCTCAGTTTTGCGATTATTCAAGGAGGCGATCCAAACCATCACCAAAACGGCCACACAGCGAGGCTATGGGACACACGAGCAAAAGAAACAATGGGGCAAGTTCTTGCGAGTGTGGTGGGGTGGACAAGACATCACCATGGGGGAGATGCACGTGTGGTTTGGACGGATGCAACGGTGGGTAAGGAAGGAGATCTCAAAAGAAGAGAGGAGAAAGAAGAGATGTTGGTACGGGTGGAGGTGTCGGAGAAAGAGCTGCCCGTTTGAGCACGTACCACCGCCACCGAAAGTGTGGACACCGCCGGAAGGCGGGCTGGAACCCCAAAGGAGGGAAGCCAAAAATCCGCACCCACAAGGGGTGAGAACAACTGAGATCGTCGGAGAGGAAGAGGAGATGAAGAACTGTGGTGTGTGGCGGGAGACGGTGGTGGTTGTGGACTTGAGGGAACCACCGTTGGTGGCGCCAACGCAAAGCGACAACCGCAAAGTTGGGTGCGCCGAGACCACGGAGGCTGCAAGCACCAACAAAAGCCTGACAAAAGATGTTGAGAGACAACAAAAGGAAGAACAAGCGAAGCGGCAGGAGAGGGAGAGCCAAGACGACAAAGGAACAAAAGAAGTGGAAGACGGTGACACCGACAGTGACGTATCAATCTTGACATGGCTGCAAGGCTTGAAGATAAGGGGCGAAGGAGGGCAAATGGAGGGACACAAGGACTTGCGGCCGGAGGTGGTGGACGATGAGGCGACCGTGGAGCAACAAAGGCAACAGAGGAAGAGCCACACCGAAGACCATGGAGGGCCTCGTCCATCACCACAAGTGGGGCTAGAGGTGGGGGAGAAGGAGGAGAAGGAAGAAGACCACAAGCAAAAGGAGAAGAGCGAAATCCAAAGCCACAAGGAACAATATCCACCGCAGCGGCAAGAGGATGAGCAGCAAGGTGAAGAAAGCGGAGGACATGGAGAAGATAGTGACACCAACAGTGCCATATCAATCTTGAGATGGTTGCAAGGGCTGAGCAAAGAGGAAGCGGGAGGCCAAAGCCAGGAGAACCCAGAGCTAGACGTGGTGGAAGAAGAAGAGACAAAGAAACAACCAAGGCAGGAGCAGAGAAGAAATGCCCTTGGCTAGGGAGAGCCAGAACCATCTCGAGAAGTGGCAGTGGATGGGGTGGAGAAGGGGGTGTTGGACGAACAACCAGGTCCAAAAGCGACAAAGAACAAGGACCGCAGCAAGGTACAACACCCAAAAGGAGTGGGAAACCACGGGTTGAAGGAAGCCGAAGAGAGGGGGCCGACAGAAGAGAAGGTGACCTCGGAGGAGGCGAAATCAAGACGAACAAAGCCACAACCAAGAAAGGGTGAATGGCAAGTGGAGCTCCCCAAGGACATATTGGAGACATGGAACCAAGCAGTCCGGGAAGCGGCAAGCCAAGGGAAAGAGACCATGGGATTGTTGTGGGGGACAAGGACCGAAAATGGGGTCAAAGTAGGGGGTCTACACATACCAAGACACGACGTACAAACAAGCCACCACTGTGCAGTGGGAGATGAGGCGCTCACAGAGGCGGTCAGTTGGGGCGCATCCTTGGGAGGAAAATTGGTTGGTTGGATACACACGCATCCAGGACATGTGCCGGTGCTATCAGCCTTGGACGTGTGCACCCTCAACACAATTGGCCTAACGCTATGGTCAATTATACCGGAAGGAGGCCCAGCAGTTGGAGTGGTGCAAAGTTGGACCTCTCCAGCGGATGAAGTGGCGTGTGCCCCACTGAAGGGGGGTCTAAAGGCCTACACAATGTCCGTCTTGGGCATGGAGGTGGCAAACAGATGTGCCGCAATCCGCCGAAAGAAACCGGGAGTGGATCACCGGTATCACGAACATCTTGCTGGAGTTTGGGATGATGATGACCCTCACCCGGTTGGGAGGGAGCAGGAGGAAGTGCCGGTGGTCCTCGTGGAGGCCGAGGATGGTGGTTGTATGGACATGGGAAACAACAGGTGGTGGACCAAATGGTTGGGAGCAGGAAGCACACCTAAGGAAAAGGAGAACACCAAGCCCGACAACAATGAGGAGAGTGATAGCAGCACGAGCAGCAACGGGACAGCGAGCACGGTTGGACCCGAAGCTTGGTCGCAAAAGCGTGGTCCCAAGCACGCATGTGGGCTATGCTGCAGACCATTGAGGGCCAAGGAGGGAGCAGTGAGGTGCAGCCAGGGGCACTGGATGCACTTGAAGTGTGCGGGGGTCACTGTCTCCCAGGCGAAGAAGGTGTTCCGCAGCAACAGGGTGTTCCAGTGTAGGTGCAGAAAGGCAAGGCCAGCCAAATGGTTGCGGGAGGAAAGAGAGAGGCACAAGCAGAGGAGGAGAGAACAACGCAGCAAAGCGAGGAAGGCAGGGGTGGCGCTGGAGGAACAACCCCCCAAGCCACAAGCACGGGCCGAACCACAGCAAAGTGACTCCGAGAGACCGGAAGTGGTTGGAGTGGATGGCCATCACATTGTTTTCGGGGGAAGAGTAGCACTAACAGGCATGAAGAAAAAGATGGAATTGGAGGGGAAGACAGGTGAGGTTGAAAGCATCATCGAGGAACAAGGAAAAGTAAGACTCCGAATGGACTGTGGCAGAAGGGTTTTGGTGTCATTGGATAGGGTCAGGGTGCAAGAGGTGGAGCACATGGGAGGCGCCGAGGACTCAAAAGCTGCCCAACAACAACAGCACGGGGAAGAAACAAAAGGACGCGGGGTGGCGGGAGACAATGAACCGCACGGAAGAAAGGAGGAAAGGAGTGAAGAAGGAGAGATGGGAGGGCAGGAAGAAACATTTGAACTATGGAATGGGGTGAGGCTAGTAGGGATGAGACAACCGGAGTTGGAGGGCCACAAGGGGGTGTTGGAGGAGATCTACAAGGACAAAGTGCAAGTGTTGTTAGTGGGAGGGATGCGCCGAGTAAAAGTGGACAAGAAGAAGGTGGTCCCGGAGGTAGTTGAGCCCGTTGAGGTGCTGCCCCCGGGTTTTGAAGGATGGAGCTTTCTTGAACAGATTGGAGTGGGTAGTGCACCCACCATGGATGAAGTGAAGGCCGCATACAAAAAGTGGGTGTTGCGGTTACATCCGGACAAGAACATGAACAACATTGCCAAAGCCACCCACCTGTTCAAAAGGTTGACCTCCGGCCACGAGGGATGGAAAAGTGCGCCCGGGGTGACACCGCCAAGGCCGGCGGAGGAACCACCCAACTACCAGTTCAACCCCACATACTTTCGATCCAATTTCTGCAACAGCTCAAGTTCGGCGGGGCAAACAGCCCCGGAGGAAGCGCCACCAAGTGCCAAAAACCCAGAAACGGAGGGCGATGGAGAGGGTTTTTGGTCTTTCTTGTGGGGAAGCAAAAGGCCCGGTCGTTCCGAACATGCGAGTGGAATGGGGGCTAGCCACGGTGAGGGTACACCGAAGGGCGCACCGCCACCGGGGTCGGGAACGCAACGGACCCGCCGCCTCTTGTTCCATGACAAGTTCCGGTGGCACACGCACCACGTCCGCGCCATCCAAGCGCACCGGATCCTCGCGGAGAAAAGGAGGAGAGGGTGGTTCTCCGACTACCCCGAGGCAGGAAGCAACATATACTTATTGGCACCAGACCAGGTGTACAAAGTGCGAGTGCTAGCCTCAACGGTATGGGTGCCGGAGGTGAGACGTTGGGAGCCGGAGGTGTTCATCATCGGGGAGGGCATCAACTTCACAGTGGAGGACACAACCAGAGTGATGCAAAATTTGCACAGGGCAAACGTGATTGCCGAGCAAGTAGGCATCCGGCTGTACAAGGAGTAGAAGATGGAAGCCAAGTGAGAAGCGGACAAGCCCCACCTGCGGGTGACAAGAGGGCGTGGAAGCGCACGGTCGCAGAGTTCCGACGGCGTCAAGGTGACCGGGTGCAGCTTGTTCAGCGCAGTGCCGAGCACAAAGGCGCGACCCGGAACGCACCATGGCATGGCCTAGGCCTTGAAGCAAGAGGGATTGAGACCGGGCGCCAAGCGACCCAGGAACCCAAGGGACGGGCAACCCGGCGCCGGGAGGAGAAGGAAGAACAATGAAAGCAAAAAGCCTGATGGAAAGGAGAGTCTCACACCATCAACATGGGTCTGCTGGGGAGGAGAAGATCCTCCAGCCACCGAGACTCACACTGGGGAGCCGCGGCCCCCAGTGATACAGCAACAAGGCACAACGATGTGGTCTGAGGTACGGCCGTGGACGGGCCTCTGGACCCATGCCCAATGGAGACGGCGCCGCAGTCTCCATTGGATGCGCCCCGGCTACCACAACGCGCAGCGAGCTTTCTCGCCGGCGGAGTAGGGGGCAAGGCCAAACAACAGGCAGGGGGAAGGCAACCCCCGCACTTTTTTAGCCAGGGTGGTGACCAACACCGACCAAAACAAAACAATGAAGTCTACACGTGCACCGAGTTCTTCTCGGGGGGTCCAATGGGGCCTCAGCGAGATGCCCGATGTGGCAACGCAAGCCCACCGGGGGCCGCGCTCTCAAGGGAGTGACCACGGCAGTAAGTCCCAGCGTGCTAGCACTGAGAAGCGAGCAGGGGAGAGACTCCTTCCCTCGCGTAGCAACTCAACCAGAAAAGGGACGCACCACGTCGTCAAGCGCCCGGACCAAGCCGGGAGAAGGGGGCCAGCAAGGGGCCCTACGCACCTCCATCGAACACGGGACAACACCGTCAACCCAACAACAACTCGCTCCTATGTTGAGGTGGTCCATGGAGTCGCGCAACGAAGTGGGCGGCCAGCGACGGTAAGAGGCCCACCCCACGTCACCCGCTACATCCTACTCCCCCGTGCACCCAGGCATTCCCCACAACCCCCGTCCGCGCAGCAAAGGCATGAAGGAGAGGGTAGGGGGTTTGTGTTGCGCTCGCCAAAGGATGGACTGAGCGCGGGAACTTGGAGGAGAAAGGTTGTTATGTGCCCCCGTCGGGGAAACGACCCCGCAAGTGGCCAACCCAGGGCCCACCAGCCGCCGTTGGGGAGAGGTACCTCACCGCCGGCTTGGGATGGCCGCTTGGACGCACCTGGCCAACGGCGAAGGCATTTGCCTTCCTCTGCGTGGACTCGACGCAGAGAAGTGAAACAGGGCAAGTCCGGGGGCTCCGTTGGCACAACCGACCAAGGGAAAGGGAAGGGAAGGAGTGTGGTGAGGCCGATGGGCACGGTGGCCTACAGAGGGAAAGGCCAAGGGAAGGGAAAGGGGAGGGGAGAGGGAAGGTTAGGGCAAGGAGGAAGAGGAAGGTCAAAGGGTGGTGAGAAGCCGATGGGCACCACCGCCTATGGAGGGAAAGGGTCCAAGGGAAGGGCAGCGAATCGCGTTCGGCCAGTAGGCGCCGCCAGCTGCAGACGAGATCATCACACCATGGCGTCATGCCAAAACCCCCCCCCCCCGGTAGCGCACGGTCGCACAGTTCCGACGGCGTCAAGGTGACTGGGTGCAGCTTGTTCAGCGCAGTGTCGAGCACAAAGGCGCGACCCGGAAAGCACCATGGCATGGCCTAGGCCTTGAAGCAAGAGGGACTGAGACCGGGCGCCAAGCGACCCAGGAACCCAAGGGATGGGCAACCCGGCGCCAGGTGAAGAAAGAAGAACAATGAAAGCAAAAAGCCTGATGGAAAGGAGAGTCTCACACCATCAACATGGCTCTGCTGGGGAGGAGAGGATCCTCCAGCCACCGAGACTCACACTGGGGAGCCGCGGCCCCCAGTGATACAGCAACAAGGCACAACGATGTGGTCTGAGGTACAGCCGTGGACGGGCCTCTGGACCCATGCCCAATGGAGACGGCGCCGCAGTCTCCATTGGATGCACCCCGGCTACCACAACGCTCAGCAAACTTTCTCGCTGGCGGAGTAGGGGGCAAGGCCAAACAACAGGCAGGGGGAAGGCAACCCCCGCAACCTTTTAGCCAGGGTGGTGACCAACACCGACCAAAACAAAACAATGAACTCTACACGTGCACCGAGTTCTTCTCGGGGGGTCCAGTGGGGCCTCAGCGAGATGCCCGATGTGGCAACGCAAGCCCACCGGGGGCCGCGCTCTCAAGGGAGTGACCACGGCAGTAAGTCCCAGCGTGCTGGCACTGAGAAGCGAGCAGGGGAGAGACTCCTTCCCTCGCGTAGCAACTCAACCAGAAAAGGGACGCACCACGTCGTCAAGCGCCCGGACCAAGCCGGGAGAAGGGGGCCAGCAAGGGGCCCTACGCACCTCCACCCAACACGGGACACCACCGTCAACCCAACAACAACTCGCTCCTATGTTGAGGTGGTCCATGGAGTCGCGCCAAGAAGTGGGCGGCCAGCGACGGTAAGAGCCCCACCCCACGTGACCCGCTACATCCTACTCCCCCGTGCACCCAGGCATCCCCCACAACCCCCGTCCGCGCAGCAAAGGCATGAAGGAGAGGGTAGGGGGTTTGTGTTGCGCTCGCCAAAGGATGGACTGAGCGCGGGAACTTGGAGGAGAAAGGTTGTTATGTGCCCCCGTCGGGGAAACGACCCCGCAAGTGGCCATCCCAGGGCCCACCAGCCGCCATTGGGGAGAGGTACCTCACCGCCGGCTTCGGATGGCCGCTTGGACGCACCTGGCCAACGGCGAAGGCATTTGCCTTCCTCTGTGTGGACTCGACGCAAAGAATTGAAACAGGGCAAGTCCGGGGGCTCCGTTGGCACAACCGACCAAGGGAATGGGAAGGGAAGGAGTGTGGTGAGGCCGATGGGCACGGTGGCCTACAGAGGGAAAGGCCAAGGGAAGGGAAAGGGGAGGGGAGAGGGAAGGTTAGGGCAAGGAGGAAGAGGAAAATCAAAGGGTGGTGAGAAGCTGATGGGCACCACCGCCTATGGAGGGAAAGGGTCCAAGGGAAGGGCAGCGAATGGCGATCGGCCAGTTGGCGCCGCCAGCTGCAGACGAGATCATCACACCATGGCGTCATGCCCACCCCCCCCCCCCCCCGGCCAGTGGGCGCCGCCAGCTGCAGACGAGAACAACACACCAGGGCGTCATGCCGCCGTGGCGTGGCCTACTCCGCCGGCGAGACCGGCGAGAGTAGGGGGCAAGGCCAAACACCAGGCAGGGGGAAGGCAACCCCCGCATTTTTGTAGCCCGGGTGGTGACCAACACCGACCACAACAACCCAATGAAGTCTACACGTGCACCGAGTTCTTCTCATGGGGTCCAACGGGGCCTTAGCGAGATGCCCGATGTGGCAACGCAAGCTCACCAGGGGCCGCGCTCTCAAGGGAGTGACCACGGCAGTAAGTCCCACCGTGTTGGCACTGAGAAGCGAGCAGGGAAGAGACATCTTCCCTCGCGTAGCGACTCAACCAGAAAAGGGACGCATCACGACGTCAAGCGCCCGGACCAAGCCGGGATAAGGGGGCCAGCAAGGGGCCCATCACACCTCCACCCAAAACGGGACAACACCGTCAACCCAACATCAACTCGCCCCTATGCGGAGCTGGTCCATGGAGTCGCGCCAAGAAGTGGGCGGCCAACGACGGCAAGTGGCCCACCCCACTTCACCCGCTACATCCTATTCCCCCGCGCACCTACACACACCCCACAACACACGCAACGCGCAGCAAAGGCATGAAGGAGAGGGTAGGGGGTTTGTGTTGCGCTCGCCAAATGAAGGACTGAGCGCGGGAACTTGAAGGAGAAAGGTTGTTATGTGCCCCCGTCGGGGAAGCGACCCCGCAAGTGGCCATCCCAGGGCTCACCAGCCGCCGTTGGGGAGAGGTACCTCACTGCCGGCTTGGGACGGCTGCTTGGACGCACCTGGCCAACGGCAAAGGCATTTGCCTTCCTCTACGTGGACTCGACGCAAAGAAGTGAAACAGGGCAAGTCCGGGGGCTCCGTTGGCACAACCGACCAAGGGAATGGGAAGGGAAGGAGTGTGGGGAGGCCGATGGGCATGGCGGCCTACGGAGGGAAAGGCCAGGGGAAGGGAAAGGGGAGGGGAGAGGGAAGGTTAGGGCAGGGAGGAAGAGGAAGGTCAAAAGGTGGTGAGAAGCCGATGGGCACCACCGCCTGTGGAGAGAAAGGGTCCAAGGGAAGGGCAGCGAATGGCGATCGGCCAGTAGGCGCCGCCGGCTGCACACGAGATCATCACACCATGGCGTCATGCCAAACCCCCCCACCCCGACCATTGCGTCATGCCAAACCCCCCCCCCCTTTTTCATCACTCATTCTTCTTGAGGCAAACATGATTGCCGAGCAAGTAGGCATCCGGCTGCACAAGGAGTAGAAGGTGGAAGCCATGGGAGAAGCGGACAAGCCCCTGCCGCAGGTGATAAAAGGGCTTGGAAGCGCACGGTCGCAAAGTTCCGACAGCGTCAAAGTGACAGGGTGCAACTTGTTCAGCGCAGTGCCGAGCACAAAGGCGCGACACGGAGCGCACCATGGCATGGCCTAGGCCTTGACACAAGAGGGACCGAGACCGGGCGCCAAGCGACCAAGGAACCCAAAGGACGGGTAACCCCGCGCCGGGAGAAGAAAGAAGAACAAAAAAGCAAAAAGCTCGATGGAAAGGAGAGTCTCACACCATCAACACGGCTCAACTAGGGAGGAGAAGATCCTCTGGCCACCAAGACTCACGCCGGGGAGCCGCGGCCCCCGGTGATACAGCAACAAGGCACAACGATGCGGTCCGAGGTACGGACGTGGACGGGCCTCCGGTACCCCCCACCCAATGGAAACGGCGCCGCGGTTTCCATTCGATGCGCCCCGGCTCCCACAACGCTCAGCAAGGTTTCTCGCTGGCGGAGTAGGGGGCAAGGCCAAACACTAGGCAGGGGGAAGGCAACCCTTGCACTTTTGCAGCTAGGGTGGTGACCAACACCAACCACACAAGCCCAATGAAGTCTACACGTGCACCGAGTTCTTGTCGGGGGGTCCATCGGGGCCTCAGCGAGATGCCCGATGTGGCAACGCAAGCCCACCGCCGGCCGCGCTCTCAAGGGAGAGACCACGGCAGTAAGTCCCAGCGTACTGGCACTGAGAAGCGAGCAGGGGAGAGCCATCTTTCCTCGCATAGCGACTCAACCAAAAAAGGGACGCACCACATTGTCAAGCGCCCGGACCAAGCCGGGATAAGGGGCTCAGCAAGGGGCCCATGACACCTCCACCCAACACGGGACCACACCGTCAATCCAGCAACAACTCGCTCCTATGTGGAGGTGGTCCATGGAGTCGCGCCAAGAAGTGGGCGGCCAACGACGGCAAGTGGCCCACCCCACGGCACCCGCTACATCCTACTCCCCTGCGCACCTACACACACCTCGCAACACCCATCCGCTCGCGGGGCACCAGTCCTTCTCCGCTCTTCAACGCACTGCACCCAGTGCCGCCCGCTGCTACCCAACAACAGACAACACCCGCCACAACCCACAACCGCGCGCGCCATGGGTGGCTAAGAGGACGCAACATATATGCACATCAAAGGCATGAAGGAGAGGGTAGGGGGTTTGTATTGCGCTCGCCAAATGAAGGACCGAGCTCGCGAACTTGGAGGCGAAAGGTTGTTATGTGCCCCCGTCGGGGAAACGACCCCGCAAGTGGCCATCCCAGGGCCCACCAGCCGCCGTTGGGGAGAGGTACCTCACCGCCGGCTTGGGACGGCCGCTTGGACGCACCTGGCCAACGGCAAAGGCATTTGCCTTCCTCTGCGTGGACTCGACGCAAAGAAGTGAAACAGGGCAAGTCCGGGGGCTCCGTTGGCACAACCGACCAAGGGAATGGGAAGGGAAGGAGTGGTGAGAGGCCGATGGGCACCGCGGCCTATGGAGGGAAAGGCCAGGGGAAAGGAAAGGGGAGGGGAGAGGGACCGTTAGGGCAGGGAGGAAGGGGAAGGTCACAGTGTGGTGAGAAGCCGATGGGCACCACCGCCTATGGAGAGAAAGGGTCCAAGGGAAGGGCAGCGAATGGCGATCGGCCAGTAGGTGCCGCCAGCTACAGACGAGATCATCACACCATGGCGTCATGCCAACCCCCCCCCTTTTCATCACGAGTAGTACACACATGGATACTCTTCTCGTTGAGCATCGCGAAGTGATTTTCTGCTAGTGCTTTTTGGGTGCAGTTGAGCCAGCAACAGTGTTGGGATTATCACCCCAGGGGCCTTGAGAAGCCCTGGGTTTCAACCTGTTGTGGGCCAGAGCCGGAAGGCAAATGGTAGAATACACATGAGGTTGAAAGCTGTGCACACACCAAGTCTGGAGTTCGTGTGCACCAACTTGGTGTTTGAACCATAGAGCGCATTGTGCCCTCTTTCTGGCCATTTCAAAGGATCCCCTAGGCTTGTGCGGTGCTTTCGCGTTTTAATTTTGTTCGGGGGTCCCTGAGGAGAAGGGTCAACGATCCCCACACAAGGAGTTTGTGATCCCCAAACCCCTGGTGGGTGGGGGTGAGAAAGGTTTGAAAGGAGCCGAGTTTGGCTTCGTTTGGAGTTTCATTTGGCTATTGGGTGGTCATTGATTGGAACAGAGAGAGCATGCCTGGCAGAGAAGAAGAGGAGAAGAAATATATCATGACAAGGTGGGTGTGTATATGTTGGGATGTAAATCTACTGACATCTGGTACCAGTGGTAGAAGACATGATATTGATTGCAGATATTGCTTCCACTGTGAGTTTGCTTGCCGATTGGATGGAGGTTGGCTGATCTAGTGAAGGTAGATCATTTCATGATTTAGAGTGCCAAAAGGGCCGGAAGACATAGGCCATGGCAGGGGATTTAGATGGTGGGTGGTAATACAGTAGCCCTTTGGTCAGGGTACAATGAACTAGAAGCACGGTGATAGTGACAACCACACAAGACGCCTTGGAGTTTTGAAGACATTAGCGGCCCTTTCTTCTTGTACTTTATTCTTCTTTATGTTGTATTGTATTGTATGTTGTTGGTTGAAGGGTTTGCATGAGCGTCATGTGCTCTTGTAGCTGCGTTGTGTATTCATGCAACACCACACCACTAGCTTCACCATGAAGTCATTTTTGAAGAGCTCGATATCTATGAGTGCATTGGGTTAGTAACGTACCCACATGGGGTGCACAAGGGTTTTGCACCAACTTATCACACCATTATCCTCTAGTTCGAAAAACAACCAAGCATCCAAGCACCCTCGAAGGGTGCCCTAGACGGAAAACCTATACCAGCTCGGGTAGTGACCAGGGAAATGATGGCCCCTGCCGACACAAGTAGCACAGAGGGTTCATAGCAACATGCCAACATTTCATATGTCAAGGTGAGTTTAGTGTAATGCGGCATTTGAGGGATAATACCGGTACTAGCCAGCGGGGGGGGGGGCTGGTGAAAAATGTGGGTGTGTATATGTTGGGATGTAAATCCACTGACATCTGGTACCACTGGTAGAAGACATGATATTGATTGCAGATATTGCTTCCACTGCGAGTTTGCTTGACGATTGGATGGAGGTTGGCTGATCTAGTTAAGGTAGATCATTTCATGATTTAGAGTGCCAAAAGGGCCGGAAGACATAAACCATGGCAGGGGATTTAGATGGTGGGTGGTAATACAGTAGCCCTTTGGTCAAGGTACAATGAACTAGAAGCACGGTGATGGTGACAACCACCCAAGACGCTAACCCCGCGCCGGGAGAAGAAAGAAGAACAAAAAAGCAAAAAGCTCGATGGAAAGGAGAGTCTCACACCATCAACACGGCTCAACTAGGAAGGAGAAGATCCTCTGGCCACCAAGACTCACGCTGGGGAGCCGTGGCCCCCAGTGATACAGCAACAAGGCACAACGATGCGGTCCGAGGTACGGCTGTGGACGAGCCTCCGGTACCCCCCGCCCAATGGAAATGGCGCCGCGGTTTCCATTGGATGCGCCCCGGCTACCACAACGCTCAGCAAGCTTTCTCGCTGGCGGAGTAGGGGGCAAGGCCAAACACCAGGCAGGGGGAAGGCAACCCTTGCACTTTTGCAGCTAGGGTGGTGACCAACACCAACCAGACAAGCCCAATGAAGTCTACACGTGCACCGAGTTCTTGTCGGGGGGTCCATTGGGGCCTCAGCGAGATGCCCGATGTGGCAACGCAAGCCCACCGGGGGTCGCGCTCTCAAGGGAGAGACCACGGCAGTAAGTCCCAGCGTACTGGCACTGAGAAGCGAGCAGGGGAGAGCCATCTTTCCTCGCATAGCGACTCAACCAGAAAATGGACGCACCACAGAGTCAAGCGCCCGGACCAAGCCGGGATAAGGTGGCCAGCAAGGGGCCCATCACACCTCCACCCAACACGGGACCACACCCTCAATCCAGCAACAACTCGCTCCTATGTGGAGGTGGTCCATGGAGTCGCGCCAAGAAGTGGGCGGCCAACGACGGCAAGTGGCCCACCCCATGACACCCGCTACATCCTACTCCCCTGCGCACCTACACACACCTCGCAACACCCATCCGCTACGGGGCACCAGTCCTTCTATGCTCTTCAACACACTGCACCCAGTGCGCCGCCCAACACCCACCGTGGTGTGTAGCCGCCCGCTGCTACCCAACAATGGACAACACCCACCACAACCCACACCCGCGCGCGCCATGGGTGGCTAAGGGGACGCAACATATATGCACATCAAAGGCATGAAGGAGAGGGTAGGGGGTTTGTATTGCGCTCGCCAAATGAAGGACTGAGCTCGCGAACTTGGAGGCGAAAGGTTGTTATGTTCCCCCGTCGGGGAAACGACCCCGCAAGTGGCCATCCCAGGGCCCACCAGCCGCCGTTGGGGAGAGGGAGAGGTACCTCACCGCCGGCTTGGGACGGCCGCTTGGACGCACCTGGCCAACGGCAAAGGCATTTGCCTTCCTCTGCGTGGACTCGACGCAAAGAAGTGAAACAGGGCAAGTCCGGGGGCTCCGTTGGCACAACCGACCAAGGGAATGGGAAGGGAAGGAGTGGTGAGAGGCCGATGGGCACCGCGGCCTATGGAGGAAAAGGCCAAGGGAAGGGAAAATGGAGGGGAGAGGGACCGTTAGGGCAGGGAGGAAGAGGAAGGTCACGATGTGGTGAGAAGCCGATGGGCACCACCGCCTATGGAGGGAAAGGGTCCAAGGGAAGGGCAGCGAATCGCGTTCGGCCAGTAGGCGCCGCCAGCTACAGACGAGATCATCACACCATGGCGTCATGCCAAAACCCCCCCCCCTTTTCATCACAAGTAGTACACACATGGATACTCTTCTCGTTGAGCATCGCGAAGTGATTTTCTGCTAGTGCTTTTTGGGTGCAGTTGAGCCAGCAACGGTGTTGGGATTATCGCCCCAGGGGCCTTGAGAAGCCCTGGGTTTCAACTTGTTGTGGGCCGGAGCCGGAAGGCAAATGGTAGAATACACATGAGGTTGAAAGCTGTGCACACACCAAGTCTGGAGTTCGTGTGCACCAACTTGGTGTTTGAACCATAGAGCGCATTGTGCCCTCTTTCTGGCCATTTCAAAGGATCCCCTAGGCTTGTGCGGTGCTTTCGCGTTTTAATTTTGTTCGGGGGTCCCTGAGGAGAAGGGTCAAAGATCCCCACACAAGGAGTTTGTGATCCCCAAGCCCCTGGTGGGTGGGGGTGAGAAAGGTTTGAAAGGAGCCGAGTTTGGCTTCGTTTGGAGTTTCATTTGGCTATTGGGTGGTCATTGATTGGAACAGAGAGAGCATGCCTGGCAGAGAAGAAGAGGAGAAGAAATATATCATGACAAGGTGGGTGTGTATATGTTGGGATGTAAATCTCACCGACATCTGGTACCAGTGGTAGAAGACATGATATTGATTGCAGATATTGCTTCCACTGTGAGTTTGCTTGACGATTGGATGGAGGTTGGCTGATCTAGTGAAGGTAAATCATTTCATGATTTAGAGTGCCAAAAGGGCCGGAAGACATAGGCCATGGCAGGGGATTTAGATGGTGGGTGGTAATACAGTAGCCCTTTGGTCAGGGTACAATGAGCTAGAAGCACGGGGATAGTGACAACCACACAAGACGCTCTGGAGTTTTGAAGACATTAGCGGCCCTTTCTTCTTGTACTTTATTCTTCTTTATGTTGTATTGTATTGTATGTTGTTGGTTGAAGGGTTTGCATGAGCGTCATGTGCTCTTGTAGCTGCGTTGTGTATTCATGCAACACCACACCACTAGCTTCACCATGAAGTCATTTTTGAAGAGCTCGATATCTATGAGTGCATTGGGTTAGTAACGTACCCACATGGGGTGCACAAGGGTTTTGCACCAACTTATCACACCATTATCCTAGTTCCAAAAACAACCAAGCATCCAAGCACCCTCGAAGGGTACCCTAGACGGAAAACCTATACCAGCTCGGGTAGTGACCAGGGAAATGATGGCCCCTGCCGACACAAGTAGCACAGAGGGTTCATAGCAACATGCCAACATTTCATATGTCAAGGTGAGTTTAGTGTAATGCGGCATTTGAGGGATAATACCGGTACTAGCCAGCGGGGGGGGGGGGGGTGAAAAATTCACCTTAGCAAGCGAAAATGCAACCTAGCAGGGGGGGACAAGTGTCGTGGTTGAAAAAAACCACAGCCAAAGTTGACAAAGTGCCCGGTTTTGGGGGTATTTCCGGGACCATTGTTGGGGTGAAAAAAACGCATGGTTTTGTAGTCGCGCGTAACACATAGTTAATCGCCCCGCAGTGGCTGCGGCATTGCAGGTCGTTATGGACAATTCATTAAACAAGGTAGCTTTCCTTGATCTTAGAAGCTTAGAGCTGCCCATTGTAGTTGGGCCGCAGCCGAGAGGTCCCCTTATTTCAGCAGTACACTTTTTGTTTTAGTGTGTGAACAAAAGGCATGGGGAGGCGGCGACAACACAAGGGATGGTCTGGCTAGCTAGACCGGACGCTACCCGGTGCCTTGGCAAACCCTGCTCAACCAGCATTAGGTGGGGTGTGTTTCCCGCAGCCTGGAAGGGCTGTTTGCGCAACACAACGGGGAGCTCACCGCGGGCAGAGCAGCCGTGCGGGTGATGCGAATGACAAGTGGACCCCAACAACATCCTTCCATGGGCGCCCAGGTCGGGGGGGGGGGGGGTTCTAAGAAATCCGATAGCGTGGGAGGTTTTGGAACCCCCCCCTTTTTGTAAAAAAGATCCGCGGGGGGTTTTTAACGGTGTTTTATGACACAAGCACACCATTTGTGAGCAATGTTTCTAGTGACATTCTTTTTGGTCTGCACATCCACAGTTTTTTGGGGCCCCTAGAGTTGGGGATATGGACTCATAGTATACAACATTTGAGGCCCCTTGTCTTGGGGATAGGGGCCTCTGGGAAGGCATGGGTGATGTCGCCATTTCTTATTTTGTCCCCCTTTCTGGAGATCCCGGAGAACGCAAAGGTTACGCGGCAATTGTGCCCTCTTCTGGGCCCCCGAGATGGCAAGGGTGAGGTAGCCAATTCTAATTTCGTCCGCTACTTTGAGGGACCCCGAGAACGCAAGGGTTGCGTGGCAATTGCGCCCTTTTCTAGGCCCCTGACAAGGCAGGAGTGAGGAAGCCACTTCTGATTTTGTCCCCTATTTTGGGGATCCCCGAGAACGCAGGGGTTACGTAGCAATTGCGCCCTCCTGTGGCCCCCCTAGAGAAGGCAGGGGTGTGGTACCACTTCTGATTTGTCCCCTTTTTCGGGGGGGGGGGGGGGCGAGAAGGCAAGGGTTACGTTGCAGTTGCGCCCTCCTATGGGCCCCCAAGAAGGCAAGAGTGAGGTAGGCACTTCTGATTTTGTCCCCGGGCTTGGCGTTGGGCCCCCCCTTGAACGCAAGGTTTGCGTAGCAATCGCGACCTCCTCTAGGCCCCCTAGAAGGCATGGGTGGGGTAGGCACTTCTGATTTTGTCCCCGGGCTTGGCGTTGGGGCCCCCCTTGACGCAAGGTTTGCGTAGCAATCGTGACCTCTTCCAGGCCCCCTAGAAGGCATGGGTGGGGTAGGCACTTCTGATTTTGTCCCGTCGTCTAGCGGACCCCCAAGAACGCAGGGGTTACATAGCCATTTGTGGTTTTGGCTCCTCTGCCGGGGACCCCCGAGAACGCAGGGGTTCCGTAGCAATTCCGCCTTCTTGTGGGCCCCCGAGAAGGCAGGGGTAAGGTAGCCACTTCTGATTTTATCCCCTCTATTGGGGACCCCTGAGGACGCACATGTTACGTAGTAATTGCGCCCTCTTCTAGGTCCCCGAGAAGGCAAGGGGGTGGTAGCCACCCGTGCTTTTGTCCCCTCTTTTGGGGACCCTGGAGTATGCAGGGGTCACGTAGCAATTGCGCCCTCTTATGTGCCCTCGAGAAGGTAGGGGCGAGGTAGCCACTTCCGATTTCGTCCCCTCTTCAGGGGATCCCGGAGAATGCAGGGGTTTACGTAGCAAGTGCGCCCTCTTTTGGGCCCCCGGCAAAGTAGGGGTGAGGTAGCCATTTCTAAATTTGTCTCCTCTTATG
The DNA here is from genome assembly GCA_964036045.1 of Eutreptiella sp. 'Long Island Sound 2002'. Lineage (NCBI taxonomy): Eukaryota > Euglenozoa > Euglenophyceae > Eutreptiales > Eutreptiaceae > Eutreptiella > Eutreptiella sp. 'Long Island Sound 2002'. The sequence goes on along the minus strand of OZ038387.1, from coordinate 52,108,450 downwards.
GAGATAATGGAGGACGCAAGGGTTACATAGCCCGAGTAGGCAGGGGTGAGGTAGCCACTTCTGATTTTGTCCCCTATACTGGGGGACCCTGAAAACATAGGGGTTACGTTGCTTACCGCCCTCTTGTGGGCCCCCGAGAAGGCAGGGGCGAGGCAGCCACTTTTGATTTGTCCCCTCTTCTAGGGACCCCCGGGAACGCAGGGGTTACATAGCAATTTTGCCCTCTTCATGGCAAATGAGAAGGCGGGGGTGAGGCAACCACTTCTGATTTTGTCTCCTCTTCTAGGAACCCCCCAGAATGCAGGGGTTACAAGGCAATTGCGCCCTCTTCATGGCCCATGAGAAGGCGGGGGTGAGGTAGTCACTTCTGATTTTGTGCCCTCTTCCGGACACCCTCGAGAATGCAGGGTTACATAGCAATTCTGCCCTCTTTGGGACCCCCTAGAAGGCAGGGTTCAAGGTAGCCACTGATGATTTTGTCTACTTTTCTGGCCCGCCCCCGAGAATTTAAGGGTTACGTAGCAATTGCGCCCTGTTCAGGGCACTTCTGATGTTGCCCCTTGCTCTGATGCGGTGGGGATCCCCGAGGCGGTAGGGGTTATGCAGCCACCTTGCCCACTTGTGGGCCACTTCTGATTTTGCCCCTCGCTCTGTAGCTGTGGGGATCCCCCAGGCGGTAGGGGTTATGTAGCCTCCTTGCCCACTTGTGGGCCACTTCCGATTTTGCCCCTCGCTCTAAAGCGGTGGGGATCCCCCACGCGGTAGGGGTGATGCAGCCACCCTGCCCACTTGTGGGCCACTTCTGATTTTGCCCCCCGCTCTGAAGCGGTGGGGATCCCCCACGCGGTAGGGGCTATGTAGCCACCTTGCCCACTTGTGGGCCATTTGTGATTTTGCCCCCCACTTTGAAGCGGTGAGGATCCCCCACGCGGTAGGGGCTATGTAGCCACCTTGCCCACTTGTGGGCCATTTCTGATTTTGCCCCTCGCTCTGAAGCGGTGGGGATGCCCGAGGTGGCAGGGGTGATGTAGCCACCTTGCCCACTTGTGGGCCACTTCTGATTTTGCCCCCCGCTCTGAAGCGGTGGGGAGCCCCCAGACGGCAGGGGGGATGTAGCCACCTTGCCCACTTGTGGGCCAGTTCTGATTTTGCCCCTCGCTCTGAAGCGGTGGGGATCCCGCGAGGTGGCAGGGGTGATGTAGCCACCTTGCCCACTTGTGGGCCACTTCCGATTTTGCCCTCCGCTTTAAATCGGTGGGGATCCCCCGAGGCGGCAGGGGTTATGTAGCCACCTTGCCCACTTGTGGGCCACTTCTCATTTTGCCCCCCGCTCTGAAGCGGTGGGGAGCCCCCAGGCGGCAGGGGTGATGTAGCTACCTTGCCCACTTGTGGGCCACTTCTGATCTTGCCCCCCGCTTTGAAACGGTGGGGATCCCCCGAGGCGGCAGGGGTTATGTAGCCACCTTGCCCACTTGTGGGCCACTTCTGATTTTGCCCCCCGCTCTGAAGCGGTGGGGAGCCCCCAGGCGGCAGGGGTGATGTAGCTACCTTGCCCACTTGTGGGCCACTTCCGATTTTGCCCCCCGCTCTGAAGCGGTGGGGATCCCCTAGGCGGCAGGGGTTATGTAGCCACCTTGCCCACTTGTGGGCCACTTCTGATTTTGCCCCCCGCTCTGAAGCGGTGGGGAGCCCCCAGACAGCAGGGGGGATGTAGCCACGTTGCCCACTTGTGGGCCAGTTCTGATTTTGCCCCTCGCTCTGAAGCGGTGGGGATCCCCCGAGGTGGCAGGGGTGATGTAGCCACCTTGCCCACTTGTGGGCCACTTCCGATTTTGCCCTCCGCTTTAAATCGGTGGGGATCCCCCGAGGCGGCAGGGGTTATGTAGCCACCTTGCCCACTTGTGGGCCACTTCTCATTTTGCCCCCCGCTCTGAAGCGGTGGGGAGCCCCCAGGCGGCAGGGGTGATGTAGCTACCTTGCCCACTTGTGGGCCACTTCTGATCTTGCCCCCCGCTTTGAAACGGTGGGGATCCCCCGAGGCGGCAGGGGTTATGTAGCCACCTTGCCCACTTGTGGGCCACTTCTGATTTTGCCCCTCGCTCTGAAGCGGTGGGGATCCCGCGAGGTGGCAGGGGTGATGTAGCCACCTTGCCCACTTGTGGGCCACTTCCGATTTTGCCCCCCGCTTTAAATCGGTGGGGATCCCCCGAGGCGGCAGGGGTTATGTAGCCACCTTGCCCACTTGTGGGCCACTTCTGATTTTGCCCCCCGCTCTGAAGCGGTGGGGAGCCCCCAGGCGGCAGGGGTGATGTAGCTACCTTGCCCACTTGTGGGCCACTTCTGATCTTGCCCCCCGCTTTGAAACGGTGGGGATCCCCCGAGGCGGCAGGGGTTATGTAGCCACCTTGCCCACTTGTGGGCCACTTCTGATTTTGCCCCCCGCTCTGAAACGGTGGGGAGCCCCCAGGCGGCAGGGGTGATGTAGCTACCTTGTCCACTTGTGGGCCACTTCCGATTTTGCCCCCCGCTCTGAAGCGGTGGGGATCCCCTAGGCGGCAGGGGTTATGTAGCCACCTTGCCCACTTGACGGTGCACGGGTTCATGGTACCACGAAGGGCGCTTGCGACAAGACATGCCATCCCCGTGACGGGTCAATTTTTGCCTTTTGTAGCCATGACCAGTGATCCATCTTTTTTGCGGTGGACGGGGCGGTTTGGTCCGGAATGTGAGTTTGGTTTGGAATAGGCATGTTGTTTTTTTAGGATGCCCAAATGGATGCCGACGGTGTTGGCTCATTCCAGTGGGCACCCTGTCTGCCTTTGTGAAAACCGCAAAGGTGCCCAATTGTCCTCAGTTGCGTGCAGAGCCATACGCTTGTGTGGCACATACTAGCGTGTGGCCCGCGGAAGCAACATAATTTTGTTTGTTTTGTGGAGCGGCCCTTGTGGCAGTGCACTTGCCGGAAGGAGAGGTGGTAACAGACCCAAGGATGCTTGGTGAGGCCGAACCTTGTGGTTTTTGTGGACGCACCACAGGCACGTGTACCACAAGTATTGTGCGCAAGAAAATCAGTAGCACATGCCCGTGTGTGGTCCCATTGAAGCTCGCAATGGCCATGCGCAAACAAGAAAACATGCCCCGTGAATGTCCTATTCCCGGGTGCAGTGCCGGCCCGTGGGTTCTGAACATCAAAACTCACTTGGCACGGTACCATCCAACCGTGCCACCAAACACCGTTGATTTGACGGAATGGGTTGTAATCGGCCAGGACGATGAGAAAAAAAAGGGGCGAGCCCAAAAAATCCCCATGGTGATGAAGCTCAAGATCACTTTGAAAGTGGCAAAGGCGGTCGACAACGAGAGTGCGTCCTTCTCTGAAGCATCTCTTGGACGCTCCGATTGGGAGTGGAAACCGGAGGAGGATGCAAGCTCTCTAGAATCTGGGTCTTCCGCAAATCACGATTCGTCGAGCGGTAACGAGAGTTCCGCCACTTCCGAGGATGGCAATAGCTCCTCTTCTTCCTCCTCTTCTTCCTCTTCTACCTCTTCTTCCGGGGTGGAACTTCTCCCCCAAAAGAAAGCTGTGCCCGGCAAGGGCACAAAGCGGCCCATCACCACTCCTAAGCAAAGTGCTAAGAAGCGTTGCACGGTGAAGACGTCAGGGCGGAAGAAGTAGGCCGAGCTACATGCACACACCTCCCCCACCCCCTACACCTCCTCGCTCTCCCTCTCCTTCCCTTGTAGTGGCATGCAGACTAGGACTGGAAGGCCCACACAATGGCGCGGGGAGGCAGGCCTGGCCTGCCATAGCCTTAAGGGCCTCCCGAGTTGCGTCGGCCGACCAGTATAGTCACACACACACCCCTTTTTTTATGCCCTCCCCTTGACGCATTTCTCACCCCACGGTGTATTTCTAACCCCATGATGCATTCCGAACTCCATGACCCACCTTGATGCGGTTCAACCCCCATGCTGCAATTCTAACCCTCAGTGTATTTCGGACCCCATGACCGCCTCGGGGACCCACAGTCCCGAGGTTTCTGGTACCCACGGCCGGAAATACCCAAGCCGATGAAACCCTACCATAGACGTTGGTAGGGGCGGTGCGAATTGTCGGATCGCACCTGGGCCACATACCCAATTGTTCGGAGGTGCCCGACACTATGTATTTCATTGGGAGGGGGTTTGGGGGGCCGGGGGTGCCCTTTCCGCGGACAATACCCCCGCGCAGCGAAAAACCCCCTTAAACCCCCCCCAAAACCCCCCCTGTTTTAAATTTGGCTCTGGGGGGGTTTTAAGCATGATATCCGATTTCCGATAACCCCCCCCCCCCCGGTTTATTCTAAACTTTGAATCCAAAGGTGCTTGCAAGGTTACCTAAAACGGAGGCCCACAATGGATTGAAATAGCTCGCAAGGGATTAAAATAGCTCAAAGTCTCATATGCCAAGATCTTTGTGGACCAAAGGGGGTCCCATTGGGAAACAGAGGAGATATCTCACACTTTGTTTCATGCTGGAAGGGAACAACCTTTTGTGAGAGGTATGCAAAGCTAATTAATTTACTACATTGGTCGTTTCCAGAGATGTCTGTGCTCGTAGAACCCACAACGGCAGATATACACTCGGAAACATGAAAATTGAATTGCACCGAGTGCAATGTGAAAGTAGGGACACGCGGAAACATGTAAATTGAATTGTACCGAGTGCGATGTGAAAGTAGGGCGAGAAAACAAAAGCTCAATGGAAACCCACCAAGTGTGTATGATTGGGGGATCTCTGTTTGGGTGCACATGCAGTTGCATCGCATGCTTCCACCAAGCGTTCTGGTGCACTTTCAAGCCAACCCCCTCCCATTTCCTTTGGGGGGTCTCCGTCATTCAATAGGCATCCCTTTTGATGCTGTACTATGATGCTCCTGAAGTGAGGTTAGCTGCACGGTCTCCTGGCGCTGCTCGCTATCTTTTGATCTTCCTCCTGTCGGTGCTCCTCACCTTCAGAATTTTGCATGTTGCCTGGCACTCACCATCTATGCGGCGGTTCTTGAGCACCACAAACTGCCTCTCCCTGCCCCGGACGCTCATGCCCTCACCTGGCAACCTACGTCATGCACCTACCACCCCAAGGCCCGTCCCTATTGTTCCACCAGCCGCACTGCCATTCTCTGCGTTGCCGCTCTCTATGTCCATGCAAAGGTTGAGCCCTCCAAGTGAGCAGGGTGAGCCTAGCAAGATGGGCACCGCAACCTCCGGACACAGCTTCCCAATTGTGGCCTTCACGAACGGAGTATCATTGGCCAGTGTTGGAATCTGGGTTTACGTGCGCCATGGAGCGTCCAGAAGGGGTTACTGTACGCGGTTACTTTCGCCGCCGATTGCCATGGTTGCCATGTCAAGTATCCCTCCTTATCCCTTTGTGCTAATGGGATTGGCGGTGTTTGATGTGTGTCATGCATAAAATCGTATTGATGGAATTGTGATCATGCATTTTGTGAGCGAAATACCTCTCTTGGCCCTCCACCTTTGCCCACCGCCACTCCAGTCATTTCCCTTCTGAGGCAAATTGTCCCATATCCCTTGGACTATTGCACAGAAATAGCAAACTGAGAGTGGATTGCGACACCAATGGAACAACAGTATGCTCTACTATAGTGGATCCAACAATGACCGGGAAGTTCAACACCGCCCCCCCACCCCCGCTTTTTGCTCTACCCCCAACCCGACCTCGCCATGGCAGATTGTGTTGGCATTGCTGAAGATTTTTGCCGTGTGGATCCTGAATGTGCTAGTACCACGACCTGCCACCATGGAGGTGGGGCAGCGGCATGGTGGATCTTTGTGGCAAGAAGTCGATTGACACCGCCAACTGGCAGGAGAGCAGCAAAAGCCAAGGCAACCCTCCCCTACCCCCTTCCAAAGCAGCTGAAACACAGTATTGTTGGGTTGGGGAAAGAACTTGCTCGTCACCTACGGCCCTAAATGTCTAGATTCTCAACCTCCAACTTCATGGTGTAACCTGTGCAATCACCCACAAAATCACAACCAAATTGCTTGGTAGGTGTGGGTGGGCAGAAAAAGAGAAAATTGGCATGGGTACTTGCCAGGGGTTTGCGATTCCTGCACCCATCTGCCCTGCCCTCTCCCTCGGTCAAGGCAAGCTGTGATTTTGCCAATGAATTTATTTCTGGGTGCGTTCTTTATTTGCAACAAATGGGGATGTGTATGAGGCGGAGGCTGAGTGGTCACATGCGAGGGACCATTGGTCATGTCTGAGAGAACATGGCTTTTTTCCTTGCGTTCTGGCGACCGGTGGTAGAATATATGGTAGAGCTACGGTGTGCATTGGCCCTTTGTCCCAGATCTATCGAGTGTGAGTGTCTGTTTTCACTGTCGAATAGTATCAGCAGGTTTGAGAGCAGGTTTGACGGGAGGAATTTGACCGTAGCGTTGCGAGAGCAACTCTTTGTGGTGATATGATTGTGGTGCTGCTGTTGCCGTGTGGCGCAAGAAGCGCTTCATCCGTAGCATTTGCGACAAGGAGGGGCATACGAATCCGTAGGAAGGAGGTTGACTCCAAAGTAGCAGTTCGCATAATTCCAGAGTAATGTGAGTGCCTCGTTGATGCACCAATCTCACCAGCGGGAACCCCCGCACCGCGTGTGCACCATGTACCTCCCAAAATACACTGCACCCTAAGACCCTCCCGCACCGCACCATGCACCGCGCTAACACGTGAGGTCCCCCCTACCTCCCTCCTACGTCCCGGTTGGTGTGGTTCAGTCTGTATTCAAGCTGCTATGTGGTTGTGTACCCCTTTGGCTTTTCGTGTATTCGAGAAAGCGGAACAGGGACATTCTCGCTTAGACCCCTGAGGAAGGCTTGGCACACTGATGAAGGCCTTGATAGGTGGGTGCAGTATAAATGGTTAGGCTGGAGAGCAACGAGTTCCATGTACCATCTCCAGGTGAGAAGCACGATGTGGAGGCACAGGAGGAAGATCCCAAATATTTGGAGGAGGTATGCGGCCCTGCCCGCTACTTGATGTTCTCAAACGCATGACGAGCTGGTCCACCTTAGTGTACAGATAAGTGCGGCAGAGTCAACGCGGTAGCTGAAATTGCCCCAAAGATCGGAGTAGGATCAAGTTACATCAGATCACCCCCTCACAAGCTCATATGAATACATGTTGGGGCGCATTCCTGAGCGCATTTGGACGAGGTCTGTGGATGTTGGAGGTGCAAGTGTGAGATGGCAACCTGCGGTAGTACCTTCATTTCATCTCCTCGCATCTTCATTCCCACTCCACTGCACTCCTCGCACACTCACTTGCTCACCTAGTCATCACAGTCACCACCAAGCCCTTCACCCCTCATTGATCTGCTACTTGGATTTCACAGGGTATCGGCAAGGACAATCCGACAGAGGGATTCTGGTTCTATAAGGAAAACGTTCTGGCGGAGATTTTTGGGTTCAAGCACCATGCTGCTCCTACACAGCAGAACTTACCCACAATCTTCCAAATGCGCAGCCTGCTTTCTCATTTCCTACTATCCGAGGGTTGCTCTCCATGCAAGGGGAGCATTCATGACCGTGCAGCATTGCAATTCGTGCAAGAGTGCTTCTTGCCCGACAGCAACCGGGTCCACGTGGAGTGGATGCCAGACTACGGCTGTGCCGTGGTTGGATTCTCCCAAATTGGCTGTGCGCCGACTGCTGTGAGACACCTCCATCTGGTGGGTTTGGATGGTTGGCATTTTGCGATGCACTCCACGCCAAGGGAGCGCCAGGTCACTGCAGCATGTACCGGGTTTTCTGTGGTTGCAGTGGGGTCCGTTGAAGAGGCGACATACAACGAATTTTGGACGCAGTTCAGGCTCTGCTTGGCCAACCGCACCAAACAAGCAAAAAAGGGAGAAAAGAAAAAGACGCAGAGGACACCCGCATTCATTGCCGCCATCCTGCAGGAAGCGCGCACTGGGACCTGGACTGACCCTCGTGGCGGTTTCACTGAGATCGGGCGCCACACAGGCAGTGAACGACGGGGCACCTGCTGGCCCCTTGTGGAGGCGGTATTCCGGCTGCTGCTGAGCCATTCTGGTGTTCCCCACTCCAATCATTTGGGGGACATGGTCATGGCCTACTTCGATCTATGGCTCCTCGAGGGCCAGTTACGCTGTGGCTTGCCGGTGCTCACGGAGTCCACAGGCGTGCGTAGGTCGGTCTGGGTCGATTGTGCGATGCAGATGCTGCAGTCCGCCGTCCGCAATGGGGCTGCCCTGGCCGACAACGAACACCCCATGCCCGGATTTGAGGCCAGGGTTGTCACTGCCCGTGGCTGCCTAAGCAGGACAGTTGAGACTGCGTTCCGGCAGGAAGCCAGTCAGGCTGCTTTGCCTGCTCTCAAGGAAGGCCCCTATTGCTCCAGAAATCCGGTGCTGCAGCTCCCAGAGGCAGGGATCACCGCATCAGACGCTGTTGGGCTGGATGCAGCACGGCAGCGGAGCGAGAAGAATTTGTCATGGCTGCCTCTTCTATCTCCTGATTCCTCTATCTCGGATGCGAGGCTTTTCTTGAAACATCCAAGATTGCAGCATGTCACATCGCCCGGGGATGCCACAACCGTTAGGCCCAGTGATATAGCTGCCGCTCAGCTTGTGCAGCAATCCATTGAACGCGTGTTCTTCATGCAATCCAACAGACTAGAAGGACTGGAATCGGCGCTGCCGCAACCGGATGTGGACGCCCTCGAGGAGGTCGTGGAGAGCTACCGCATGGCATTGGAGACACTTCTGCGCTCCCTCGCCAGTGTGGAAACCGGTGAAGGGCGGGCTTTCATGCGAGCGGAGCTGCTCAGCCGCGAGCTGCTTGTGGTGTGGATTGCGTACTGCCTGAGCCACCAGGCCACAAAGGCCCAATACCCACCCCAATGGCCTTTTGGCGTTTCGTTGAGGTGGCAGGACATGCGCCACTTGGCGTTGTCTGACGAAATGGCCCGGATTGCCTCTCTTCGTGTCAGTCGGTACCTGCACGATAATGCCACTGCATGGCCCGTCTTCTCCCTTGGGGATCAAGACCCCACTTTCGACATGGCGACAGCATTCGCTTCAAAGGACAGCACCATCCGGGACCTGTGGCAGGCTGAGCGGGGAGACACACAGCGGAGGATGGACGAACATTGGGCTTTAGTGCTTTCCAAGCAACAAATGGTGCGCAACCTGCGAGCCCAAGTCCATGAGTTGGAAGCAAAAATAGAGGTGTTGAAGAAGCAGGTACGTCATTGTGAAGATTGTCAGACTCAGATACGGGTGTACGGGAGATACAGGTATGACTGTCCCGCGTGCCAGAGTTGGCAGGATGAGATGCGGGGGCACGAATCAAAGCTGAAACTTTGTCGCATTAAATTGCGCACGGCGTTGGCCTCTCCGAGGCCAGTCTTCCAGCCTCTGCCACAGCATCCCGATGCGGCATTCTGTGTGCTCTTCTTCCTGCATATGCCGGCGCATTTTCGCGCGCTCTCCCGGCTGAGCGTCATGGCGCAGCAGATGCTCGTACCGCACCCGCATGTGTGGGCGCTGACGGGGCTGTCAGAGGAGCAATTCGCCGCCGTGACTGAGGCTGTGCGGTGCAAGCCCCCCGAAACCTCTTGGCTCGACTATTACAACCAGTGGACCCGGCAGGACGGCGGCAGTGCCACAAAAGTGGAGCTGCATTCCATGTCGGTGCCCCCCTCTGCCGCTGAAGTCCAGGAGAGGGATGTCATGGCATACGTGATCCCTAGTGATGGTATTTGGTACCCGGACTCCCTAAAGCCCATCATGATGTGGGAGGGCGGCGGTTTCGATCTGGATCGCATGCCCAAATGGAAGTACTTCAACCCCTTGGCCCCATACTGCCCCAGCATCACTGTCGACTACTTCACGGAACGGTTCGCTGGCCCTGACGGCGCAACGCTGCAGTGGACCCTCCCGCAACATGGGGCCAGAACCGCGCTCACGCGTGGGAACCAAGGCATCGCCAACCAGCACTTGCGGCCTTCGTGGCTGAGCAAGACCGAGTTCCTGAGCTTCACTGCACTGCGGGCGTGGCCCCATCGGCAGCTGCGGGCTCTCTGCGTCGCGCTGCACACCCGCGCCCTCCCGTTAGGACACCCGTCTGTGCTGGTGCTGGTGCGCCAGCTCTTGTATCATACCGGCGACATTGCCTTTGAGGGCGCTGCCCCTGTCCATGTGTGGCAGGCAGAGCTGCGGGAGGGCGACCTTGGTGCTGCGCTGCACGACGCGCTCGCCAGCCTGGCGGAGGACCTCCACGACGCGCCCCGCAACTACGCCATGCTGCTGCCGCTGATCGAGGCGGCCACGTACCTTGCGCAGTCCCATGCCCCGGCCTCCGCTGTTGTGCGCCGCTGTGCAGAGATTGCGGAGGCGTGGGGCGAGCAATTGGAGCCCCAGATCGCGACCGCCATCCCAAAGGCAGCCTCCAGTCTGCAGGCCAAGCAGCGGCTGTTCTTCCTGCAGGCGGTCGTGGCCTACCGAGCGGTTGCCTTGGACGCTGCCGCAGTGGAGTCCATATGCACGCTGATGGTCCGCGCCCAAAGCCTTCGCTTGTTCGAATGCCCCACCGGCTTCGACGAGGCGCTGGTGTCCCTGGCGCTGCAGGCCCGGGCCGTAATGCACGAGCGCATTTCGGAGATCCTGCCCGAAGTGCAGAAGGCGGGCGGTGCGGTGCTGACCGCCGCGGTCCGCTGCGTTGTGCACAACGCCCCGCGCGAGTTGGAGTGGCGCCGCCTGCTCGCGGGCACCGACACGGCATGCTTCGAGGCGGTGGCCGGGGACCAGCTTTACAGCGTTAATCTGCTGTCAGGCGTCGTGCTGTTGAACGGCCTCCCGCCCGCACAGCTCCCGGAGAGTGTCACTGAGCATCCGCTGTACAAGCGGACGTTCCGAGAATGGATGTTCCAGTCCTACATCAAGGCCGACGGTACTCTGGCGACTGTCCGTAGCTTCAAAGGCTGCTTCTACACCTTCGCGAGCGAGGCAGAGGGGCTTGTGATCATGGAGCACCCTGAGCAGGGGCCCACCCTGCGGCTCTTGGATCACACGGATGGCAGGTTTGGGGCCTCTGGCTGTGATTTACCAGTGCGCCTACGTGAGCTCTACAGCCATTGGTACTGTGCAGCGCAGCGCACGATTGTGCTGCGCCCGAAGTACTTCGTGGAGCGGGACGCCGTGTTCCTCTTGCAGTCTATCGGCCCTTCCGACGGCCCCGCTGCTTGGCAGTGCCGGCGTGTGCCCAAGCCCCTGCGTGCCAAGCCCTGGACTGAGCTGCTGAACATGGATTCGCTGGACCGCCTCGTGCTCCTCGATGCACCCCCCCTGACTGCCATCCTCGCGAAGTTCGAGCGTGCAGCGTACACGCACATGTACATTACCCCCACCGGGCGTCTGAAGGTTTCCCTCCCACGCTACGGACTTGAATTCGAGCACCGCAGTGACGGCCACTTCCACTCCCTCATCCTACCCGCCTACCGCCTGGCCGGCTGTCAGCAGATGCCAGGCCTTCTGTGGGGATTCCAGCAGTACCTGGTGCTGCAGCACATCGAGCACGGTGACAAAGACATGCTGATCTTGATTCCTGATGGGGAGGTCATCAAAACGGGCGACCGCGTGGCGCTCCAAGGCCCGGAGGCCCCCGGTGCCGCGCGGGTATGGCGCCAGTACCCCGTGCACCGGCGCTTCCGGCACCTGACGGCTGGTGACCTCCGCGACCGCCTGCAGTTGGCAGCGCTGCATGCGGCCACCAGCATGCTTCTGCCCGAGCCTGCCTCAGAACTGACGGGGTGCGAGAGGGCGATGGAGCTCGTGCGGCAGTCGTGGCTGGACCGGCCCCTGCGCCGCGACGAGCAGGCCAAGCTGGGCATGGTCGTGCGGCACTCACAGCTGAGCCCTGGGCTCGTGCTGCTGTGCCGCGAGCTGGAGGCGTCCACGCTGCAGCTGCGGTTCCTGCACGGCACACGCACCGAGCCCAAGCTGCCCCCGTCGGTTGTGGAGCACGCCATGACGGAATACCAGACGGAGGCGCACCCCACCAACGCGCGGCAGGCCCTCTCAGAGCTGGAGGAGCTGCGCGTCATGGGGCACAACCACCGCCCCCGTCCTGTGGGCCGGCGCACGCCGCCGCATGGGTCGCTGCCTCCGCTGCCGCGGCCGCCGCACGTGCCCCTGGAGCTGGTGGAGGAGGTGGAGGCCGATATCGCGGCGCTGGTGAGGCTGCATGATCCGGCCACGCCGGCCGCGGCCGCGCACAGCTTCCCACTAGGCGCTGCGCAGGGTGACGGCAGCTGCCTGGCCGCGTGGATGGTGGAGGAGCTGCAGGCCAGCTGGGACACTTATCATTCGCTGCCCGTGGCTGCACTGGGTTCCGACCTGCCCAGCGTTCGTGCTGCGCTGCGGATGCTGCAGGCGCGCGTCACAGATGCGCGGCAGGCCATGGAGGCGCACGCGCTGCAGTGTCTGCAGCGTGTCCCTTCCGGGCCCAACCGCCGCTGTGGAACTGGCACTGCAGAGTTTGAGGCAGGAACGGAGGCTACGGCCCGGGAGGAGGCCGGGGCAGTGATGGCCAGCGACTGGCGCGCGTCCGGTGTTGCCATGCGCCGGGCGGCCCACCTGGCGCTGTCCGTCCGGCCCCTGGACTTGCTGGGCATCGCCTGCGACGGAGTGTGCGCTGCGCGCTACAACCCTTTCCTGTCCGCCGATGCGCGGGACGCCGCACTGGCTGACGTGCACCTGTGGCTGAAGCTTTGCGTGCTTGAGGACCGCCTGGGGCGCCTGCGGGAGCTGGCCGCCCGCGAGACTGTGACCGCGCCGCTCCTGCGGGAGCTGCAGGTGCGCCGCACGTGGGACGCCGCGGCATACCCGGAGTGGCTGGTGTTTGAAGCGGAGACGGGGCTGCAGATCCGACCGCAGCAGTTTGTAGTGGCCAAGGGCATCATGGACCACTGCGCTGCCCCCGACGGCCCCGGGCCCATCGTGCAGCTGAACGTCGGGGAGGGCAAGACGCGCGTGATACTCCCGATGCTGGTCCTGCACTGGACGCGCCGCCGCGACACTCTGGTCCGGTTGCATTTCCTGTGGCAGCTGCTGCCGGAGGCGTTCGACTACCTTCACCAGGCGCTGTGTGCCAGCACACAGAACGTGCGGTTCCTGCAGATGCCTTTCCACCGCAGCGTCTCACTGAGCGTCGCGCAGATCGAGGTGCTCCGCGTGTGCATGGAGCACTGCCAAAGGTCCGGAGGCGTGCTCTGTGTGGCACCCGAGCACCGCCAGTCGCTGCAGCTCAAGCGGTATGAGCTGTACCTGCGTGGGGAGAGGGAGGCTGTGCGGGCGCTGGAGGCGCTGGCGGCCCTCCCGTACCGAGACGTTCTGGACGAGAGCGACGAGGTGCTGCGCCACAACAACCAGCTGATCTACGCCGTGGGATCACCCATGCCCTTACCTGCGGGCCCCAGCCGCTGGAACGCCGTGCAGGCGCTGCTGGCTGTGATGAACAGTGACCCCGGCGTGGCATCCATCCTGGCGCAGCCTGGGGTGAGCCGGCGTGGGGCCACCGGGACAGACGGCCACCCGGAGGCTTTTCGGGAGCTGAGGCTGCTTCCGGGCGAGGCGTTCGATGCCGTCCACCTGGACCTGCTGCGATGCATCGCAACGGCGCTCATCCATGAGCCTCCGTATGAGATGCAGTGGCTGAGGCGGGTTGAGGGCAGGCCGGCCCTTCGCGACCGCGTTGTGGAATTCGTCACCATCGCAGAGGCCTCTGCTCTCGACGGAGAAGAGCTTGCAGTGGCCGAATGGGAGAACGTGCTGGCGCTGCGCGGGCTCCTGGCGTACGGCCTCCTGGTCCATTGCCTGCAGCGGCGGCACATGGTCAACTACGGGATCGCGCGGGCCCGGGGCCAGAAGCGCATCGCCGTGCCGTTCCGCGCGAGCAACACCCCGGCGCCGCGCGCGGAGTTCCGGCACCCCAACATCGCGCTGCTGTACACCACCCTGGCCTACTACTACGACGGCCTCTCCCTCGCGGAAGTCAGGCAGGCCTTCGAGCAGCTGCTGCAGCTGGGCCCCAACGCGCAGGACGCCCTCTACCGGGAGTGGTTTGCGGCTGGTGCGCCGGGCCTCCGGCCGGAAGACCGTGGCAAGATCGACAGCGTCCTGAAGGTCGACCTGTCGAACGCGCTGCAACTCGAGCTCCTGGTGCGCACGTACCGCAGGAACATGCTGACCATCAACTTCTGGCTGAACAACTGCGTGCTCCCGTCCGAGACGCTGCAGTACCCGCACAGCCTCGTGGCGACCTCTTGGCACTTGGCGGCCAACGCGCGCCGCGAGGTCGCTGGCTTCTCGGGCACGAAGGACAGCGAGCTTCTCCTGCCGCTTGCCGTCAGGCAGACGGAGCCCGGGGATGCCGTCCTCCGGGGCACCGACGGCAAGATGCTGCAGTGCATTCTCGACAATTCCGCGTTCCTTGCGCTGGATTTGGCATCTGCGGAGGCGCAGACGGGCCCGGACGCCGTGCTCAATGCGGTGCGTGATACTGTACAGGCCCGGACGCACGGCCCGTCGGCGGGGGTCAGTGCGTTGATCGATGCCGGTGGGCTGATGGCAGGCGCCGCCAATGCGGACGTGGCGGTGCGCATGCTGGGGCGCCTCCCCAGCAGCGCGTTCCGCGGGGTCGTGTACTTTGATGATCGCCGCGGGGAGTGGGTGGTGCGGGACTTCAAGGGGCAGGAGTGGCCCAAGCGCTCCTCCCCGATTCACGAGCGCGACGCTTTCGTGTATTTTGATGAGAGTAGGTGCCGGGGTGCGGACATGGTGCTGCGCCCGGAGGCCTGTGCGGTGCTCACGCTGGGCCCTAAGATGGGCAAGGACAAGTTCATGCAAGCGGCGGGTGGCATGCGCCAGCTTGGCAGCAATCAGCGCCTGGTCCTTGTCGGACTGCCCGACGTCGAGACAGCTGTCCGCCAGGTTTCCCAGACCGAAGCCGGTCAGCCGACGGAGGTGTCGCACGTGCTGCGGTGGGCAACGTATAATACTGCGCAGGCAGTGGCCCGAGGGCTACTGGAGTGGGCGGTGCAGGGTGGGCATTTCCACATCACCACGGAGCCGCCAGAGGTAGCGTTGGTGCCGGAGACTGTGCATCTGCCGGAGATGTACGGGTCGCCCAATGTGCAGGAGCTGGTGACGGCGATCTGGCCACAGATGCAGGCGCTGCTGCTGAAGCAAAGGGGCTCGCGGGCGCTTGCGGATGGCGTGGCCGAGCAGCTGGAGGCCATCTCCGGGCACCTCGCCGCGTTCGGGGGCGACATTAGTGCGCGCCATGCGACGCTGGACGAGGAGTGCGAGCGCGAACTGGAGAAGGAGCTTGAGCTCGAAGTGGAGGTCGAAACGCAGGTCCCACAGCAGCAACCGCGCCGAGAGACGCCGTGGGATTTCGAGGCCCTCTTTCGATGCCGAACCGTCGAGGAGGTCCCCGCGGAGGGCGTCCAGCGGGTCACAGAGTTCCTCGCGGGGCGCGTCGCTGCCCAAGGGCCCCTGGGCGGCCTGTGCTGGAGCGACAGGGTCTACTGCACTGCAAACTTCGCCCTGACCATCGAGGCCGATGGCCCGCTGGACGAGTACCTGTGGCCGGTGGACGCGGTGGTGTATTTTCCCGCGGACGGCGCGTTGTTGCTGGTCTCCGAGTTTGAGGCGGACGCGTTGCTGGGCGTCTGGTGGGGGCGCAACGCCCCCCTCGGGGCGCACGATGCACGGCGCCCCGCCCTCTTCACCCTCTGCCACATGCCCGGCCTCACCGTCACGCGCCATGTTCCGCTGCAGCTGCCTCCGGCCTCCTCGAGCCGGTGGCCCTGGCCCTGCGACCGACTCCCCGAGGCGCTGGCCACGGCGATGCTGTTGAACGGGGAGACTCGCTTCGTGACGGGGCCCCTGCGGGAGGCCGTCTTGGACGTTCTCACGCCCCAGAACGGCCTGGCGGCGGCGCAGACGCTGGTGCAGTTGCGGGGGGTGCCAGCGCAGCTGCTGCGCAGTGACCTCGAGGACCTCTGCAGGCGGCTGGAGTACTCACCTGGACTCACACGTAGCGAGGGAAGGACATCATGAACACAACGCTGGTCGCGCCCGTGACGGTCTTTGTGCCGTCCAGCCTCCTGGTGTTTGAGTGGCCGTTCCGGATCCATTTCGCCTGACGTACGCGTGCCTGGCCTGAGATTCCTGTGCACTTGCATTGCACACGACGTTGCGAGGCCGCGCACCCGTGTGCTGTACTTCACCCACTGCGCCGTGCTGTGCTGAGATTGCAGGCGCCTCCGCGCGACGTGTGCATACATCAGCGGTCGTGACGCCATCCTGCGCCAGCCGGCGACTCATTCGATCTCCGGGTTTCCAACTCAGCCCGTGGCACAAGCCCGGGCATTCGCGACTGCCGGTTGCGATGACGTGTGGCAGGTTTATCATCTTGCAGATCTGTGGGGGCACCCGGGCATCGCCCCTGTCGGCCGCTCCCACGGTGTATCATCTTCTGAACACGCAGACTAGAACCGCATGGCCCCCTTAGCACATCTTGCCCCTTTGTTTGCACTGTTATGGCTGACCTCCTGCAAGCCGTGGCCCAGTTTGGCCACATTGTTGGTTCCCATTTGCGTCGTGTGTGCCGGTGGCGTTCGCGTGCCCCCACACAGACATGCACCCTGCTGTGCACAGGCATGAGCATCCAGGTCTTTTGTATCACACTCGATGCGGCCCCTCATGCCCCGCTTGGGCGACCACCAAACAGCCTAAGAAACGCGCAGACTGACCCGTCTCCGTGCACTCGCGCACTCTGCCCCCGAACCACATGTTGGAGCCCGTTCATCTTGGTCCTCCAAGCGCCACCCCCGCACATGCCCCTGTCCAATGCCCTACTTTGGCCCACTCCTCCACTTCCAATGTTGTCCATTTGTGTCTCGGCAACGGACCCCATGTGTTTTGCCTTCCGGTGTTGCTCTTGGGTCAGCTGGTTCATGCAGGGAATGCTGGGACCATGCCTTGGGTCATCGTTCTGGCACCTGCCCTGTTGCCCTGGGGCCACCAGCCTCAGATTTGCGTGCCCCCACACAGATATGCCTGCACCCATACACATGTATGTGCCCTCCGGTACACAGACGTACACAGACGTGCCCATTCCCATGCGCAGCCGTCTGTACAATTTCTTAAGTGACTGCAACAGATTACAAGTCATGCAGAGAGTTATGGTTTATAATGGATCGGACCTTGGTTTTGTGATCCTTAGTGAGCTATTGTGTTTGCAAGTGGTGGCCATCTATTTTATTTTTTCATGCCTTGTATACATTGGGACGTAAATCTACTGACATCTGGTACCAGTGGTAGAAGACATGATATTGATTGCAGATATTGCTTCCACTGCGAGTTTGCTTGGAGATTGGATGGACGTTGGCTGACCTGGTGAAGGTAAATCACTTCAGGATTTAGAGTGCCAGAAGGGCCGGAAGACATAAACCATGGCGGGGGATTTAGATGGTGGGTGGTAATATAGTAGCCCTTTGGTCAGGGTACCCGTCGACTCTAGGGTGTGCGGCATTGGAAAGGAAAAGGCAAAAGGGAGAACCTGCTGTGCATTTCCTGGAAGAAGAAGTCGCGCAAAAAATTGGAAACTGCCACCACCCATCTGAACCCCCATAGACCAATGCCCATCTGAAAGCCCCCCCCCCCCCTGCCCCCCACACCAATGGTGTTGAGGATGGTCTCGCGGCTTGGACCGGGCACCACCGTTGACGCTCCTGTTGAGCCGTGAACATGTGACACATGCGGGGACCTGGTGACAGTCGTGCTGAGTTTACGCAGCTCACCCACACACGCGATGGAAGCACTCCGCCATGAGCATGAACGTGACCACGTGGAGGTGAAGGGTATTGCCGTATGGATCCTTAATGTTTTGGTCGACGCAACCCGCCACCATGGAGAAAGAGACGGCGGACCAAAACAGCGGCTTGGTGGACCTTCACTGAAGGAAAGGGAAGGGAAGGGCAGCGAATGGCGATCGGCCAGTGGGCGCCGCCAGCTGCAGACGAGAACACAATACCATGGCTTCTTGTCCAAACCCCCTCATACCACGCATGACGTGGGTTGCGCCCCCACGGGGGCTGTTGGGGAGTGGAATGCGCCAAGCGTGCCCAGAGCATGCTAACGACACCGCGACTCACGTGGAGCTCCCAGAGAAGAAGATCTGGTACAGCGAGAGTGCAAGTACCCGCCACGACTCCGTAGCACTGCATCGCCGGGGGTATGGCATGCGGTGGACAGTTGAGCATGTCCCGATGGTGTTGAGGATGGTCTCGCGGCTTGGACTGGGCACCACCGTTGACGCTCCTGTTGAGCCGTGAACATGTGACACATGGGGGGAAGTGGTGACAGTGGTGCTGAGTTTACGCAGCTCACCCACACACGCGATGGAAGCACTCCGCCATGAGCATGAACGTGACCTCGTGGAGGAGAAGGGTATTGCCGTATGGATCCTTAATGTTTTGGTTGACGTAACCCGCCACCATGGAGAAAGAGAAACGGCGGACCAAAACAGCGGCTTGGTGGACCTTCACTGAAGGAAAGGGAAGGGAAGGGCAGCGAATGGCGATCTGCCAGTGGGCGCCGCCAGCTGCAAACGAGAACACAATACCATGGCTTCTTGCCAAAACCCCCCGCCCCCCACACCATGGCGTCATTGCAAAACCCCCCGCCCCCCATATGCGCATCTGCGCATCTGCAGCCCCACTTGGCGGTATGTTGACTTGCTGTGACCGAATGGAGTAGTGATTGGATGGCCCGTTTACCAGCGCCACGTTGATGGTCAGACTTATTTCGCCCTCGATGTTGACGCGCTCATTCAGCTCACAAGGCGAAGAGAGCTCACAACGTGAGCAGATGGGATGGGAGGGAGAGTGTGACATTGACATCGACGGGGGTACGGTTTTGAGGGTGATCACCTGGGCTATTTGGCTGGGCAAGTGTAGGCGTTTTCACGCGGGCACAAGGTCGTAACGTGCATTTTTGAGCCATGTTGTTTTGGGTTGCTGTTCTTGTTTTAGAGGAGTGCAAAGCAGCTAAGCTTCCTTTATGCCATGCTTTCCCACTATGCTTGCAGAATGCTGTGGTGACAATTTGAGCATCCTGTGGGTGTTTCAGGCCGCATCTCCTCCACCCCTTTCATAGAAACCAGTTCAACCCCACATACATCGGTTCCAACTTCTGCAACACCACAAGTTCGGCGGGGCAAACGGCCCCGGAGGAAGCGCAACCAAGTGCCAACAACTTAGAAACGGAGGGAGATGGAGAGGGTTTTTGGTCATTCTTGTGGAGAAGGAAAAGGCTCGGCCGTTCCAAACATGCGAGCGGAATGGGGCTAGCTACGGGAAGGGCACACCGATGGGCTAAGTTATATGTGACCAACACTGTATCTACACACACATACACCGCAAAAATCAAATGTGTTTGTCCATCTCGTACGGTACCTGCAATTGTAGGCGTCATATCCATCCCGAAAACCACTTTATTATGTGACCTGAGTGCGCGAGGCCTCGCGCACTCCGGATGCCTAAATTTGTATTCTATTTTTACTTTAGAGTATATATGTTTCACCGAACATGTGAAGTCCGTACGTCATACATTTTCAATGCTCCTTCATCAACGCAACGTGAGTTTTAATAACGTGTGGGAGCTGTGTATTTCCACAAACGCCAGTCCTTAGGGTTTTTATGTTTCGTAACAAACTCTACTTCGAATATCTTGAGTGCGCGAGGCCTGGAGCACTCGGAACACCGTACAATACAAAAAACGTCCTATTTAGGGACACGGAGTCGCGCAATGCCAAACAAGGCAATTTATTTCACTTCGCCCAAAAACACGTTCATCAAACATCGAAAAAAAAGCTTTTTTGCCCTGTTGTGAACCGGTCGTTTCTGCGCATTCAATGCGCAAAACAGGGTGCAGTTTGCGTGGGCTAAATTGATATTTTGACAACACATAATGATCAAACATCCTATGCAGACCATGTTTCTGGCCTTTTTCCGAAGACCTTCCTACTCTTCAGTATTCTATACTTTCTCAGGTACAAAAAGCTGGGGTATGGTGCGCTAGTGCTACTGTTTATGGTTATACACACATATCAGGGGACAGCCATAACGAAGGATTCTAGAGCATTTATCATTGAAGTGTGCAACGGGTTAGTGACTCGGCCCGGTTGTTGGATATGATGGTGTATGGCTTCAGAGCGGAACGGCTACCACTAGTCCATAAGTTTTCAAACCAGATGAAGCGTTGTTTCCTGCTCTATCAACGGATGGGCACAAGGAACAATGGTCCGTGTGTTTTGCAATGACTGAACCCCGTATCACCAAGTTCTCAGTGGAGGTTGTAATAGTGGATGGCGAAAAAGCCCATTTTCCGCTTGTGAGTGATACTAATGACAACAACATTTTGCTACATGTGGCTACCGCAGATGGTGTCCATGTAGCACCCATGCAAAAGTAGGGTGACTTGCACACTAGTACACTTGAACTACACATTGATGATGGCTCGTTTTGATATAGAGCTGATCGTCACATACAGACTTCGACATGCTACAACAGTCCAATGAAAACCAGAATTTAGAAGATGGCACACATCACCCACTGGTGTTGATAGTGTATGAAATGGCACCCGCTGATTCATGTCAGCTTTCAATCTTCACACCGCTTACACTCATTGTGTCTCATGCACACTGGGAAGCTGACGGGCATGGCAGTCTCCAACTGCACAAGCTGGGTTCAGGCTCAGCCAACCATCACTACATGTTAGATTGGCTACCACAGCCACTGTGGGATCATCGTAGCACTGTGGGATCATCGTAGCACTTGACAGCTCTGGACCTCTATCCCGAGAGTGTATCCTGAGTACTGTAAAGTGAGCAGGCTACGCCAGCTCACGTTAGTGTGAGCCAAAAAATCATTCGAAAGGTCCATAGATGTGTTGGGTTATTGTGGGATCGGATGTCAATTCCACTGTGATGCACCATTTTTGCCCATTTGGGGAGACCCCCGTCACCCCAGCGATACAAGGTCGCAGGTTTGAACTCTTCCAAAGTGCGTCTCATGAACGCCGATCTCGGATGGGCTGTGGTGTTACCCGAGGATTTGTGTTTGGAGTGACGTTTGGTCCAAATGCATCGAAAAAAATCGTGTCCAATATGGAGAGCAAGTGCCTTTCGTGTCTCTCCAAAAGTCAGGTGAAGTTTTGAATGAAAATCACCCCTGGGAACAAGCACTGCGCAGTGCCGTCATAGCCAACCACGCTCCTTTTACGCACTCCATGACACGGCAGCATACATGGGACACAAAGAAATCAGGGGCGCCCATAAAGCTTTATGACAGTTTTGTCGCAATGCATAACAACGGGAGAAGAATATCTTCCAATCACTTCGAATGCGGTTACTCACCGCTTTTAATACCATAGGCCCGCAACCTACAGAAGACTGTGCACGGCGGCACCTCTTCTATTTTTCTTGTTACCCCCTATGTGATCAGGACAACTACATTCCTATGACGAAGGACCTCCTCCGCCTACAAGAACGATTTAAACTGGGCAGCGCCACATGCAAGCAATTTTTTTGAAGTTATCAGGCAGCCCAAGAAGAAAGCACCCAGGCTTGACAAAATATCCCCTGACCTCTTACAATAGCTCCAGTGGGATCTCTATCAAGCAATCCTCGACGTATGGCAGACGCGGGACATCCGATCACATTGGTTGCAAGCTAGGCTCTCTCTTTGGTGCAAGAAGGGCAGCAGGGAGTCCGCCATGAAATATGGACCCATCAGTGCATCGAACTGCATGTACATAGTACTAGCCCGGCTCATTTTGGATGCCATACGACTGTCTCGCTCACATGCTGGACAACTGTTTTCCTCTGAGTCCTTTGGGACATGCCACCCTTTGCCGTGTATAGGGGTTTTCACCCCTTATAAGTGTTAGCTTTTGTCTCTGTAATGTGTTCCGCCGATGATGAGGCCACTCAGCCAAAGGCGATGTGTTCTTCTGATGCTGAACGCCAGGAGACTCTGCACAAGAAGCGCAAAATTCTGAACGAAGACACCTCCTGTTGCGGTGGGGTCTTCAGCGAGGGGAGCAGCAATAATACGACTGGCACAGAGAGTGACAGTGCGGTGGCCAACGTGGATTACCGGTCGGACTTGTTTGGATGCTCGCGTGCTAGCAGGAAGCTGTCATTTAGGAACAGGAGACGGATGTGCCTAGGGTAGCTAAAGGGCGTCATGCTAGACTTTTGAGTGGCGCCAACGATTCAGGGGCTGTCACTGCGCTGGTCCCACTCGTAAAATGAGCTAGAAGTTTTCCGGGCCATGCAGGGAGTGCCCGTCTTTCCTCCAAAACTTCATGATTGCCGTGTGGGCTCCGCGTTCCGGGATACATTCAAGTGGCCCTGGGCAACGAGGCAGCATCTTCACGCAAAGCGGACAACATCCTCAACCACACACTAAAGAATTGGTGGTGGACGGTATTGGAGAACTCGGGCGCTGCCTGGACCAGTCTGATAAGGAGGACCCAATGAATGCTGAGCTGCATAGGGCCACCATTTCCCTTCAGCGGAGGATGAGGGCGCGTGGGCAGTGCCAGGTGTACCTCCAAATGACAAGCGGCAACTACAGACTGTCGGGCTATCCGGACGTGCAGGTCATTTAAGTGTGTAGGTGGGCGGGGGATCAAAGCGGTGATTGTGGAGGATGTGTTCTGGGCAGACCACATATGGTACGGCGCAGTGCTTGCCCAGGCGGAGGCTGCCCGCCTGCCTCAACAAGCTGCCAGCATGGACCTGTCGAAGTTTTGCGATTATGTGGACTTTTGCGAGTGGGAGGTGGGGACTTAGACCAAGACACACCGTGCGGCATTTACAGAATCACAACGGTGGTCATCCCGCGGCCGTGGGGTATGCATAGTGATGCTCGCCTCCGTGTTGCTTCTTTTCAGTGTTTTTGGGGAATATACTATGCCTTTGCTGCACTGCCCTTGGTTGATGGCTCGTACCGTTAGACCACCACCCTTAGTGTGCGGCCTTCGTGGGTATATTGTAGGAATATGGTCTAGTATGGGGCCCGGCTGCCAAACACGCCCCTTGTGAGCCTCCACAATTGATCTCGCTGGGTGTTCCGGTTAGTATTGCGCTGCAAGCGTGACACCAACGGGCGGGCTTTGTGACGTAGAGGGTTGTTTTCCTTGTAGTGTCAAGGTGGCGGGGGGAAGGCGTGGGTTTCATGATCGTGGGGTAAGCCGTAGGCCCTCAGGTTTTGGCAACCTCATGCCCGCCAAGAGGGTGTGAGATTGTGGAGAATATATACCGCTAGCTGTTCCCGCAGTACTCCTGGTGCTTGTGCCGCCGGAATGGGAAACGACTTTTTGGCTCACATTTTTGATAGTTATATTCCCCTGAGTCCCTTGGGACATGCCACCCTTTGCTGTGCATAGGGTTTTTCGCCCTAACCCGCCCGCCCAGTAACTGTTGTTCAGACCCTTTGAGTTTGAGAGCTTGAGGGGACAGACTTATTGCCCTTTTGGAGTGTTGATAGTGCTGGCTGTTCCCCCGGTGGCTGTTCAACGCTGGGTGTTCACCACTGGCTGTTCCCGCAATCCTCTTGGTGCTTGTGTGTCGGCATCGGAAACAACACCCCATAAATGCAGCATTGTTTAACACTCAAGCGGGTAGTCGTAAGGGTTACACCACGTCGCAACAAGCCATGAACCTCCTTATAGACTTGCATGAGAGACCCGATGGGAGTTACATCCGTCCTTCCGACATTGCCAAAGCCTTTCCTAGTGCCCCGCATGTGTGCCTCATGGAATCTTTACAGGCATCAGGAGCACCACCACATGTGTGCCGCATGGACAAGTCCATATATTCCGTGAGTACGTGTAAGCATAGAAAACCATGGTTCAATAGAGGCATCAAAGAGGGCCGAAAAGGTTTCTGGTTTACCGAAGGCTGTGTGTGTTCCTAGTTTTTGATGAAGAAAACTTTGATGATTTTCTTAAGTGCAAAATGATGATGACAAGAAAGTAGAGCAGAGCAACCAAACACAAGATCGAATCAAATTCAGGATATTCTGTTTCCAAATCAAAACATGAGTAGCAAAAAGGGGGTGCAAATGAACAATGCAGCAGGAAAGGCTTTTAAAGCAACTTTTTCACAAACAAAGAAATTGGTTTTGCAGTGAAAACTGACATGAATCTGGCCCAATGAACAGACATAAAGATGTCCTTGATTAATGCCCTAGATATTTTGATGAAATCCTGCAGGTTTTGAAGTTGAAAACCCAAACCAAAGCAGCAAGTAGAGCAAGAACAGGATGTGGATCGAATCAATGATTGGTTTTGGAATCCAGTGTAACACAGAATAGGGATGCAGGTTCGAATTCGCCCCGAATTCGCACGAATTCGTGGACCCCTCCGAATTCGAATTCGCAACTTCAAAGTCGAATTCCCCCTTGATTCGCTTGAATTCCCCCGAGGCTTAGAATCCATAGGCACCTACAATTTACCTTCACCTCTTTGCATGTGGGTATGCCACTACCATCTACCATATGGCATAAAACATTTCAAGTCCAAAAGCTTCAATAACGTTGCAATTTTTGTTGCTTGTAGTTGCTTGCGTTCACCGTGCTTAAATTATTTGACGAAAATAAAGACAAATCAAAACCAAGAATTCCAAATATCGAGGTATACACCCTTCCTTGATTCTTTCAAATACCTTTTGGAAAAAAAGCAACGAAGCATGCAAAATCACCAATCCACACACAAACCATCACATGTGAACCACTTCTTGCCCTTATTGGGCCTTCATTCATTGTATTCTTGCATTGAATCATGGGACTTGAATTTATCTAAGGGAGAGGATAACAAATACAAGGGAAACATAAAGCAAACTAGCAATGGGCATTCAATTAACATTATTATTGTCATGATGCTCAATAATCATCACTATGTGACGATTACAGTACACTGTCAAATCTGGACTTTTTCGAACCTCGTAACAAGGATTTCTCTGCGTGCAGGGAGCCGACGAGGGCAAGGAGGGTACCAAAATGAAGGGTAGGCAAGGCAGAACACGTTTTGACTGTCCAAAGTCGAAAAAAAAGTCGAAAAATTAAAAGTTCGCGACGCGTTTTTCTCCGAACTGGTTCGGTTTTGGGAGGAACGGAGGGCACCGTCGTGTTCAGTGCAACGAGGCAGACACAGCGGTGCGTTCAAAACTGAAAAACAAGTTTTTTTCTCTAGAATGAGTACGCAGGCACCGCACAAGCAACTGAATGGGTTAATCAAAGCATAATGATTATGGTTTTAATTGTATAAAGTCAAAAAATTTATTGCATGGCACAATTCAAAGTTAGGTTTTCATCTGGAGAAAAGACGGCGCACGCGTGATCATTTTGCTGTCGCCTGCGAATTCGCAGTACTGTGAATTTCAGGCCGAATTCGCAGCGAATTCGCACTGCGAACGAATTCGCAGCGAATTCGGCGAATTGAAATTAAATTCGCTGCGAATCTGCATCCCTAATCATGGCACGTAGGTTACCCCTCCCTTTACCACCTCCCTGGTTGGGGTTAGTGGGATTTTTAGGCCCTTTCCCTTCGCCACTTTCGGGGGTAGGGGTACCACCTCGACCCAAATGCTTCTTGAGGAATTTCTCCATGTGGGAGTCATTCTCTCTCTCAAGAGCTAGCTCAATCAAGAGGTCCACCAGTTCATCGTACGAGTGGGTCCTTCTCTTCCTCTCAGAGGTAGAGCGGCAATCATCCCACATACGTTGGGGGATCTTACTCATGAGCCACAGGTGGGGCTCAGTGGCTCCGTAGGAGCGCACATTCATCCGCGAAAACAGGTACTCCAAGTCGCACACGTATTCAGAGATTCGCGCAGCGGATGGAAACTCAGGGGGCATAGGTAGCTCCTCTATCTGTGTGCGCACACTTAGGTCAGTCTCATAGACTGGGAATGTTTTCTCCAACCTCAGGAGTACCTCTGCCCAGGTGGAACAGGTTTCCACGTTCTGTTTCACCTGTTTTCGCAAAAATTTCTTTTTGCATGAGCGTTTCAGCAGTGAGCATTTGGTGGCCACATCCACATGGGATTGGCCAGTCAGCAAAAGGAACTCAGCAAATTCTTCTGCCCATTCGGGCAGATTTTTGGGGTCGAACTCCGGCAGTTCCAGCTGGATGTTCGCCTGGGCAATAGGTCTGCCCGTCTTCTCACCCCCCGGAGTTAGGCCTGAAGGCAATACGCCGGCAAGAGGTGCCAGGGCTGACAGCCCTCTTTTCTCAGTCTCTGTGACAGGCACGTCCTGTAGTTCCGCCATGGGCACTGTCCTGGCACGGAGGTGAAAGGGGCTGGGGCAGGTGACCTTAGGCAACAGCCTTGAGACCCTTGATCTCTTAAGATCTTCGGCCAGGGTACTCAGTCCGGGAGAGGGGGACGACAACTCTGGCTTGGGTAAGGGTTCTGCAATACCCAGTTTCGCCTTAATGGCCTCCGATAGGGCCGTCACATCTGGATCTTCTGATCCAGACAGAAGTTTGGCCAGCAGCTCGGCCGTATGATCCAGGGCACCGTAGGTTGGACTTGGATGATGTTGTTCCTCAACTCGGGTCGGGCCCACTTCGGGAGCCCTTGGGGTTGGACAACATGCTCTTGGATACTCGGGTCTCGGTCGTCTTGGCAGGGATGCTGTCTCGGCTCTGTCGGACGGCGGGCCAGAGTGCGTGTAGGACCCTAGGTCTGTACGTGGTCTGGATCCGTGTACTGCCAATGGCTCTTCCCCATCTTCTCCACGAATGGATTTGTAATACTCCTCATGGAGGATGTATTCATCCATTTTCTTCCTCAGTTCCTCATACTCCTCAGGGCCTCCAATCGCTGTTGAGTATGAAGCCGGACAAGCGGATCGGGAGACTGAGGCTGCTACACGCCTGTGGAGATGCTGAAGGCTGTCTCCACCATGTGCCGCTAAGGCCTCGGTGGTAAGGCCTGTATTTTCTTCCGCCCTTCTGCGATCTGGATCTCCTTGGGACCCAGATGCGCCACTGAGATGTTGTGGAGCTCGGTAAGGTGGTTCACTCATAGGGTGGGCCATGCTGCCCATTTGTACTTGGACAGTTCTTATGGGCCAGGTCCTGACGCTTGGCGTGGACATGATGAACTTGTTGTTGAGCTTTGTGTGCTGCACTTCTTCTCAGGGTCGGTTCAAAAGGTCACAAGGGACTGCCTCTGCTACCAGAAACATGTCCTTGATTAATGCCCTAGATATTTTGATGAAATCCTGCAGGTTTTGAAGTTGAAAACCCAAACCAAAGCAGCAAGTGGAGCAAGAACAGGATGTGGATCGAATCAATGATTGGTTTTGGAATCCAGTGTAACACAGAAGGGCTGCAGATAGACAATGCAGGTTTATACACAAAGATTCAATCACAAATGGATAATACAAAAAATTTTATATGAAAATTGGACTGACTCAGGCCTCAAAGATAGCAATAGGCACTTCATGTGCACTCTTTTAGGTGAAATGGTGCTGGTTAGGAATGTGGGGCATAGATGTCAGGCCAACACAGAAAATGACTCGGCCAAGCAACTGAATTCAGAAACAGTTGAAAAGTAGAACCACAATAAGTGGTAGAAACAATTGAGTATAGGGGTCTTGGGGTGGGAGACCCCTAGGCTTAACCTCCAAGGCCTAAAGCATGAAATGCCTATTTTATTTCGGTATATCCTCCATGAAGGAAGGTACCTCCGCTCAGTTGAGTGGTAGGGGTGAACTTCATGGGGGGTTAGGGTTACAACCCTAGTAACTTTGAGAAAGTGTACTTTGGGCTTCAAAAGAGAGATAAAAATACTTAAGCTTGTCTTAGCATCAACAAAAGGGTTTTAAGGGGGGCTTGGCCTGGATCAAGCCCTTCAAGAAAGACATGGCAGTGACTTTTTCTTACTCAGACTCTAGGCACAAACCATGGGACAGCAGGATGGCGTTCTCCTCAGCACTCACAATGACATCTTGCAGGGCGGCAATGCTCTCCGCGCTCCACAAAAGTGTGTGCATGGTGAACCAGTTCCAAATGTCCATGTCGGGTGCCATGGTACTCAATGGTATGGACACTAGAATAGAGGGGTCCAATTGTGGATCCAACTGTTAGTGACCATGGTTCCAAGGCAATGGGCTAAGGCGCATTGTACGCACTGACTCCACATACTTCATGTCTTCAACTGTTAATGCGAGTCAATCAAATTAATGGCAATCCATCCCTGTACTACCTCCCTATGGGCACCAGGATTCAAGCAACGGCTTCTCTTTGTTCGCCTCAGGATTTTCAAAAATAAAAGAAATCTATTGCCTTCGGCAAGGCACCTCGAAGAGGGCAAACAGAGAACCATTTCTGAGCTGCCGAGGCTGAAAAGCTGCATAAGCAGGTCGCGCCCAAGCCACCTCGGGAGCCCACTCCCAAAAACACCCAAATAGGGTGAAAAACACATAAAGAGGGGCTAAAACATGCTTTACATAGGATATTTGATCATTTTGGATGGTCAGAAGATAAAAAAAAATCTGTTTCGGAAATTTCCATTTTTGAGCTGCTGAGGCTGGAAAACTGCATAAGCAGGTTGTGCCCAGGACCCCTTGGGAGCTCACTCCCAAAAACACCCAAATAGGGTGTAAAACACATAAAGAGGGGCTAAAACATGGTTTACATAGGATATTTGATCATTTTGGATGGTCTGAAGATCAAAAAACTCAAGTTTCGGAAATTTCCATTCTTGCGCTGCCGAGGTTGGAAAACTGCATAAGCAGGTTATGCCCAGGCCCCCTTGGGAGCCCATTCCCAAAAACACCCAAATAGGGTGAAAAACACCTAAAAAGGGGCTAAAACATGCTTTATATAGGATGTTTGATCAATTTGGATGGTCACAATATCAAAATAAGCAGGTTTTGCCCTGGCCCCCTTTGGAACCCCCCCCCCAAGCACCCAAATAAGGTGAAAAAAAAAACAAAGAGGGTGTAAAACATGCTTTACATAGCATGTTTCAGCATTGTGAGTGGTCACAACTTCAATTTTTTTTTTTTGCAAAATTTTCCAATTTTGACCTGTAGAGGGTGAAAAATTGCCCAACCAGTTCGTGCACACACCAAATGCCATTGAACCACCTACAAATAGCAAATTTGAAGATTCTGTGGGGCCCATGGCTCTGGGGACATGGGCCCAGAGGCCACTACGTGGCTCCCCATGGGCGCTCAAGTACCCGTATTGTCACCAAATGATCACCCAAACCCATCCTAGTGGCAACAGAAGGGTTTCGGAAAAGTTGAAACCTGAAAAATTTCTATTGCCTCCGGCAAGTCCACCTCACAGAGAATCTACCCTAAACAACACACACCCTAAGTAGGATAAAAACTACATAAGTACGGGCTAAAACATGCTTTATATATCTTGGATGGATGACCGTCAATAACAAGAAAACATGCACTAGCAGCACATAGAAAGGTGAATGCTATGATATACTCACCTTTTGTAGAACATTGTGTACCCAACCAAGAACAAATGTAGGCTTCATGTGGTCTTCTCGCACATTAAAGCTTCACAGATTCCTCAATTCCACTATTCTACGAATTTCTTCGTGGTTAATGAAGAACAAAGTAAGCATCACTACTCAGAACAACTATCAAATTAATCTCTTCTTTTGGGAAATTAAGGCCAGTTTTACATCATGGGCCTTGATCGTGACACGTCCAAGTTGACTTGCAAATAAATGGGCATGTGCAGTGCGGACAAGCAGAAAGCACACAGTGCACATCCAAAAAATATTAGACAGATGCACTTCTATGTTGATAGTGTGCGGCATTTAATGCCATGATTGCATGCAAAAAAGGATAACCCAACAGAAATGCTATGTACTCTTAAACACTAAATGTTGAGCACCAGTCAGTGAAATCAGATCAACTTTTTTTTTGAGTTCAATGCCCCAAAAATAACGATACGGCCGGGGGGCGCGGGGTGTCCTTTTGGTTCAGATCCGGAAGCTCAAAAAACCCGAAATCACAGCTAGATTGGGTCAATAGTGCTAGCTATGACCAGCTGCCGGGCAACTGCACAAACAACCAAAGTACCAACCCAACCATGCCAAAACTGGGACTGCCAGCCAAAACACACATCATTTGCAAAATTTCACGGCCCCCCCCAAAGGGTGGGGGTCCTTCTTCTTCCCCCAATAGCTGCAAAATCTCTGAAAAACCTGAAATTTAGGCTACTTTGGGGCATTTTTCCCCTGCCGTAACCATTTGAATACTTTACACCAGCACAAACAACCCATGTACGTACCAATCCCTGCCAAAACTGAGCTTCCACACAGACCCGCCTTCTTTTTTGCGGTCTGCTATCAAAACTGCCTTTTTGATAAAATCCAAAATTTCCGAAATCCAGTCCTCACAGCGAACTCAGCATCAGCACAAGCAGAATCGATATTCTCTATACAGATCGTTAGACTCTTCCATAGTTCTAAAATACCCTGATGTACAAACAGAAATTGCACTATAAAATCTCAGCTTTTCTTGAAACAAAATCCTGAATTTCAGCACCCCGCGACGCATCCTAATCTACAGGACTCGCGATGTGGCAGCGGGCAGCCCCCTGCTGGGCATACCCCGTCACACCCCCCGCCAAGCCCTTGCCGCAGCCACCAGGCCACCTGCAAGGGCTGACAGAAACCCAGGGGTATGCACTGCCAGCTATGTAAAGAAATTTTGCCGAAATCCAGTCCTCACAGCGAACTCAGCATCAGCACAAGCAGAATCGATATTCTCTATACAGATCGTTAGACTCTTCCATAGTGAAGCGGTACCCAGAACCCCATGGCCAGGTTACGGCATACAACAGGTCTCCGGTCCACTAACCCCATGTACGGAAGGGAAAACGCCCGTTGAAGCTCCGTTCCGTGCCGTAAAGCCCCGCATCGGCAACCGATGCACCGCCAGCGGAGATTTGTGTATCAGAATATCAGGAATCAACAGGGTTTTATTTTCATATTGTTTCCGTCATTTTTTACGCTTCCGTTCTGATACTCACTGTTTTGACTGCTGGCGGTTGGATCGCGACTTTACCGTAACCGCCAGTTTAACTGTAATTAATGGAAATTTTAACGCTATCCGCGACGAAGGCTCCAAAGTCGCCAGGAACTGCATTGATGCATCCGCAATTTTCATAATTAATACTCGCAACCTTAATCCGAATTTTTCAGGATGTCGAAATCGGATTTTCGACTTCGACATCCCCGCACTTGATTTGACCTCTTTCGAGTGGACCTACGTGCTTCCCTATGCACGAATCAACTTTCCTTTTCTCTTGCCCTCCATTTGTCTTAAAGATATGGGCAAAACAAAGTTGATTCGTGAGGCCACTTGTGAAGGTCATATCTCGTGTTGCTTGCGAGGAATTACGATAAGGAAACGTGGGATGTATTCACAATACTCCCGACGTAGTTTAGGAAGCATTATATGCCTTGCGTCTCCACACGTGCGCGCTAGTGTAATGGATCATGGTCAAGAGGGTAGAGTTTGCGTTATAACTCTTTGGCCATGACATTGCGTGCGTTAAGATAACTTTCGAGTGTAGCGCGCAAGTGTTGGTGTTGCATAGGAACTCTCCTTGAGTTCCTATGAGCGATTGACACAAAGTTATGCCCTTGGAGGGGCATGACATATCGTGGTGGGAGCCACCTTTTTGGGCAATATGGAGTATGTGCCTTGTGTTGTGTTGCGTGCCCATTTGGCGGGTCTATCGCGCCAAGCCAAACCCGCCAATGGACCTCA
Source organism: Eutreptiella sp. 'Long Island Sound 2002' (assembly GCA_964036045.1). Taxonomy (NCBI): domain Eukaryota; phylum Euglenozoa; class Euglenophyceae; order Eutreptiales; family Eutreptiaceae; genus Eutreptiella; species Eutreptiella sp. 'Long Island Sound 2002'. The sequence goes on along the minus strand of OZ038387.1, from coordinate 52,076,526 downwards.
TATTGTGCAAGCCCCTTCTCCATACTCCCTACGGTCAATTGCAAGCCTAACCTTCGTGAAGGGAAGCTTGTGGGGTGATCCCGAAGCGATGCGTTGGGAGCAAGGTGTGCATTTTGCAATTTTCCATATTTTCATGTGCCCACTTGGGAAGTAGCGCTCGTAACCTTTCAAGGCGCCCCAAGTGGAGCACATATGTGGGATCGAAGGTCATTGGTGTCAAGACATTGTGTTTAGAGGGATTAGTCAATTGCACGATCCAAGCCGAAGATATTATAATATAATTGTGCACCTTTCAATGCATTTTTGTGTGTCTTTGTGCCAATTTTGCCGTTTTTGGCCCGTCATGATGTCAAGTGGCGACCTTGTATTTCAACGTTGCGCTCAATTGACATCATGACCCAAGTATGATATGAGGGTACATACTTCGGTGCCCAACATATCTTGGACCCGGCGAATAACTCCTCTTGAGCTTGGCATATCGTGGCTGCCATGTTGGCGATTTGGGACCATCCCAAATCATGGGCCCACTTGGCGACCCTGCCATTCCCAAAACCGGAGGAGTTGGGCGACGCCCAAAAGATATGTTGGACACATAGGACTTGACACCAAACCTATAGCACACTCCGGTCCGTGTCGGGCATGTGCCTCATTTGCCCCAACCATGAGTGTGCGCATTTTTGGCCATTTTGAGCAATTTTCAACTTTCGCTGCCCGCCGTGCACTATGTTCTAACCCTCGTGCACGCCGGACGCATGGACCAATGGACCATATATGACATGGGTGTTAGGGGTAATGGTCCCCATGGTCCACACACCACGTGGGCGAAGCGGAGCCACCTTCGTTAAGGCGCTAGCCCAAAGTGAGTGTGGGCAATTTTGCCATTTTGGCATTTGTGGACCCAATTGTGATCGTCACCACGCCAAGTAGCATGGAGATCTTTGAGAGCCAAGGGCATGGGAGTCTCCATTGGACTCCTGGTGGATCGCGTATGGGATGGCGGATCCGATCTCCAAGCCGGCGTGGAGATATACTATTGGGAGCACACCGAATTTTGGCTCATTTCAAGCAGCCAAAATGACCCCATTTTGGGACCCCAATTTCCCCCTTCCGTGTGGTCAATTGGCGGCCCCATATCTCTAAGCCCATAGGGAGCCCGGACCTAATTCCAAGTTGTACACTCAGATATAAGTCCTAGGTGCTGCCTCCTACCCTGTGAGCTATTGGCCTCACCTTGGCCGGGCGAGCCACGCGTGGGAATGACGCCAATTCTGGTGATTTTGGCATCATGACCCCACTTGACTCATCCGTGTTGCCCTGATGCCGGAACCTCAGAGGGAACCAGGTTGGGTGAGGGCTCCAAAGAGTTCGTACTCTAAGGACATAGGGTCAGTTGCCTCGTCCCTACCTCTGGCGGGTCCGGACGAGGGGTCAATTTTGGGGATTTTTGAGTTAATTTCAGTTTGGGCTGAAACAGCTCATTTTCAGCTACCAACTCCTGGGTAATAATGGCGGGGCCATATCTCTGGCTCAGAGTGGAGTTCGGACCTCCCATTAAGGGAGCATAGGGAGCCACTGTCGGCTGGCCTTGGAGCCCCTTGGTTCCCAGGAACTCGCCTGTGGCTGGGCGGGACACCCCCCTATTGGCAGGGTTTCAGGGTCCGGACTGAGCAGGGCATGGGTTGTGTTTGAGCCCCCGCCCCCATCAGCCACTGAGAGGGTCGGACCTGGGATTGGGATATGAGTTGGGACTGAGTGTCTATGGTCCTGTGATGCCCTTACCTCAGTCCAGTCTTAACCCCATGTGTACATATCCTGATGTGTTGCTGTACATACTTTCGTTCCCTCTTTGCAGAGTGGCAAGGATTCTGAAACGCTTTGTCACATGACATGAGCGCATTGATGCCCTTGTGAGCGTAGTGCATTGCCTGCCTGCTCACCTGTGCGTGTCTCCGCAGCGTCCCGTGGCCGGCCCCCCACGGGAACGCGTCAAAAGCGTTTCACCGCCGCGGGGTTACCCAGCCCCCGCGTGCCACTCGGGGCCCCTAACCCCGAGCAGCGCGGCGCAGCTCGCAGCTCGCAGCGCAGCGCAGCGTCTCGCAGCGCAGCGCAGCGGCTCGCAGCGCCACTCAGCGACAGCGCCGAGTTCGTCACGGAGCCCGCAGCGCCGTCCAGAGCATCGCCCTGACCGCGCAGCAACCGTCAAAGAGGTGCACAGACCAGGACTCCTGCATCAGCCCCATCGGCCGACCCGGAGTCCCATCGGCCGACCAGCAAGGCCGCGTCAACCACCTCCACAACCACCGGCTGACCAGCACCAGCCGCACTTCCAATCCAGTGCTGCAGCACCCTCCTCAACAACCACAACCAGTTCGTTGAGTTGAACGAGTGCACATCAAGGACCTCAAGACCAAGTACGCCCCCGCTGCCATGCTGAATTGGCAGGAAGCGGGCAGGACGTGGCCGCGGCCCCACCCCCATGCAGCACGCCTGCTGCGTGGGTTGGTTTGGGACCAGCACTACCGCCACAGCCACCCCCAGTGCGAAGGCGGCATGCCCAGGAGCTTCGAGCTCCGCACGGACATCGCCCCCGACCGCCTGCAGGCCGTGGAGGACTGGCTGCGGGCGGAAGGGTACGAGTACCGCCACCAGCAGAGGCGCTGGAGGACGTGGACCCGGCCGGACAGGCCCGGCGAAGGCCTGCGTCCCGACGGGATTGAGGAAGACGAGGAGCCCAACGTGTACCCGTCGGGCGCCTCGATCAACGTCTCCCTGTGGGACGTGATCGAGAGGAACTTCCCGGAACGGGGGAGCGAGCGCAGGCTGCAGGGCAGCAGCAGCGCGTCTCCGGGGAAGGAGAAGCGGTCCGCCGGGGACAAGAAGAGGAACCGGAGGTGGCGGGAGTACCAGGAGTCCCTGGCCGCCGAAGCCGCCCAAGGCGCCAAGGGCGGAACCCCAGCCCCCAGTCCCCAACGGGCCAATGGTGGTCACCACCCCGGCTCCAACACCCTTGGCGACTACATCCAAGTCGCCAAGCAGACCCAGGCCAAGCCCCGTCCGCTGCTCCTGAGGGCCCGGCAGGCCCCAGCAGGCCCCAGCAGCGGGAGGATGCCGGCCGACCAGGCCAGCTCCAGCAGCAGCGTCGCTCCCGAAAGGGACGTGGCGCGCGCCTGTGAGCGCGCCTGTGGGGTGCCCTGCAACCGTCGGGTTGCCCGGCAACGGGCCAAGCAGTACAGCGCTGCCGTGGAGGGCGCCGCCGGCATCGCCCAGGAGGAGGCTGCGGAGTGGGCGCATGGCATGGCCATCCACACCCAGTCCATGGCGGCCATTGCGGCCGGACTCACGGCCGTAGCCGCCCATGGGGCAGCAACTGCCCAGGTCAACGGTGAGTTGGCGGCAGCCGACGAGGAAGCCCGCCTGACGCAGGAGGCCATTGCCTGCAAGGAGGCCGAGGTGAAGGCGCTGGAAGAGGCGCTTGCCCAAGAGAGGGCAAAGAAGGAGGCGGAGGAAAGGGCCCACGCCGAAGCGACGGCTAAGGCCCAGGAGGACGCCGCCAAGAAGGAAGCCATCGAGGCCGCGCGACGGAAGGTCGCTGAGGAGAAGGCCAAGACGGAGGCGGAGCTGGCGGCGTTGGAGGCGCAGAAGGCGCAGCTGCAGCAGGCCCGGGAAGCCGAGGCGGCTCGTGCTCGGGAAGAAGCCGAAGCGCGAGCTGCTGCAGCCACCGCCGCCGCCATGGAGGAGGCAGAGGCCAAACTCCGCCGCGATACTCCCCCGGGAGGATCACGAGTGGAGACCCTTCGAAAGCTTTTCGAAGGGGACGCCTCCTCCAGGATGAAGCTGGATGAGGCGGACACGGGCAGCAGTGGGAGCAGTGGCACCACCGCCCATCGACGGAGGAAGGGCAAGGGGAAGACCCCCGAGAGGCCGCGGAGGCCAACGGGTGGACACCCCCACGACAGTGACCCCTTCTTCACCGCCAGTGACGGGGATGAACGAGGCCGTCGACATCGCCAAGTGGTGGCTTGGACGGGCGGAGGCGGCGGAGACGTCCCCATGGAACCGGAAGGTGAGGATGAGGATCCCCCTCCTCCCTACCGGAGCTCCGAGTCCTCCGTGACCGAGACACCCAGCTGGGGCGACATGGACGAGGATGACGACATGGAGTTCGGCATCACGAGGAAGCGCCCATCCTCGGACCCACCGAGGCGACCCGGCGGAGACCCACCGGGACCCCCTGGCGGAGGACCTTCTGGACCCCCTGGAGGACGCCCACCAAGTGGACCCCCTGGAGGCGGACCACCGGGCGGGGGAGGACCCCCTGGACCGGGCGGACCCGGCGGAGGCCCTCCTGGAGGACCCCCTGGGGACCCCGACGACCCACCAGGGAACGGCGACCCGGATACCACCTGGCGGTGGATTGTCTACCTCCGCAGGAGAGTCCAGTTGCTCGAGCTGGAGGTAGACACGGGCAAGAGCGAGATGGCTCGCATCTCCACGGTCGCCGCGCGCGCGCAGAAGGACCTGGACATCGCCAGGGCCGAGACCAAGTCGCTGACCAACGTCGTCAGCGGCCTGCAGGAGAGGCTGGACGCGCTGGAAGCCCGTGGGAGCGCCGGCAGCGACCACCCACCCCTGGAGTCTGGCTCGTCGGACGACGGCTGGGGACCCGGACCAGGTCCAGGCAGACCCCACGCCCCCGGCGGAGCTCCCAGGAGTCGCCCCAGTGCCAGTGCCCCCTCTCTCACCGCCCCCTCTCACCACAGCGCGGGCCGCCGCAACGAGCGCGTGCCGCCCGGCAGTGGCAGTGAGGAATGGCGTGATGAGTGGCTCAGCGCGGAGTACCGCAACCGCCGTGCTCCACCGCGGACACCGGTACACCCCCGGCGCCCCGCACCACCACCTGGACCACCACCTGGCCCGGTGCCAATCTCAACGGCTGGAGGACGTTATGGTGGACTCAGGGATGAGGTTCCCAGAGGAGACGTGGAGTGGGACGTCGGCGAAGGTGAGGACCTGGACCTGGACCGGGACCTGGAGGAGTTCGACATCAGCCCGCCGCGTGGTGTACGACGGGAGGCCGCTGAACGCAGCCGCCGGCGCCGTGATGAGGATGCGTACATGGATGCAGTACGGCGTGAACATTTCGGTTCAGCGTACGTGGAGGAACCGCGGCGTAGCCACAGGGAATCCATGGAGGAGATGGACGTGGCGGCCGTGGGAGTCCGTGGGCGAGGCCGATGGGAACCTCGGTCGACCTCGCGGCCGGCGTTCATGGTCTCTAAGGCCGCGGATGCCGCCGTGTGGGAAGACTTGAAGGACATCAAGCCCCCCATGTACGACGGCAACCCCCTCAACCTCGACCGCTTCTTGGAGAAGCTGGACGATTGGGGGCTGACCGTCACTGAAGACCTGCCTCCCGCTGATGCGGAGAAGCATGTCTTCAAACGGTTCAGGTACCGCCTGCCGGAAGTGCTCGGAGAGCTATACTTCCTGGCGACCAAGGAGGGGAAAATCAAGACCCTCAAGGAAGCCAAGAAGTGGCTCAACGAGCAGGATCGGGTGGACGCTCCGCAGGTGGCGGCCAAGCGCTGGAAGTCCATCAAGCTTGAGCATGATGGACGGGAGATCCGCCTACGAGAGTGGCGAGACTTCCGAGGGAAATACACCCTCTTCCGCCGCAACGTGGAGGATTGGAACGAGGGTGACGAGCAGGCTCGCCTGCTCTCCATGCTGCCGGAAGCATGGATCAAGAGGGTCACCAAGGAGGAATCCAAGCGGGCCAAGTCCAACCACACGGTCAAGATGATGCTCCTGAAGGAGTATCATGCGAACGTGGTGGCTTGGGCGAAGAAGAACGTGGCCCGGGATGTCAAACGGCACTCCCTGCGGAAAGCTCTTCTCATCACCGTCTCGGGCGATCGCGAGAAGACCGCGATGTGGCGCCTTGACGATTGTGAGTTGAGCGGCCAGACCATCCGTCTGCAGCCCATCCCGGCGCGGATGAGCTGCGACGAGATCCTGGAGTGGGTTGGCGAGGAAGGAGTACCGAAACCTCCACCACACCCGCGGGTTGAGGCCCGGCGACCGCGACGTCAACTACGTTGGCGAGGGACCTGGCGGGGAAGATGCCATGGACCCAGCGGAAGCCGGCGGCGATGAGACTCTCGTCGACGATGACGACGACGATGAGCCCGCCGAAGTGGCCGTGTGTGCCTTCGTGGCCAAGAACCTGAGCGCGGGGAGCAAGCCGGGAAACTGGAAGCCCCTGCAGCAGGGTTGGAGGAAGCAGGAGAAGAGGGACCCTCGCCGCATTGGCGACCCTCCGCTGTCCTTTCGGGAGTTCATACGAGCTCACCCTCGGGGCTGTTTCGTGTGTTATGGGAGGAAGAAAGGCTTCAACCATGACCACCGAACATGCCCCGTCCACAAGGCCGACACGGAGGCCTACAAGAAGGCGCACGGGTCGAAGAAGCGTGCGCCCGCGGGTATCCGGGAAGCCAAGATGGAGGTGGACAAGGACGAGCTCGCCAAGCTGATGTCGTCGGTGGGGACCGAGTTGGCCAAGGAGATCCAGGAGATCAAGCGGAACTGGGTCCCCAGGTCGGACAACAAGAACAAGGAGAACAACCAGAACCACCAGAACAAGGACAAGGACAAGAAGCCTACTCGTAGTGAGAGGAGGAAGAAGGGCGTCAACGACGTTGAGGCCGAGGAGAACACCCCCTCTTCCACAACCGACGCCCCCTAGCGGAGCCCCTGCAGCCAAGGGCCCCAGCTAGGGCGGTCGCAGGATGGTGACGTGGGAAGCGCCGAACCATCCCAGTCGGGAGTCGATAAGCACAAGGGGACTGCCGCGGGCGGAAGGCCCGGTCCGGCGCCCAGTCGCGGAGGCGGGGTGAGGGCAAGTGAAGGCACGAACCCTTGCACCCGTCCGTCCTTCGCGACCAAGAACGTGTTTGATGTACTACAGGATCTATCCGAGAGTATCGGAGGATCACCCGGACCGCAGCTGGATGCTGCAGATGGGCAGCCTGAGCCCATTGTCCACGACCTGCACCAGTCGCTTGTGGAGCTTCTGGAACGGCCGGAGATCCTGAGTTTGCACGCCGTGCGCCGTGTCGGTCGCGAGCGGCAGTTGCATCTTAAGGTCCGTGCCTTATGCGGGGAAGTGGAAAAGGTTTTCGACGTGTTGGTCGACACGGGAGCTCAGGTCAGCTTGGTCAAGGCTGGCCTACTTCCACCAGAGTGTCTGACCGACAGTCGGAAACCTGTCAGGCTGAAGGTGGCGAACGGCCAGTACATGGTGGGAGGCACGAAGGAAGCGGCCATTGGGCTGCAGTTCGTGAACCATCGTGAGCTGAGCCGCCCAGACCTCAGCAAGGAAATCCTCCTGCACGGTAGCTTCTACGAGGCCGAGATGGACTGGGACATGATCGTCGGGTACGACTTCATGATGGAGACGGACTCCGGCGTCCTCCCGGCCCAGGCTTCCATGACCCTGTACCAGGACGACCAACTCTCGTGGCTTTCGTCACCTGAGCACCATATGGAATGCCAATGGATCCACCCCGAACGCAATCAGCTCGAAGTGGCCGCGCTGGACACTGAGCCAACTGGTCCTGCAAACCAGGAGTACGGCGTAAGGCCGGAAGTGGCGAGCCGAGTTGTCGCGGACTTGGGAGCTTCGGATCTGGCCCTGGATGCGTTCTCTTCAGGAACCTCCGCCCATCTGCGGGTGTGTGAGAAGTACTGGAGCGCACAGGACTCCGCGTGGAAGAAGCACTGGGGTCCGCATCAGGGATTGATGTGGATCCATTGCCCCCGTTGGGACATTCCAAGAGCGATAGCGAAGATTCGCAAGGACCGCTCCAAGGCAGTGCTGGTTGTTCCTATGGGATGCACCGAGGAGGAGAGTACCCGACATTGGGTAGCCTCATTGACCAACATGACCTTGAACAAGGTCGTCCTACCGGCTGGAGAGAGTGTCTATCAGGACGCTAAGGGACAGCCCATGCCACCCCAGAGATGGCCAACGGAATTCCACTATGTGGATGGGGGCCTTGATCAGGCCGACACCACGGACTTCGTGTGTGTCAACCGCATCATAGCGGAGCCTTGGAGGCAATGCTTTGCGGTTCCCCCTGTTGACATCGAAGAATCAGATTCGGAAGAGCCCCTCACTGAAGAGGAGTGGGATCTGGTTCAGGGGTATATGGATCAGCCCTTTCACGACTGGGGAAACCAGCGTGAGGGCAAAGGCCAGGACAAAGCCTGGTGGGAAGTGGACTCGATCGTCTCTGGTTCCTATGATGGAGATACCTTCGTAAGGAGGGTACTGGACCACCTGTCCAGCCAGGACGAGCCAATCGGGGGTAACCCACCCACCTACGGCGATCTATTCCGAGGCAAGACCAGAGATGGCCCTTTGGGCCACCTGGGAAGACCGCCTGAGCCGAAAGCGAGCGGGGTCGCTACCCCTCAAGTAAGCTCCGTGGTTCAAGTGCCCGGAAAAGCCAAGGCGGAGTCCGATGACTGCCCCAAGATCCAGGCGTTGAGGGCCAGGCTGAAGCAGAAGTATGGTGACACCTTCTTCAGCGGTAAGCCTGTGTTTCCCCCACCGGTGCGTGGACCGTATGGCGAGGCCAAGATACGACTGAAGCAGGACCCCCGTGTGTATCGCCACCGGGAGTTTGCCCTGAGGGGCGAGAGGAAAGAGGCCATGGAGAAGATCCTCCGTGACTTCATCCAGAGAGGCTGGCTTGAGCCGTGCCACTCCGAGTGGGCCTCTCCCTGCTTCGTCGTCCCCAAGAAGGTTGCCGGTGAGTGGCGGCTCGTGGTCGACTACCGCGGCCTGAACGCCCAAACGCAGCACGACAGCTATACGCTGCCCCTCATTGAGGACATGCTGCAAAAACAACACCGGCGAAGGATCTTCACGGTGATTGACCTGAAACATGGTTATCATCAGATGCCTCTCGCCGAGAAGTCCCGTGCCTGCACAGCCATGAGCACCCCACTTGGACCTCTCCAGTGGAAGGTGATGCCCATGGGCGTTACCAACGGCAATGCGGCTTTTCAGCGGATGCTGGAGATCCTGCTTGGGCCGGTGCGCGACTGTGCGGACCCCTTCGTGGACGACGTGATCATCGCGTCCGGGGACCCCAGCATGAGCTACGAGGAGCTCCTGGAGGCACACGAGAGGGACGTCACTCGAGTGCTCGACCTTCTGGTTCGGCACAAAGTCACGGGCAGCAGTGACAAGGCCACCATTGCAGTAAGCGAGGTGGTCTTCGCTGGCCACGTAGTCGGGAACGGGCAGCGAAAGCCCATACCTGGCAAGGTGGCTGCGATTGAGCACTGGGAAAAGCCCAAGACGGTCTCTGAGCTGCGGGCGTATCTGGGGTTCTGCAACTACTACTCGGGGTATATCAAAATGTATGCCGAGTATGCAGCCCCCATGACGACCATGCTCAAGGGCAACCGAGAGGAGACCAAGAAGGGGTCCAAGAAGGCTCTGGTCTGGACTGAAGAGTCCGACCGTGCCTTGGAGGGGATGAAGCAGGCGCTGCTATCCGCAGTGGGTCTGCACCTCGTGGATCCCGACCGAGGGTTCGTCCTGCGCACCGACGCATCCGACTACGCCATTGGCGCTGTGTTGGAGCAAGTGCTTGACGACGGGAGGCACGTGCCCGTGGCCTTCTGGAGCCGAGTCCTGGCGGAAGGCCAGAGACGGACGTGGACGCCCCGTGAAAAGGAGGCGTATGCCATCGTCATGGCTCTCAGGAAATGGGCTGGGTACATAGCCCTCCATCCCGTCACCGTCTGCACCGACCATCAGAGTCTGCAGTCGTGGCACAAGGAGCACGTGGACACCCCCTCAGGTCCCGCCTCCCGACGGGCAAGATGGCATGAGACCTTGGCCAAGTTCGACCTTACGGTTGTTTATATTCCTGGAAAGGATAACACCGTGGCGGACTGTCTCAGTAGGTGGGCCTATCCCGCCAGCAAGGGCATGACGGACATCTCTGCCCATGGCGATGAGGCTGAGACCGCTGAAGCCAAGAGGATCATTGAAATGGAGCGCCTGATGGAGGAGGAGGGTGCAAAATGCTTCGTCGTCATGGCCGCGGATGCCCCCCTCAGCACGAGGGTGCGCAGGGCGGTCAGAGTACTCGCCCCTGAGGGAGCTGATTCCGACAAGCACCTCTTCCCGGAGTCTTGCCTCCAGGACGACTGGACCGACGACTACGCCAAGTCTGAGGCCTTTGCGGCCGAGTATAGGGCTGTGACCGACCCTGACGACGGGCAGAAGTGGCCGAAGGGGCTGACTGAGGAAGATGGCAAGCTCTACCGGAATGGTAAGCTGCTAGTACCAGAGTCCCGGGTGCTCGAGCTGTGTGAAGCTTGGCACCACCACATGCTGCACCCAGGGGTCAAGAAGCAAGCTCTTGACATGCAGCGTCGGTTCGAGATCGACCATATCGTTCTCTACACCGCCATCAAGAAGGTCAGGAAGGGTTGCTCGGTCTGTCAGGCCTGCAATCCCGACAACCGGAACGTCAAGGGGGAACCCCAATGGACCCCGGTTCCTGACCAGCCCATGGAGAGCTTGGCCATGGACGTCTTCTCCATGCCCGAAGTGCACATTGGCAAGGAGACCTTTGACTGTGTGGTTCTCTGTGTGGACCGCCACAGCGGCTACGTTGTAGCCGTTCCGGCACGCAAAAAGGGGTTGCTTGCCAGAGAAGTGGCAGTCATGATGATTCGTCATTGGCTGACCGTCTTTGACATCCCCCGCACCATTTGCAGTGACCGAGGGCCCCAGTTTACTGGTGGCTGGTTCAAGGCTATGTGTTCCCTCATGGGGATACGTCATGCCAAGAGCGTCGCCTATCTCAGCCGGTCTAACGGCCGTGCTGAAGTGGCTGGACGGCAGCTGTTCGAGAAGCTGCGCAAGATCCACATCACCAATCCACGGCGGAACTGGTTCGAGGAGATGTGGCCTGCTCTGAAGGCCCATCATGACACCCCCACTCCGGGCGGTTTGTCCCCTCACCAGATTCTGTTTGGCAGGGACCCCCTGGGTAGGGGACTTCCCTTGTCTGGTGATGGCATGGCTATGGATGCCAAGGAGTTCTTCGCGCGGCAAGAGCAAACGGCGCGGGACATCCGCCAGCAGCTTGAGAAGGAGCATGCTGAGCGTCAGAAGTCCGCCCCGAGCTCGACAGCGCAGAAGTTCAGGGTGGGAGACCCGGTGTGGGTGATCAGACCCCGCCCCATGGGCACCCACCGCACCAAGACCTGGTTCACACCCGGCGAGGTGGTCCGCAGGATTGGTGAGGACACCTACCGCATCAAGGTGGGTCACGGACAGTTCCGGGAGCGCCACGAGAGTCAACTCCGTGTGCGGGAACCCGACCTCCGTGGCCGTCATGTGTCCCTGGACTACGCCAAACTTGAGGCCGATTCGGACGACGACTATGCTGAGCAGGACGACTATACTGTCGAGAAGATCCTGGCTCAGCGTCCGAAGGCCTCGGCACCCGGAGGTCTGGAGTTCAAGGTTCGTTGGCGAGGCTATGGGCCGTCCCACGACACCTGGGAACCCGTCTCCTCGTTTGTGCCGCGGGTCAATACTCCCTTCATGGAGTACATCCGCAAGCACAAGACCAAGATCCACGTTTCGGACTTGGCAGCACTCACCCGGGCGATTGCAGCCAGGGGTGCCTGATCAGCGCCCTGAGCTCTCCCCTGATGTGTTGTGAGCGCTTGTGAGGCCGACGAATCGTCCCTTACTTGCTTGCTCTCTTCCATCTTTCGGTGACAGAGTGGCCATATACCCCCCCCTGCTGAATCCAGAGGAGGATGGCCCCTCTCTTCTTCTACTCGTCACTCCCCCCCCTGCTGAATCCTTGGGAAATCAGGTGGGCGACTGACCTCCATAATTCTGAGCTCTTGGGGCCTTGAAGCCCATACGACGTTGCGCAACGGATGCCGCTGTCATCGGCATTGCGATTTTTGAGTGTGTGGTCTGGTTCCATGGCATTTGCGGAATCCAGACCAGTCGACGTGTGTCTCGAGACTATATATGCCTGAACTCAGGCGTTGTCCTGTCCACCCTCCTGCAATGCCTTATCCTGACCGTGGCGTGGTTTGGCGCTCTGTCCAGAGCGTGTTTACACGCCTATTTACCCAGATTGTTGCTTGTTTTTCTGCCCTCCAGGATATGTGCATCTGTATGTTAAGTGTCATCAGCCCATCGCTGAGGGATGGACTGTTTTTCACCACGAACCGGGATACAGAGGCGCCTTGAGTCGCCGTGTACATATTCTTACAGCCTGGTCCAGCCTGGACCAGTACTTGATTACATGTTCTTCTGTTTGAGTGCCTGTGATACCGTGTTGCCCTATTCGCTGTGATGTGTGGAGATCCTGATGGCGCCAGGCGGGAAGCCCAGTTGCCTGACTACACTCCCAGCGGTCCGCCACTGTCAGTCCCAGTGTGAGCCTACCGATTCGCAGACGCACTTGCATTCGGATGGCGGCCTCCGGTGCTCCTGACCTCGGTCAGTCTGCCTGGGAAACTGGTGGTTTGAGGAGTCGACGCCTCCGCCCACACTGCATGAGGACTCCCTCATGTATGGCCTTCGTGGCAGTAGGGCGAGGGAAAAGACGGCCTTGATGCCCGATCCCTTCAGGAGGAGTTCCCTTAAGATTTGGGGTTCTTAAGGAGTTCGACTATGGCACTCTGGACTCGCGTCGTATGGATATGGACATGGTGCGCCCGAGGAAGGACCCGTGGGGACTCTCCCCAGTCGGCGGGCCTTGGGAAGCTTGGGGTAGCCTGATGGATCTTTGTGGTCGCTCTCGACTTGTGGGACCACCTCGGTCGTCGTGTGTCGCCTATGTTGGCCGTGTATGCCACTGCCACTGTGGTGGTGACCGTAGCAGCCGGCACCCGGTGCGCCTGGTATGGGTTAACGGGTCCTTTGGATGCCGAACAATCGCCGCCAGGACCCGGGACTTGATACTTGATACTATACATGTGCTACGAGCTTATACAGCATCATACCTATCTTACTGTGGCTTACTGAAGTGAGGATGTGACACCCCCCCCCCTTTCAGGAGATGGTCCTGGGTACCCGCTGCCATGCTTGGGTGTTATCGAGCCCCCCCCAGGGTTTGCTCTAAGGAGGGGGGTGAAGCGGTACCCAGAACCCCATGGCCAGGTTACGGCATACAACAGGTCTCCGGTCCACTAACCCCATGTACGGAAGGGAAAACGCCCGTTGAAGCTCCGTTCCGTGCCGTAAAGCCCCGCATCGGCAACCGATGCACCGCCAGCGGAGATTTGTGTATCAGAATATCAGGAATCAACAGGGTTTTATTTTCATATTGTTTCCGTCAATTTTTACGCTTCCGTTCTGATACTCACTGTTTTGACTGCTGGCGGTTGGATCGCGACTTTACCGTAACCGCCAGTTTAACTGTAATTAATGGAAATTTTAACGCTATCCGCGACGAAGGCTCCAAAGTCGCCAGGAACTGCATTGATGCATCCGCAATTTTCATAATTAATACTCGCAACCTTAATCCGAATTTTTCAGGATGTCGAAATCGGATTTTCGACTTCGACATCCCCGCACTTGATTTGACCTCTTTCGAGTGGACCTACGTGCTTCCCTATGCAAGAATCAACTTTCCTTATCTCTTGCCCTCCATTTGTCTTAAAGATATGGGCAAAACAAAGTTGATTCGTGAGGCCACTTGTGAAGGTCATATCTCGTGTTGCTTGCGAGGAATTACGATAAGGAAACGTGGGATGTATTCACAATACTCCCGACGTAGTTTAGGAAGCATTATATGCCTTGCGTCTCCACACGTGCGCGCTAGTGTAATGGATCATGGTCAAGAGGGTAGAGTTTGCGTTATAACTCTTTGGCCATGACATTGCGTGCGTTAAGATAAATTTCGAGTGTAGCGCGCAAGTGTTGGTGTTGCATAGGAACTCTCCTTGAGTTCCTATGAGCGATTGACACAAAGTTATGCCCTTGGAGGGGCATGACATATCGTGGTGGGAGCCACCTTTTTGGGCAATATGGAGTATGTGCCTTGTGTTGTGTTGCGTGCCCATTTGGCGGGTCTATCGCGCCAAGCCAAACCCGCCAATGGACCTCATATTGTGCAAGCCCCTTCTCCATACTCCCTACGGTCAATTGCAAGCCTAACCTTCGTGAAGGGAAGCTTGTGGGGTGATCCCGAAGCGATGCGTTGGGAGCAAGGTGTGCATTTTGCAATTTTCCATATTTTCATGTGCCCACTTGGGAAGTAGCGCTCGTAACCTTTCAAGGCGCCCCAAGTGGAGCACATATGTGGGATCGAAGGTCATTGGTGTCAAGACATTGTGTTTAGAGGGATTAGTTAATTGCACGATCCAAGCCGAAGATATTATAATATAATTGTGCACCTTTCAATGCACTTTTGTGTGTCTTTGTGCCAATTTTGCCGTTTTTGGCCCGTCATGATGTCAAGTGGCGACCTTGTATTTCAACGTTGCGCTCAATTGACATCATGACCCATGATATGAGGGTACATACTTCGGTGCCCAACATATCTTGGACCCGGCGAATAACTCCTCTTGAGCTTGGCATATCGTGGCTGCCATGTTGGCGATTTGGGACCATCCCAAATCATGGGCCCACTTGGCGACCCTGCCATTCCCAAAACCGGAGGAGTTGGGCGACGCCCAAAAGATATGTTGGACACATAGGACTTGACACCAAACCTATAGCACACTCCGGTCCGTGTCGGGCATGTGCCTCATTTGCCCCAACCATGAGTGTGCGCATTTTTGGCCATTTTGAGCAATTTTCAACTTTCGCTGCCCGCCGTGCACTATGTTCTAACCCTCGTGCACGCCGGACGCATGGACCAATGGACCATATATGACATGGGTGTTAGGGGTAATGGTCCCCATGGTCCACACACCACGTGGGCGAAGCGGAGCCACCTTCGTTAAGGCGCTAGCCCAAAGTGAGTGTGGGCAATTTTGCCATTTTGGCATTTGTGGACCCAATTGTGATCGTCACCACGCCAAGTAGCATGGAGATCTTTGAGAGCCAAGGGCATGGGAGTCTCCATTGGACTCCCGGTGGATCGCGTATGGGATGGCGGATCCGATCTCCAAGCCGGCGTGGAGATATACTATTGGGAGCACACCGAATTTTGGCTCATTTCAAGCAGCCAAAATGACCCCATTTTGGGACCCCAATTTCCCCCTTCCGTGTGGTCAATTGGCGGCCCCATATCTCTAAGCCCATAGGGAGCCCGGACCTAATTCCAAGTTGTACACTCAGATATAAGTCCTAGGTCCTGCCTCCTACCCTGTGAGCCATTGGCCTTACCTTGGCCGGGCGAGCCACGCGTGGGAATGACGCCAATTTTGGTGATTTTGGCATCATGACCCCACTTGACTCATCCGTGTTGCCCTGATGCCGGAACCTCAGAGGGAACCAGGTTGGGTGAGGGCTCCAGGGAGTTCGTACTCGAAGGACATAGGGTCAGTTGCCTCGTCCCTACCTCTGGCGGGTCCGGACGAGGGGTCAATTTTGGGGATTTTTGAGTTAATTTCAGTTTGGGCTGAAACAGCTCATTTTCAGCTACCAACTCCTGGGTGATAATGGCGGGGCCATATCTCTGGCTCAGAGTGGAGTTGGGACCTGCCATTAAGGGAGCATAGGGAGCCACTGTCGGTTGGCCTTGGAGCCCCTTGGTTCCCAGGAACTCGCCTGTGGCTGGGCGGGACACCCCCCCTATTGGCAGGGTTTGAGGGTCCGGACTGAGCAGGGCATGGGTTGTGTTTGAGCCCCCGCCCCCATCAGCCACTGAGAGGGTCGGACCTGGGATTGGGATATGAGTTGGGACTGAGTGTCTATGGTCCTGTGATGCCCTTACCTCAGTCCAGTCTTAACCCCATGTGTACATATCCTGATGTGTTGCTGTACATACTTTCGTTCCCTCTTTGCAGAGTGGCAAGGGTTCTGAAACGCTTTGTCACATGACATGAGCGCATTGATGCCCTTGTGAGCGTAGTGCATTGCCTGCCTGCTCACCTGTGCGTGTCTCCGCAGCGTCCCGTGGCCGGCCCCCCACGGGAACGCGTCAATAGTTCTAAAATACCCTGATGTACAAACAGAAATTGCACTATAAAATCTCAGCTTTTCTTGAAACAAAATCCTGAATTTCAGCACCGCGCGACGCATCCTAATCTACAGGACTCGCGATGTGGCAGCGGGCAGCCCCCTGCTGGGCATAACCCGTCACACGGTCTCAAGTAAGGGGCGGGGGGTCTTCCTTTCAGCCCAATTTCTTGTGAGAGCCCAGAAATCGGAAGTAAGCATTTGCCGTGAAAATATTAGAAAAAAACCAGAACCTCAATCAAGAGTCGCACTAGCGCCGGTAAAACCGGCGCCTGACCGGCGCAAGGTTTCCAGCGATCGGCGCAGCCCTTTTCAAAATGTCCAGCTGCCAAAAGTGGTCACATTGTTTGGTGGTTGGGTTTGAAAAGTTGCATGAGGTTGCTGCAAGACATCAGATTGTTTTTTATGGTGACAAGGGAAAAAGATACTCCACGGCAGGTGAATGTAACAGAGCGTACTGCCAGCAACAAATGTTTGGATTGAAACTCACTGCTCGAATTTGCTTTGTTCAAGACCCTTGGTGCACACTCAGCATGGAGGTAAACAATGCAGGAATCAAAATTGAAGGTCCCTATTTGCTGCAACCGTGGCTTGCGTTGTGCCTTGACGTGAGGGGGAAGAAAAACTCTGGGAGGGTACATTAGCATCCTAAAGACCTGCATAAACAGGCCCAACCGGCGCACGACCGGCGCACAATTTTCTATGACCAGCGCCTGACCAGCGCAAGAGCTCTCATAACCGGTGCTAATTCGACTCTTGACCCCAATCCTCCTACCTCCGAAACACAGCCAATGACGTCAGCACTGCAGTTAGCAAAACAATAGCAATGACAAGAAAATGTGTGGTCATGTGCACAGCAATCGTAACGTGTGCATGTGCATCTCTAAAAGTGACAGCAACCTCCAAATCCCACGGCAATAACAAAAAAAATATGCGGTCATGTGCACAGCAACACCGCATCTTTGAGGGGTAGTTGGCAAAACACCTTGATCCTGCAAACAACTTATCTTCTTCGACCCAATGGCCAAATAGTTGCACTGTGTGCCCACGTGCTCAAGGCACACCCGATGTGGGTGCGTAGAACATGATGTGCAGCAGGCTCTAGCGTTTGGTTCGACATGTGTGAACAGCAGGTGTGAACTGAGGCAAATGATAAAAAACAAGCACCCGGCCAACTACCCCATGCTTGAAGAACAAAGGTAACCCACAGATGGCCGTGCAGAAAAACGGCACAGAAAACGTAGCACTTATCTGACAGAGCATTGGGTGACACCCAGGCATACAATCATGTTAATGTGTCACAAAAGGGGCGTAGCAACGGACACGCCTCCAACTCAGACTCAAGAAAACGGTGTCAACATGAATAATTGTACGCCGGATAGGCATCCGGCATCCACGTGTACACGAAAAAAGGACAGTACCATCACATCCATAGGTCAAGGTCGAGCGGAACCAAAGCTCAAAAAGAGAGGTGGGTGTACCCCGGCGCACCGCAGCAAGAAACAGGGCTAACCAACAATCAACGAAGAAGCATGGCAGAAATCATGAACTTGAACTTTGGCAAATAATCTTGGTGCATGCATGTGCAGCTCTGAAAAAGACAGCAATCTCTAAACAACACAGTGGCAGCGTGTGCGCACCTCTAAAAAGCACACCATACATCGACAGGGTCATGAGAAAACTGTGAGAAGGCTGAAAACTGTCAACAAAACAAAATTGGAACCATCGCCAGAAACCAGAAAAACTAAGCCCAAGTAAACCATTGCTTGGATGCATTCCCATGCCACCCCAATTACTCAGAGATCACAGTGCACCACAAATTTGCATTTCACGGCACAGGCTACAGGGCTCGGCTGCCAGACAATGAATTTGAGAATAAATGGGCGGAGCAACTGCACAGTGAGTGCACGGTGCGCTGGTAAATTACATAGATTACACATTACAACGCACACTGCGCTGTGTGGAGCAGCAAAGGCGGGCTAGACCACGACCCTGTGACACAAAACCGTAAATCAGAGCCCTTCCACGGCAAAACTAGACACTGCAACCTGAGAGGAAGAAAAGGGGTTCCACATCTGCGTGCAAAGCGCATCTTGCACGCATATGCACCCGCTCAGGTGCATTAGAAGATAAGGGGCCTCAGAGGTGGCCCCGGAAGCGGTGAGACAGGCTGTCGGAGGAGGTTGCCGAAGCGGTTGGGGGCGGCAATTTTGCATGGGCACACACGCAATGCATCCAGCTCTGCAACCCACCACATGCAGCCTACAAGGAAACCCGCGTACTTTCTACAAATATCTGGGCACCTATACTTTTATTAAATCACAACACCAAAAGATGCTCGCGCTCTTACACAACACCATCATGTGATTCATCACAATCTTGCCAGCGTTCCCCGACCCCCAAAAAAAATTGTTCAACTCTCTGACCTTTGGCTCATCTCCACCTTGACCTACCGCCAGAGTTACAACTCTCTCCGACCCCATAACATTCTCCACCAAGGGCGCAAAATTTGGACCTTTAGTGCCACCAGGCAATTTATGTCTGCACACCCCAAACAAAACAAAAAACTCATGGGGTAGCAAACATTACATGTTGGTTGCATGGTTCAGCTGACCAGTGCATGATTGAAGACATGAGTGCGAAAGAGCCCATCACGCTTTGCGTGCACAATTCTTCTTCCATCTTTGTGATGTGCCACCGCTTTCTGCGCCGCCTTTACTTGTGGGACCCGAACTGAAAAGGAGTCTAAGAAGGTCAGCAGCATCTAGGAGCGGGAGGCAGTTGCCCGCGGTCCCAGCCGGGCCAGAGTGGCACAACACCGCAGCAAGTGCAACACCCTGTGCGACGCTCCGCGACCCTCCCCGCCTTCCCCGCACTGTCGCTATCCACGCCACACGGCATTGGGAGCTGCAGGGCCGGCCACACAGCTGGGCCCCCAGGCAGGTCCCTGTGCACACAGGGCCCCCAATGCATTAACTTCTGTCAAAAGTAATAAATTTTGCATGGGCACAAACCCAATGCCTTCGGTTCTGCCAAAAGCAATAAGTTCTGCATGGGCACACACCCAGTGCCTTCAGTTCTGCCAAAAGCAAGAAATTCTGCACGGGCACACACGCAATGCCTCCGGTTCAGCCAAAAACAATAAATTTTGCACCCAAGGCCTTCAGTTGTGCCAAAAGTGATAAATTTTGCATGGGCACACAGGCAATGCCTCCAGCTCTGCCAAAAGTAATAAATTTTGCATGGGCACACACCCAATGCCTTCCGGCCTGCCAAAAGTAATAAATGGTTACAAATTGAAGCCGGCACTTGCTGTCAGGGCAAAAGTGGCTGGGCATTGGCTGGGCGCCCTGTAGGGGGGGTACCCCCCCCCCTTCCGATGCATCCCTGCACCCGGTTCATCGTAAAGCTGGTGCCTTGTATTGACACATTGATGGGTGGTGCTTTGCTGATCCCACTGTGCCACTGCAGGTGACCTACAGAAGCAGGAGCTTGGCAGAGCAGAGCATCCACTATTGGAAGCCTGGCCAGTGCTGTGGAGGGGCGGAGGACGAGCAATATGCCCCAACTTGTCACGCGACTCCATTGCAGCCGCGCGCCCCTTCCAGCCGATAAACAATGCCAAGGTCTGCTGCCCTACAACGGCATTATGCTTCGTAGGGCGACAACCCACCGCTGAAGACGGCGCTGGCATCAAATCCCGGGGAGGGCGGAGGGGGGACCATTTCCTCCAGTGCCAAGGGTCCTGTGTTCAGGCTGGGCAAAGCCCTGAGCGACTGGGCCCCTGCACCATCCTCGTAGTCGGACTCGGCATGTTCGAAAGGTGTGCCTTCATTCCGCGACGCCGGCGGCGCAGCGAGCCACCCATCCTCCCCCAGCAGGTCCGGTAAAAAGCCCAGGCCGTCCGGGGCCCAAACTGCGAAAGGTATATCTGACTCGGGGGGTATTTGACCCCACACTCCTGTCTCTAATTGGGGGGGGACTGGACCCCACTCTCCCAGCGCCGGGGTGGCGTCCAGCCACAACAGGGCTTCCGCCCCTCTTACCCGTTTCCGCCAAAAGCAGTATCCAGCGACGCCACACACCCCCGCAAGCACCGCGAGCACTGGCAGCAAAACAGCAAGTATCACAGCACCGGCGTCGCTGTCGCTGCTGTCGCCGCTGATGCACTGCAGCTCCAGCGCAGCAGAAGTGACCACGGCCCGGCATTGTTCGCATGTGCATCCAGTAATGGTGAAGACGAGACCACTGGCTGTGGTCGCGCTGGAGAATTGTAAAAGTGTGATGTCCACGCCGGCGTGGTTTTGGATGGTGATGGCGAGGGAGGTGGTCTCGATGGCAAGGGCGCTGGAGGTGGGGATCGGGGTAGTGACCTGGTTGGCTCGGAGGACGGTGAGAGCGGAGCCGGCGCCAAGAGTGAGGGTGTTGGTGAGCACCAGGTTGCTGCCCTGTGGAAGTGCGGGACGTGACATGGCAGAGATTTTTAGGAGACGAAGGACTGATGGTACCGCAAAACAAGATACATGAGACAATAACCGGGTGGAGAAAGTACGTGCGTGCGAAATTATGTTCTGAAAAAAATTGTCATGAAAAAATATGCAACTCTTGTTGACAATTGGGGGGGGGGAGGGGGTTACACAAGATCCATTGGCTTCTGTGGATGATTCAAGGTCAAGCCCTTTTTGTCTTCAAAAAAAATGTGTATTCCTGAACTTAAACAGACGAAAAAGCCGAATTGCCACCTCCCAAATGAGTATTGCCCATCGCGTGATGGCATGACAATATACCTGCCCCGTGTTATCAACCGGACTTGACCCAACCAGACTTATCCGTAAAAGTAGGGGGAACAATTACACAACAAATCTTCACGCATATTTGTTTCCCTTGAAAATTATCCTTCATTAATTTTCTCCACGGCCGGTATACTGCATACGCTGCCAATATGCTGGTGCCCGCCACCAGCAACACTGAGGGTCTGTAACAGTGCTCGGCGGTTTGGATTGGCTGCAGTGCTGCAGTAGGAGGGCAGACAGGGAATGCCGTTAGGCATTGCCTTGCGCTTGTAGCCAGGGATTACCTCAGGTTCGTCATTGGGGATTAAAATGTGGTTCGTCGTTGTTCGTTGTTATTCGCCATTGTTCGTCGTTGTTCGTCGTCTTTTTTCATACCACAAACGGACGCGAGGCAACATGTAGGACACCAAAATTATCTTGGTTTGAAAGCAAATAAGCATATGTCGCCACACACTGCGTAGGGTGGCCCATTGCTTGACAAACCATGGCATGGGAACAAAAAAATGAGAATATCTTCTCCAGGTGGTTCACATGTTGCCCGCAGTGTTTGCACCACATCTGATCTTCATCTTTTATTTGACGAACCACCATATCATCTGTAAATTCAGCAGCACGCTTCTGCGGAGTGATGTGTTTCCCACGGACTCGTGACTTCCTTGTTGAAGCACCGGATGTATCCGCTTGTGATGTTGGCACCTCTGTCCCAGCAGGGAACTCAGCTGCCGCTTTGGGTGGCATTGCTGTTGGAAAAGAAAACAAATTAGAAGGGTGGAAATAAGCAGAAGATCAGAAAGCGTACAGAGAAATGGGAAAGAGAAACAACAAAACCAAATGAACATGGTTCGCCGTTATTCGTCGTTATTCGTCGTTGTTCGTCTTTTGCACTTTTTCAGTGGTTCGTCGTTGTTCGTCGTTGTTCGTCGTTGTTTGTGGTTATTCGTCGACGAACTTCAGGTCATCCCTGTTGTAGGGCAGTGGTGAATGCCACCCCGTCATACGCGACCCCCGTGATACGCAGCACGGCTAAAGCAGTGCATCTGCAGCTGTGTTGGATCACTACATGGGCTTTGGCAGGGGAGTAGGGGAGCCCTCCCTCGTTGGGGGCGGGGGGGGGGGGTGTGGCTCTCAACAATACCTTCAGTAGAATTCAGTAGAATATCAAGCGGTAGGACAAGCTGAAATTGTGGTATCATCCCCGCTAACAGGATCCTACCAGGCCCAGGGAAAATGGCAAAAATGAGGATGAAATACTCCCAAATCACCTCATCACACATCCAATACTGCAACCTGCACACTGATGATGGGAGATTCATGAGCAGGATACTCGCCGTATTGTTGTGGCTGTATGTAGCAGTCCAATGTGGCAGAGGGACACGCCATTTTAGAGAGGAACGGGTCTCCGGGTTAGGGAGCAATGCCTTGGGGTTGATCTATTAATTGGGGCCGGTCGGCATGTCCTGGGGACGTAGTCGCCCAGTGTAGAATGCCCCCCCCCCCCGCCCGCGCGCCTCTTGGAAGGGGTTGCTTATGTGCATTCCGGTCCTGCACGATCATGTTGTTCCGCCTGGTGCCTCGCCGTTGGGACAGCTGCATGGGGGCGGGCGGGCCGGGGGGCGGAAGGGGGGGAGGGGGGGGTCATCCCTCCCTCGACTGGAGTGCTGCGCCGGCGGATGGGGGGTCCTGCATTGTTCGCAACAGTTCGATGGGCTGGTTTGTGCATGGTACTAGCCCGTTGTGTAGCAGCGGACGTTGAAGCCAGTGGGGTCTGCATCTCTTTCCGGGACCCGGGAATCCCGCCAACAGGTCCGTCCAAAAACAGGGCTGTTTTTTGGCCACAGCAGTTTTGCATGGGGACCGGCATTTTCACATATCTGTGAGACAGACCCTGGGTCCAAAACTCATTTTCAAGCCCCTATTCATGCAGATGTCAACAAATATACACATCCCCTCCCCCAGGGAAGTATTAGAATAGGAGGGGGGGGGGGTTGGCTGGGACCCCGTCCTCCTGGGGTCCCCCCTTATGGGCCGAAATCTGTTAAGCTCAAATCCTCTTGGCCCCGAAGGCGCTGAAGCAAAATTTTGGCTCACAGCCCCGAACATTGAAAGAGGAGGGTCGGGTGGGGGTCCAGGGGGGGGACCCCCCCTCCTCCTGCGGTGTATGGCCGTCCTAATGCATCGTTGCCTGCGTCCCCCCCCTTTGCCGTAGAGTGCCGATACATAGTCCAGAGCCCTGTGGGGATGTGCAACCCCCATTGTCTGTGAGGGTACGTTTGCCCGGCGCCTGCCTGGCCGAATCGATGTTCCCGCCATCTATCCCCATGCTTTGCCCCCAAACGCCACTCCCTCCTCTAGCCCAGGAACCCTAAGCACAAGCACATTGTATGACCATTGGCGATCAATTAGGTTCCCATTTTTTCGCCCAAAAAATGGGGCTATCACATCCCTCCCCTTGTAGGCCCCACCATGGCCACCTCAAAGTCAAAGAATCCCCCTCTTGTGCGTGACGGACCACTCAAGGGGCCACACCGAAGCGTGGAAGTCCTTCACCCCAAATTGAGGGGCCACACCGAAGCGCGGGAAAACTTTGCCCAGCGCGCCCGGCGCGCGCTCACGGGGCTGAAAAGAGACGACCCATTTCTCCGCTCCACCACTGGCGGGCCGGCCAAACCAGTCCCCTGCTACGCACAGAGCTCCACCACTGGCGGCCGGGCCATGACAGCCGCCGGGGATATCCCTCGGGGATACCCCGAATCCGTAATCCATAATCCGCCAACGCGGACCAGATTGGCTCCGATGAGGAACAAGTGCCCGGCGCGCAACGTACTCTCGCTGTGGGAAATGGGCAGTCCCAAAACACAGGTGTCGGCCCCGGATGAGACTCTGGCGGGGTGGCGGGGCTGGGCAGGGGGCCGGGTTCAGGCAAAACAGCCAAGGCAGGGTGGCCTGGGGGTGGGGGTGCAGCATCCATTCGTTGAAGAAGGATGCAGCTTTCTCGGATGGCGGGAGGGGCGGGCAGAAAACGTCTCCGCAGGCGGGGGGGGGGGGGGGCGGGTCATGGAGGACCGGCAAAGAGGGAGACGTAAGCGCGGTGCGCGCGGTGCACCACGCGGTGCGCGCGCGGTGCATTCGTTTTCCACGTGCGCGTACAACCTTTTCTTTCCCCTTGTGCTGTTTTCTGCACCTCACCACTATTTGCCCCTCCCTTGTGGTGAGCCCGTGTGCCGTGGCTGCGGGATAGGGCGCCAAGCCAGGTTGCGATGGCTGTCGCGATGGCGGACAATTGCCACGGGTGCCTCGCCCCTCCCTCTATAGAGAACAAATGAAAAATCAGAGGCACAAAACGTTTTCCGCTGAAGTACGCGCGTTTTCCGTAGCGAGTCTGTGCGTCCACTGTTAGTCACCTTGTTCTTCCCCTTGTGCAGATCTGAAAGATTTATTTTCCATCTGGTTCCTCCTCTTGTTCTTCCCGTTGTGCAGACCTGAAAGTGTTTTTCTCATTTGGTTTTTGTCATGGCAGCCCGCGTGAATCAAAAAGCCCTTGGGCACCCTGTGGGGCACTAGGCTCTTCGGTCGAGCGGCCGTACCGGAGAGTTCTACATCCTCTTCTTCCTCTTCCTACGGCCCTCCCCTGGCAGGGGGTGTGGGCGGCCACAACCACCATTCGTGAGGAGGATGGAGTGGAGGCCTCCGTTGTTGTGTGCTTACCCCTTAGGCCACCGCGTCCTTGCCACCCTGAAAAAATGTGAAAAATGCAGGAAAGGGCTGGTAGAAACGTAAGCGCGGTGCGCGCGCGGTGCACCACGCGGTGCGCGCGGTGCGTATATCTCCCTCAAAGGAGAGGGGGGGGGGGGATGAGCTTAAGTGCTGGCCCCATTGTTCTGTGGAAGAAAAGATGTTGGCCCCGAAGGCGCTGGAAGGCGCTGGAAGATAATATTTTGGGCAAACTTTGTTTCCTCCCCCCCTCCCCCCCACATAAGTGTAGTCAAAATGATCAGCGCGATGCGCGGATCATCTTGAGCCCCACACGTTGGGGTCGACCCCCCTCCCCCAGCCCGACCCCCCCCACCCTCCTGGCACGGCTCCCAGCACAACAGCCAAGGAGAAGGGGAGGAGGCAGGGGCGTGGGTGGTGCCCCCCCCCCCCCCCAACCCCCAAGTCACGCAATTGTCCACCCACCAAGGTGCTGTTGCTGAAGTCTCTGACTGCAGACGAGAGCGAAGACTTCGGAGCAGCAACGCAGGAACGGGGTATTCACGGTTCTGCCAACAGGGGGAGGCCGGACAAGTTGCGGGCAGCGGAAGTAGAGAGCAGAGGTGGGGGACCTCCGAGTCGGTGCAGCCCAGGTCGAGCTGGACCTCGCCGTACGCCGTTATCGGCCCCTCGTAAAACCCGCACAGCCCCAGCGCATAGGCCGTGTTCCGGCTTCGTCGACGTGCAGATGGTGCCAGAAGGAAGAGGGCGGCGGAGCGCTGGGCCGGCGAGCCGCGGATGTTCACGTTGGTGCCTGCGGATGAACGCGGACGCCGCGCAAGGTGCGGTAGCAGGGGGGCATATCGGTGCAAGAAGGCGCACAAACTGGGCGTGTGCAGAGGCAGAGGCAGAGGCAGGGGCAGGATGGGTTTGCAACTTTGATGTGATGTTAGAGTTTGGCCCCTCGACCTAACATCGTCACATTGCGGGGAAGGCTTGCACAAAAACCAGGTGTGCAACTTTGAGCAACAGACCGTGGCCAGAAAATGAACATCAACGCATCACGTGCATTGCCAATGGATGCCACTGAGTAAAATCTGACACATACACCACCCGTGCGGTACTCTCGTTTTGCAATGGAAGGGGGGCGCTGTGGCGATGCACAGAAACGCCCGCAACGCAGTGGCCAGGACAGGGCCGGGGCGGGTGCTGCGGCAGAGGCGGGACACAACGGCACGAGCGGGACTCAGGCTGTTCGGGGGTGGGATGGCCCAACGAAGGGGATTGGTATCGAACCCTGGCCGGAGAGGGCCGGACCGTCTGCAAAGGTGTGTTTCTGAGCAGCAGAGGTTTCGGGGGCCAATAGGCACCACCGGGTGGGCCTCATTGGCGCCACATGGCTCCCCATGGCTTGATGCGCACCCATATTGGGAGCGTGTACTGCGCGCCGCAGGGGAAGGGCAAGCAGCTTTAGGACAATTAGCACCGCATCAGTTTTCCTCAATTTTGGGTGAAGGAGGTTGGAAGGAACACGCCACGATGCATGACTGAGCCTTCACTGAACCCCAAATGTATATGTCCCCTTAGCCATGAGGGAGCCGCAGGTACAAAAGGGTACGATTTCCCCTGTTCCACGACAATTCCCCCCAAGTTGCGCGCTACAGGAGTAGCATAGCACCCCCAGTGTCACCAAATGCTCACCCACCCGGCACTCAGATCTATGTTCCAGAGTGCGGTGTGCATCTCTGGTTGGAGTGCAGGGGGTGGGGATGTTGTGGAGAGGTGCCCGGGATCTGATGGTGTCCACTGAACACTGCGGACAGAGGTCCTGCACCAACCCGAAGAGCGTGTGGCACAGATCACCTGCTGTCGGTGCCCAGCCCCGCAGGACCGAAAGGCAAAGCGGGTGAGCGGGCATGCGGGCTGCCTGCCGGTGCCCAGGCGGGCAAATGAATACCCGACGGCTGAACACGCGACACAAACGCGCCCAACAACCCTGTATCAAGGCGAAACGGGGCCTGCGCTCGACGAACCTGCCGGCCGCTGGAGCAAACACTGGATCCGCCCCAATCGCCACCTTCCAACACCTCCAACGGCATTCAGGCTTCCGCGTTAGCCGCAGCCCAATTAGCCGCCCCGTAGGGAAAATGGAAAAATGGGGGAAAATGGGGGAAGATAAGGAAAAACGCGGGAAATTGGGGGGAAATCGGGGATAATGGGGGGAAATGGGAGAGAATGGAGAAAACTGAGGAATTGTGAGAAATTGCCCAAAAGACCTTTTGGGAAATGTATAGAAAACGTGTGAAATTGATGGGAAACAGGAGAAAAATCGGAGAAAAAGGGGACAGTTTTGGACAATTCCCCCTTTGTTTCTAAGCCCAATTCCCCCATTTTCCCACGGCCTCGCCACCTTTCCTTCAGGTTCCTTTGATGAATTTTGCTCGCCGAACCAGCCGAAAACTTGTGCCCAGCCAACACGAGCCGATTTTTCGGCCCACGCGGAAGCTTGGGCATTGTACCCGCCAGCTCCAACCCAGCCGGTCTCTCAACCGTCACCAGCTGGTTTTACAGGCGCTCGCTGCAACACCATGCGGCCCCGCTCTTCCTCAGCAGCCCCAGGAACGCCTCTGGGCAGGGATGCATCAGAAGGGAAGGGACCTCAGAGGCAGCCCCAGAAGCGGTTAGACAGGCGGTTGGAGGAGGCGGCTGGGGGTGGTTACTGTCGGTTACAAATGCCATTGAAGTTGGCACTTGCCGTCAGGGGGACAGTGGCTAGGGGACGGGGGGGGGGGTACCTCCCCACCTTCCAATGCATCCCTGCCTCTGGGGACCCAAAAGACACCACGGCGTTGCCAGAGGGAGCGCACGGCACGAGGCAGTGCACTATGACAGCGGGAAGAGGGACCTGCATTAATCCGACCGGTGCCCGAGCAGCCAGCAGTGAAGGACTTGGTTGTGCCGGTCAGGAGCAATATGGAGCGTTCTTTGAGCAGGAACTTCGACCTCACGTGAAAAGTGCACTCTGCAGCAAACAAGTGAGGCCCCACTCATGGATTCGTGTGGCGCCGACAGCCCCCAGCCCCTCCAGACACCCCCGCTTATTTGTCAGTACCCCCGGGGCTGAGATAGCGGCGGTTGTTTGAGGTGATGCCGCCTTTGTGATTCTTTTTATCACTGCATTTGCCTTGTCCCTCACACGCACTAACCCCATAAAGCCAACCCACTGACCCTGAACCTTTGGTCTGTGGGTGCTCCATTGTATAATGGGCCGGCCTCCCGAGAACAATGCAACGTGAGACTGTGGACTATGTTTTACAAAAAAAACAACAACAACATCGTACCTTGGCTCTGAGGTCCAACGACACCAGCGCTCCGAAAAAAGCTGGGTCACCTTTGGTTAGACTGTTCTCTCTCGATCACCGTCATCTGACAGGCCCGGTAAATGCACCCCCCGACCCTTACGCAAGCACGGCCGCGGTCCCAAAAAGCGAGGCAAAACAGCAGTTCAATGCCCACCCCCTGTGTGACATTCCGTCTGGTTGTTGCTCCTTTACGGGGCCCTGGACGGTCACCCGTTCTTCCCTTCGCATGTTGCGTCGGGTTGCTGCTTTCTGTCGGCCGCTGCGGCCGGTGCTCTTGCTGGCGTCGTTTCCGCGTTCGCGGAGCCCAGTAGTTGGCGTGTTGGGACTGTGCTGAATGTGGCATGGTGTGCCGTTTGCGCGTCACCGGCGCCCAATCAATGGGGTCGTTTGACTGTTTTGGCTGTCCACACACCTCTGTCCACAGGCCGTCCATAGCCTGCCCCGCTGTGTGTGTGAGGCCCAGGTGCCTTGTTCCTCCACGCGCTGTCCCGGCCATCCACCATATGTCCTTTTCCCCCTCACGGCTGGTCTGCCCTTGGTGGGCTCCCGCTCCTGTTGCGCAAACAGCCCATGTGGGCTGCGGGAGACACCCCCCACCTGATGCCGGTTGAGCAGGGGTTGCCGTGGCACCCAGTAGCGACGGGGCTAGCTGGCCAAGTCATCCCCTTTATTGTAGCTGCCTCCCATGCGCACGCTCTGCCATCCGCTCCATTCTGGTTCCCGGTTCCCGCTGTTCCAGTTGCCTCTCCTGCCTTGCTGTGCCCCTCCTCCTTGTCTGCTTTTCTCGCCCTTGTCCCTTTTGGTGTGGCTCCCGGGTTCTGTGTGTTTGTGTTGCTCCTCCCCCAGCATGTTGGTGCTTCTGGGTGCCCTTGTTGCACACCCCCTCCTGTCCCACCCGCCTGCCCCCCCGTACGACGTGGACTGTCCCGTGCGCGGTTGGCTGGTCACGGCCTTGTTGCCACCCCCGTGGCGGGCACCTCCTGGCGCGCGGGGCGCAACACCCGCCCTTGTGGAGTACGTGGGCACCTTGTAGAGGAGGGGTGTTTGCTGATGGCTCGCTCGGCGTGCGCCGCATTTGGTGGTTGCCGCAGTGTTCGCACCTCATGGTTCCCTTGTGTCTTGTTGTGTGTCCTTTTGGGGCTCGTCCCACTGCCGTGTGTGGGGCGGCTCTGTGCCCAGTTGCTCTGCTGCTTGCGTTCCTCCCAATTTCGGGCTCTTTCTTTTCTGCTAGCACGCTCACTGCATCCCATTGTGGTTGTCGGGTTGTCCCACTTGCAGTTGGGTGGTGCAACGGGCACCGGGCACTTTTGCACATGTCTCCAAATCTACAAACTGACCTGTCACTGGTGTTTCTTGGGGTTGCTTTGGGGTGAATGTGGTGCGTTGTTGCTCTTTTGCTTTCTGGGCTGCTGGGGGGCTACCCGTTTGAGGACTTCACTCCGGGCTGTCCACGCCTCGGAGCTAGGGACTCATGTGAGTCCACCCCCTGGTTGGTCGTGTGCAGTGACCACCAATGGTTTGGACGTTGTGTCTCATAAGCGTGCCCAAGGCCCTCGCACTAGGCCCTGGTGACAGAACTTAGCTACTCGCGGGCAGTACAGCCGGCTGCCAACCCCCCGTAACACTCCTCTCGGTGTGGTCGGGATGGTGTTGGCTCCCGGGGGTGCATCAGGGAAGCATCCCTTCTATGTTGTGTGTAAGTGTGGCCTTGGTTGTTGCGTGTGTGGTGGGCGCCGTGTTGGCGTTGGGACGTGGGGTCATGGGCTCTTGGTGATGCTCCACGTGCGTGCCTTGTTTGTGGGCGGCGGTGGCTGTGTGTGGGTGCAGTGCCCGTGTGGTCGGTTTGGCCCCCACCCTGGGTGTTGGGTGTTTGGCTGGTGTCGGTGCTCGCGGCGGGTGGTGTGGCTGTCCGCCGCTGTTGTTGTGGTACACTACTTTGCTTTACCTTGTTGTACTGTGTGCTGCGTGCTGTCGTGTGCTGGCGAGTTTCATTGTGTGCCTCTGCCGGCTTTGGCCTGCTGCGCTGTGTTGTGTGCTATGTTGCCTCTGCGTTGTGCACTACGCTACCTCCGTGAGGCGTGGCGGCCGCGGCTGATTTGTGTTGTGCTTCACTGTGCTGCATTCTGTCGGATGTGCGTGCCTCGGCGTTGTGCTGAACCCCTCAATGCCTCCGGGAGGCTGCCGCGATTAGCTACACTAGGCGACCAGTGGGCAACAATCTGCCTGGTTGTGAGACCAGGACGTTGTCTCCTAGTAGATCCCCGTCTATGTGCACCACCGGTTGCCACTCTCCAAGTGTGTAGCACACCCCATGTGGGTGGCAACTACACTGCGGGGTATACACACCAACGGCCACAATGCGTACCCGGACCACCGGCATCGTGAGTCCTGGGCATATGAGGTACCACACCTCACCCCTGGTCATGTTGGGCATGGGCGTGCGGGCCAGCTGCCACTCGTGGGCCCGTACTATACTTGTGTACAATGCTTCCATGAAGTCCACGGTCACGTATGCAAAACGTCGTTGCATCGCCGGCGTGTTTGTTCCCCTGGCCTTCTGCCCTCCTGTCCGGGGTCGTGTCGCTGCTCCCCTATTGCAGTGGCGTACCTCCCGTTGTTGGTGCGTGTCCCCTCTTTGTATGTCGGCGCCGTGCCGTCTTCGGGCCTCTGTGTCTAGCAGTCCGTCCTTTGCCTTCCCTGATTGTTTGAATAGTCCCTCGGCCTTCTCTTTGTGGTGCGTGTTTTTGTCTGGGTGTAGCTTGACACTGAGCTGCTTCTATGCCCGCTTTATTTCCTTTGTCGTGGCCCCAGGGTACCGGACTCCTAGCACCTGGTACCAGTTCCCTCGCATTGTGTCTGGCATGTCCGCGATTGGGTCCTGTCCTCTGGTGTGTGGGACCGTTGGTTGGTTGGCCCCCACCGGCTGGCGCTTGTGCTGGGGCTGTGGCTGGCGGGCCATGTTTGTTGTTGGCCTCTCCACTCGGACGACATTCGCTCTCTTTACGCGAATTTCCCGTCCTTGTGTGTGTTCTGGCCCCTTTGTTACGCACACCTGCACTCTGAAGCCGTCCTGCCCCACCACCATGGCCTCACATGCGTTGAATTCCACCTGCCGCAGCCCTTGTAGACACTCTGCTGATCCTGTTGCAAGGTGCCCTGCGCTCCCCACCACCACTGCCGCTGCGCCTGCTACCAATGTTAGCACGGCCGCCCCCACGTGGGCGGCTGCTGTAGGTGGCGTCACCGGCACCCTGCCATGCCTTTGTGCTCCTGCCCCCCCCCCCCCCCTGTGCTTAGACAACACCGTGCTTGTGCGTGGCACACATGACCGCCCACGTCCAAGAGAGCCCTCAGATGAACATGGTGATATGCCGTGGAAACGGAATATCAGGAGGGGCTAAGAATCACACCAAAACAAACATCATTGGGTTGCAATGTGTGGTAGAATGCTTTTAAGGGGGGGCATATAAAAGCAGAGGGGGGTTTAGTGGCAGGGGGCACTTAACAGCAGGGGTTCCGGAAACTCGTTTGTGCACTCAACCAGTGGCAGGGCAGTTGGACCAGGGCACAGGCACTCGGCCACATAATAGAGCATCCGCAAAATTGCAATTGCAATCGGGCTCCAACCCGCCCCCTGTTCGGGGCAAAAATTTTCCACTGTACGGGCCACTGTGCGGGGCGGACCTTTTTTGGTAAAAACCCTCAGCAGGGCACTGCCTGGTGACCCCAATCACCAAAATATGTTCAGAATGTATACCACCAATAACCCACATGTTACCACAGACATGTCATACCCGAGTTGGTAGATGCATACGCTCACAGCTGGCGAGTCTTGGGTTCAGATCCTGCTTCAGGCACTCTTTTCTGGCGCTTTTTCTGGCGCTTTTTCAGCAGTACAGGTGCACATGACATGCATTGAACACAATCACAAACAACAACAAAAAAGCTGGGTACTTGTCTGGCGCTTTTTCAGGCGCTTCTGGCGCTTTTGCTGGCGCTTTTTCTGGCGCTTTTTCTGGCGCTTCTGGCGCTTTTTCTGGCGCCTTTTCAGCATTACAAGTGCACATGACATGCATTGAACACAATCACAAACAACAACAAAAAAGCTGGGGACCACAAATCTTTGAATCCGGCCGGCTGGGTAGTGTACCCTGAGGCACAAAGTGCAACACTACACAAAGGCCCATTGTGGGATACGGTGATTGACATCCCCATTCACCATGGCCAAAAGGTATCCAATTTGCGTGTCATGAGACATGCCCCGGCGGTCAGCCGTCAGGAGCCCCTTCATAATACGGAATGACCCCTCTGCAATAGTGGTGGTCACTGGCAAAGTTAAAGTAGTGATTGCACGGTCAGCCAAATCAGGCATACCCATATAAAGGGAGGCATTCTCCCACCAAGACAACAAACTAAAATCAGCACCAGCAACAATATTCAGTTTCCAATAGATGGCCCACTGTCCAGAGCGCTGCAACAGCTGCTGGGTGCTGGCATCAAACAGATTGTTGTAAGAACTGAGGTCCTGCGACATACCTGCCCTTTGTCTGGGGTCTAGCACCCGCAGCTCGTCAAAAAAAGGCAATTGCTTGTCCTTGTATTTGGCAATCACAGCAAGAACCTTTTGAGCAACACGTTTCAAACTATTGACATGTGCCTCTCGCAATGCAGGGTTTCGAATCATATCAAGCAATGGTTTGACACCAGGGACCAGCCCAACATCTTGGGCCCAATTTTGCAGTTTGCTCTCAAGCTCTATCACCCTAATGAACAGGCGATGGCCAATGGGGGTACGTTGACCACCTGAGTTCCCTTTGGGAACAATGTCCACCTGCAAGTGGGTGATAAATTCATATATTGGTTTTCCAAACTCGGAAGAAAACGTGAGTTGCAGATGCAAAACTAGGCGGTGCTTGCTAACCAGAGCGGAGACCTGCTGGAGAACTGTGTTCTTTTTGGCCTCGGGACGTTCCTTGCCCTGAGAACTCCGGTCACGCTTTGCACGGTTTTCTGTCGTCAGCTGAGCCCTATATTTCTTTTCACGCTCCTTGTCCCACGGTTGGGTGCTGTGGCTAGGGTTCCTCCGTTGTTCTGCTCGTTCTTTGGCTTGTGCTGCCTTGTGTTGTCGTAGTTTTTCTCGTTCCTCATACCCTGCAGCCAACACATATTGTGCTCCATGGGAACTTTGGGCTGCACATTTCCTGTCATGACCATCTCGTGTAATATGAGTTGTGATGATGTCGTCCCTCGTGTAGTCCAATCTTTGTCCACAGGGCCCACAAGTCAGAACTCCATTGTTTTTGTACAACCCATACTTCCCATACTTTACTACACGGTCATCCACGGTGATGGTCTTCAATGTCTTCTCTTTCTTTGCCTTGCGTAAAGGTTTCACTGGTTTCACTGGTACAGCACGTGTGGCAGTAGTAGTGGCTGAACTTGTTGCAGTATCAGTAGCGTTAGTAGCAGCAGTAGTAGTACTGGTTGAAGTAGCGGACCGACTAGACGTTGACCCAAAAAAAGGGTTTGGGCGGGCTTGGCGGACACACAGTTCACAAATAACCCAATCTTCAGCACAATCAGAATGCTTCTGTCGAAGGGTACAACGATCCGACTCGGCCAAAGACAAAAAAGCAACAGTTTCAGCATTCTTGGAGTGGCATACATTACAAGGCATAGTCTGGTCAAGAGCATAGGGGAGGGCAGGAAAAAGAGACAAATGGGTGCCTAATATTGCCTATTTCTGTGCTATGGTTCTGAGAACCCACTGTACGGGCCACTGTTCGGGGCTGTACGGGAAATACGGGATTCCCGTACGGGGGGGGGTTGGGGCTCCGAGTCAGAGATTGAGGCAAAGAGGAGGCATCACGATCACACATTTGAAGGCTGCAGGAAACAGAGGCGGCGGGGGGGGGGGGGTAGTGGCAGGGGTTTTGGAAACTTTTCGGTGCACTCAAACAGTGGCAGGCCCTGTCTGTATACGCCCCCCCTCCCCATTAAACCCCATCTGACATCTGGGGCCACAAAAACGGTGGTCCCAAAAATTCCTAAAAGCAGTGGTCCAACACCCACCCCGTGCCTACGCAAGGCCGTGCTTGCGCAAGGGGGAGGGGGGGGGGGGTAACAGGACATGTGGGGGACTGACTACAGCAGTGCCAGGCCTGGCGCACCGTCCCCTGGCCACCCCATATCCCCCCAGGGGCTATTTCGCTCCTCGTGCGTGCGCCAGTGCCTTGTGAGCCGCACGCCAACAGTGCAGGGGCGCTGGGGGGGGGAAGGTGTGCGGGGCGGGAGGGGTCGTTCAGGCCCATTTCTAGACCCCCCCCCCTCCGCGTGGCTCCCACGACGGGAGCCCCGGACAGGCCCACAGGGTATGGGGTGGGGTGGGGGGGGGGGGGTCCGAGGTACCGCAATATACCTCAAAATGATCGCCACGACACGGCTTTGCACAAGCGTTTGCCACGACGGTCCTTCCAACGGGGCCGCGTGCACCGCAGGTCATCCACAGCCCACTGTCAGCGCGGGCTCGTCCCCAAGGGAACCGCTCTTCCACGGCCCACGAAGCGAGCGATCGCTGGCCCGTCTCTTCTTCTGTGCGCGTTGGCCACAGGGGATGCCAATCACTTTGCGCTAGTCGTTTTGAGGTGTACCTCACGGGGGAAAGTGTTGTTCAATGGTTTTTTTTATTCGGGCCCCTTTGCGGCCCAATTTCTGACCCAGGATTGGTCCTCAGACTGCCATCTTATAAGGGCTGTGTCACGGGAGCCCCTTTCCCTGACACCCCCCAGTGGGGCAGGGGGGGGGGGGGGAAGGGGGCTCGAACGGACCCCCCGACCCGCAACCCGTCTTCCCACCTCCCCAGTGACCAAACACTGTCGCTGACTCACCACAATGCCCCAAGCAATGGTCAGTCATGGAGAATTGACTTGGGACGAAATTGGAAAACATTGTGGCCCACGAGAGGCTCCAAACGTGGTAGCCGATCCGCCCCTTTTCTCCTCAGGTGGTCCCACATCGTGGCTTGTGGAGAGGGGCCTGGGTTTGTTCCCTCTTTTCATGACAAGGCGTCGTTGGACGTATTTGACCTGCAAGAAGGCGGTGCATTCCGCGGTGGGCGTGATGGTGAGCATACGGACGGCCGTATTGCGGATGAAGACCGCGCTGATGGCACACATCTCTTTGATTCTGTGGTTCAATGGAACTCGGCCAGCAGCCTCAGACGTGCCCGAACTGGAGGGCGCGACGGAAAAATGGGGAAAATGGGGGAACATGGAGGGAAATGGGGAGGGGGGGGATGTGGAATCATCCATAGATCAGGAAAGTTAATGTAGGAACCGCCTTGTGGGGGTGACGACAACCCCTTGAAGCGCAAGGCCTGGGGGCGGGGCACACCGGACATGAGTGTCAGGAGGCGGCCAGCGTAGACATCACTGGTCAGGCCGTCCTCAAGGGTCAATGCAGCCGAGACGGTGAGGTCGCAGTCCACAATGGCCTCCCCGAAAAGATGGAGCGCGCCGTTGCTGATGACCAGGGCCGAGGCGGTGTTCGCGCAGGTGATCGTCAAGCCGGTGACGTACACCGCAGCGCCCGCCAGGTCGAAGGCGCTCAGGTCGGCAAGGACGAGGTTGACGAACGTGACGTTGCCGGATTGGCTGTTGATCCAGGCGTGCCCATTGCCATCAAAGATCAGAGCGCCATCCGTCACTGCGGGGGAGGGGGGCGGGGGGGGGGGGCACATGCTCGCCAGAAGGACACGGTGGCACGCACGACACACAGGCCGAAGGCGGAAGCAAGGGAAGACAAACTTCCCGTCGCGGTGTAACAGCGCACGGCTGCCGGACCCAAGGGCCCCGGTCCGAAGCGGCAAATGAAACCGCTCGTCCGGGAGTACAGCCACTTGCCTTGAATAGCCCAACCAAAACGGAGCGACGGTTGCGAGCCGAGGCGACATCGGTGGTATTGTGTCGGCTCCGTGGCTCGAAATGCCGTCCGCGTGCCTCAGCGCTCACGTTCCTGTTCGACCCGAGACGGGACAAACCTTTGAGAGGCGCTGTGCTACAATGACGCTCCCGCACATTCTGCACCGCTACCTCCCCGGCAGCCTCGAGCGCAACCTGCAATACTCTCCGTCAAAGAACGCTGACGGCCATCAACCCATAATACCCATAATTGTACCTGACATCATGTTGCTTCGTGCGTGCGGTGTGGAAGCACCATGCCGCTGCCCGCAGCAAAACATCAAGTACGGCACCAGCTGTTGGTAACAGCAACAGCAACAGCAACGACAGCAGCAACAACAACAGCAACAGCAACAGCACAGCAACAGCAACAGCAACAGCAACAACAACAACAGCAATAACAGCAACAGCAACAGCAACAACAGCAGCAACAGCAACAGCACCAGCAACGACAGCAGCAACAACAAAAGCAACAACAACAGCAACAACAACAACAACAACAGCAGCAACAACAACAGCAACAGCAACAACAACAGCAACGGCAACAACAACAGCAGCAACAACAACAGCAACAGCAACAGCAACAGCAACAGCAACAACAACAGCAACAGCAACAACAACAGCAACAGCAACAACAACAGCAACAGCAACAGCAACAGCAACAGCACCAGCAACAACAGCAGCAAAAGCATCAGCAACAGCACAGCAACAGCACGCGCGCGTGTGTGTGTGTGCGTGCGTGCGCGTGCGCGTGCGTGCGTGCGTGCGTGCGCGTGTGTGTGTGTTTGTGCCAAGGGATCCATTCAACCATGCACCAACTGCAAGGTTCAACAATCCTACCTTCCTACCACTACTCCAAACCATGAGTTCGATGTCCGGCCCTGCAGGGGGGCTGCCCCCTCGGGCCATAGCTCCATATGTACAGGTGTCGCCACCACACTGCGACTCCTTGCCCTGCGAGCCCCACTTCATGGCAACAAGACACACATTGCGTGCGCATGTGCCCGACCGCTCCCCACAGCCCAGCTCCATGCATATGTGTGTGTGTGTGTGCGTGTGTGTGTACCAAGGTATCAATTCCATTCATGCTCAAACTGCGAGGGTCAACAATCCTACTCTCCTACCACAACTGCAAATCATGAATTCGGTGTTCGGCCCTGCAGGGGGGCAGCCCTGACGCGCAGAGAGCGCCATATGTACAACAACATACCACGGCTCCTGTCCCTGTGACCCGACCATGGAGCAACAAGACACGCATTGAATGCTCGTGTGCCCTACCGCTCCCCACAGCCCGCTCCCCATGCATCCCTGAGAAGACGGTGTCTGTGTGTGTGTGTGTGTGCGCGCGTGCGTGCGTGTGTGTGTGCATGCGTGCGTGCGTGCGTGCGTGCGGGTGCGTGCGTGCGTGTGTGTGTGTGCGCGCGCGTGTGTGTGCCATGGCACGGACATTTGCACAAACAAAGGGCCACAAACGACGGGTCGGAGGCAGGCGGCTCTCTCTCCCTCATAGAAACCACCCACCGCGCCTGTCATGCTGGGCCCCAACCTGGCGATCCCACACTACGTGCAGCACGAAGCGCTGCACCGCGGCAAAGTGCCGCCTCGCCGCATGACAACAGGGCGGCACATTGGGCCCCGGAGCTCATCACCAATCAGCACAGAGCAAAACGTAGTACAGCACAACGCAGAACCGCAGCCGGCACCAGTCTACTCAGTCCGACTCGGTCACGGGCACAGCATTACACCTGAATTGCTGGTGCGGGAGGGGGTGTTAGTCCCGGTGGTCAATGCCGTAGCCGTCGCTTCTGGAGTTAGCGTGGGTGTGGGGGTGCGCGTGAAGCCGTCGAAGAAGAAGGGTCCATAAAAGGTGACATTGGACCTTTGCAGGATGCCGTTCACGGCGTAGAGCTCGACGGTGTACGAGACACCGTGGGTGATCGTCTCCGAGGATCCATCTCTGTTGAGGCTGATGATGATCTGCACAGGGCGTGTGCCACACATGACGTGCGGTGCTGCTGGCCGTACCGAGACTGAGTATTGGGAACCAGTCGGCCGGGAGGGAGACATAGCACGCTACACAATGCCGACTCCGCATGCCACACAACGTGCGCTTTTGACACTGCACTGTCCCCGAGGGGGCATTCAGACGCGGTCCC
Source organism: Eutreptiella sp. 'Long Island Sound 2002' (assembly GCA_964036045.1). NCBI lineage: Eukaryota > Euglenozoa > Euglenophyceae > Eutreptiales > Eutreptiaceae > Eutreptiella > Eutreptiella sp. 'Long Island Sound 2002'. The sequence goes on along the minus strand of OZ038387.1, from coordinate 52,038,372 downwards.
GATGCGACCCAGCCTCAGCCATGTATTAGAAGGGGGAAGGGGGGGGGGTGGGGGGTCTAAAGGGGAGACAGGAGGGTTGGCGGGGAACCCCCTCCTCCCAGGGTCCCCCCATGGTCCCCGCCGAAGGGGGGCCGGAAATGTTTAGGCTTAAATCCTCTTGGCACCGAAGGCACCAAAGCAAAATTTTCGGCTGTCACCCTCAAACATTGTAGGAGGAGGAGGAGGGGGGGGGGGGTTAGGGGGGGTGTCCCCCCCCTCCTCCTATGGTGTGCGGCGGTTCTACTACATCATGCCCACCCCCCAGCTATCTGTCAAAAAGTCCGGGGCGGGGGGGGGGTTGGGGAGTCCTCAATACGCCAACTATTGGGCGCCGCTGACACGCAAACGGCACACCATGCCACATTCAGCACAGTCCCAACACACCAACTACTGGGCTCCGCGAACGCGGAAACGACACTAGCAAGAGCACCGGCCGCAGCGGCCGACAGAAAGCAGCGACCACATGCGAAGGGAAGAACAGGTGACCGTCCAGGGCCCCGTAAAGGAGCAACAACTAGACGGAATGTCACACATGGGGGGGGGGGGAGTCGCAACCCCCCCCCCCCCCCCTGGGGGGGGGGCGCCATGGCAGACTCAGTATACAACACACTACGCATGGTCTCGACTGGGAAACTGGGAATCGCTTTTGGGAGGTATTGAAATATACGCCAACATGGACTTAACATGATGCGGGTCAAACCGGATTTCCCACCGTGGCGCACCCGGATGGACTGAAAAAGGCCCCAGGCCGACAAAGGGGCCGAACCGGAATTTGGCATGACACGTGACACGTGTGGCACAAGGAATCGATTCCAACCGAAAATCAATTCGGATGAAATCGGCGTTCTCCAAACCAAGAAACGAGGGCAGGCCCGGCGGGACGTCCCCCCCGGTGGTGACCACGCACCAGACCGCGTACGGCGACCTGACCCACGTCCAGCTCTCCCCCACCCCCCCCCCCCCCGGCGGTCTACTCCACGGCCCTCGCACTGGGGTACCACCACCTCAGGGACTTCTATGCCCCCGGTGGGGCGCTACGTAGTTGAGCAGAACCTGCGTACGCCTGGGCCCCGGGGGCGCACGGTGCACGTGATTCGAGATTGGCTCCGCCGACACCACAAAGCCCTCCAGCCCCTGCTGGAGGCACCCCCCCCCCCCGCTGGCAACTCGCCGCGAGGGACTGGGCGCCGGGCCCGATACACCCCTGCAGGACCACGGCAGTCATTGGGGGCCGTGATGCGGAAACCCCCCGGGAGCGGGTGGTCTACCAACGGGGCCGCACAATCCAGCTCACCACGGCCACGGAGGACGTCATGGCCTGGGGGGGCGGGGCGGTAGTGCTTCCAGTGTGGTGTGGTGTGGTGTGGTGTGGTGTGGTGTGGTGTGGTGTGGTGTGGTGCGGTGCGGTGCGGTGCGGTGTGGTGCGGTGCGGTGCGGTGTGGTGTGGTGTGGTGTAGTGTGGTGTGGTGTGGTGTGGTGTGGTGTGGTGTGGTGTGGTGTGCTGTAGTGTGCCGATGGCGCTGTTACCAGATAGCAGTGGCCCCGGGACGTCTTGCTTACGGGCATAGCAAAACGGGCAGGCGCGTGTGCGCGTGCGTGCTCCGTGTGGCGGGTGTGTACGCACCTGCGCGGCGGCCGGGCTCGCGCCCGCGTGCGGCAGGTCTAGTTCAGGGCCGCCCTGGGGACCCCTTGCCTCTCCGCTTGCTGGTGCAGCTGCAGCTCCCTTAGGGCCCACGCCATGGTGCCCCCGGGCCCTGCTCGGGACTCTCTTGCCATGTTGTGCGAGATCCACTGATGTGGTGCGGTGCGGTGCGGTGTGGTGTGGTGTGCCGAAGGCGCTGTTACCAGAAGGCAATGGCCGGGATGTCTACCCACGGGTACAGGTAAACAGGAGGGCTGTGTGTCTTAGTGCGCTCTGTGTGCTAGTGTGTTGTTGTACAGCCGGGACCAGTGCACAGTCGCACTTGGCTGATGCTGCTCTGCCGACGCCTGTGCACGGTCTCACAGGGTCTAGTGGGCCCACTGCACCGTGTGTGCTGCCCTGCACCATCAGTACTTTGTGTGTGCGGTGTGCTGTGGTGTGGTGTGGTGCAATGGTGCCCATTCTCACAACACGTGCCACGGGCCATACCACTGGCGATGCGTCCACTGCTCCGATGGCCGCAGTCGTTGAGGTTCCATTCCAAGAACATACAGTGCAGCCCCCCGAGTCGACCTTCAGTGTGGCGACGTAGGATTCGATCTTGTGGTCGCTGCTGAATCCGCACGCCGTCACAGTGACCTGCATGAGCATGGTGCTGTCTGCATCTGCTTTCCGGACGCGCATCCCCCAACGTCTGCCAGGACGTTTTTTAATGAGAAAAACAAAGAAAGCTGGAGTGTCCGGTGGTCAGCCACATCTACACAGCTCCAACCGACGGCAGTAACCGACGGCGGTTGGAGGGTAACCGACGGCGGTTGGAGACAAAAGGCTGCTAATCTAAGAGCACCTTTTTTCACTAAAAGAAAAGAAAGAAAAAATCTTGTCCACCAAAAAACAACCTGATGTCTGCCCAAGAGCGTACTGCAGCGGTACGGAACCGCCATCGGGTAGGGACCGTCGTTGGTTAACCACTTACCGCCGCCAATGCCGGAGGCAGGCTCTGTGTTCTCCTTTCCTTAAGGACCCTCCTGGCGACGTGGCTGCCCGTTGCTGCTGAACGGACGGCGGTCCGCGATGATGTCACGTGTGTCGGTGGTCAACCGGATTTTTGTCTTGCTTTGAAAGCGGAAGCGAAAAGAAGCGAGAGGTCAAAAGGGTTGCTGAAGGGGGGTCGGCGGAATCTGAGTCTGATACTCGTTGTAGGCTGCGGTTGGCAGCGAAGTGACGGCGGTTGGTGGCTCACAATGAACAAGAACGGGGGGCTGGGGGATCCTTAACAAAAAAAAAACCCCTCCTAAAGGACGACGATGCAAGTTGCTGCCCCTTCCTCGCGAAAGCTACATAACATCCCGCTCCTCCTGGCCACAGCAGCACTGAGCAACTACATGCGTTGCCCCAGCAGAGGACGCCTGAGGGCACGGCAGGGAAGTATTAGAAGAGGGGGGGGTCTGAAAGAAGGGGGGGGGGGTAGGGGGGTTTGGCTGGCCCCCCCTCCAAGGGTTCCCCTATCGTCCGCGCCGAAGGCGGGCCGAAAATTTTCAAACTTAAATCCTCTCGGCGCCAAAGGCGCCGAAGCAAAATTTTGGTTGTCAGCCCCAAACGTTGGAGGAGGGCGGGGGGGGGGGGGGGGTGCAAGGGGGGGCACCCCCCCTCCTCCTCCGGTGTACAGCCCTTCTACTACATCGCTGCGCAGGGCTGTACCTCGTTGAGCACGCGGTCGTACGTGGGCCTATCGCACACGGAGCCGGTGATGAACGCCGCCGAAGTGTACGTGAACACGCCGAACTGCGTCAAATGGCAAATGCCCACGTCCAACTTCTGCGCCACGCGGTCGATGCTGACGTACGGAGGATTGCAGGTCAGCGCTGCCTGAGACCACTTGCGACTGGTCGTGTTGTAGAGCATCACCTGCGGCGCAGAGGGCGGGCTCGAACGGGGGAAGCGCGTGACACGTGGGAGCGTGCCCCGTCTCAGCCCCTCGAGGGCTATTGTCAGTCCCGCCGGCTCCCGTCGACGCCCGTTGCCCGAAACCGCCACCACCTGCGCCCCACATCCGTTTTCGACCGCTGGTGGCCGCTCTGGCCGGTTTTGCCGCGGCTCTTGAACCTTCACTCCAGCCCCTCGGGCGGGGGGGGAGGGGGGCTGCAAAGCAAATTGGTGCAGAGCCATGCCCCAAGAACACACCCTCCCCGCACGCAGGCCCCGCCAACATGTTTGAACCGCCCCGTTCCCCTGCACGTCACCTGGGGCAAGTAGCTGGCGGGATCGTATGGCGCCGGCACCTCATAGAACAGCTCAAAAATCATGGGGTGCCCGAACTGCAGGGGCCGGCCGTCCGAGGGCGTCACGTGGTACGAGTAATTGTTGTACTGCAGATTGCCGGGGAGGTCGATCCGAGGGTCGACCAAACCTGCAGCAGCGAGGCGCGCGCGGAGCGCGAACCAAACCCGAAAAAACCGCAACGCCCCGGCGGTCGATCACGCAGGTTTGGCGTCCCAAGCCGCCCTCAGGACCACCAGAACATCCGTGTGCCGTCCCGGTTGCTGCAGATGAGACCAGGGGAACTGCATCAGAACTGTCGGCCGATGGCAGGCGGGGGAGGAGGGGGGGGGGGGCGGACAACCTGCACCACCCACCCACATCCGTGTGAAACCCCTTCTGCGGAGGGAACATGAAAATCACGAAGCGGATTGGAAATTCGGGGACGGAACTAACTCACACAACCCGTTGTATGGGTCCGGAGGCCACACTACCCCCTCCCAGCGTCCGAGTGAAGTCATTCACACTGGCCACAACCCAGGCGGCAAAAAAAAAAGAAAAAGAAGACTGTTCCGTTACGCCTATGCTATGAAAAAGCCGCGGATACTGACGACGATTGGAGGGTAACCGGGGGCGGTTGGACGGTAACCGACGGCGGTTGGGTAACCGACGGCGGTTGGACGGTAACCGACGGCCCTTGGGGCCTGTGGAAAAGTGCCCTCAAGGCCGGTCCATAAGGGTGGTCCTGAATAAAATTAAAAAAAAAAGGAGGAGGGTCCTTAAGGACCGCCCTGCCACAGCCGCATGGCCTCAAAGCCGGCCAACTCGGCGGTGCATCTCACGAGCTCCAACGGCGGCTCGTGCGGGCCTTGTTTCCCCACCGCTTCTGTTCCCCACGAAATGATTGGCTCTACGGCGAGTGGGTCGCGATGGGCAAGACAAGGCAGAAGCTCGTAAGACCCACAAAAACACGGGCTTCGGTGCACACATGTCCCAGCGTGACCTCGTTTCGGCCACTCAACCCCATCCCACTTCAGACTTCTGGTGGAGCACCCCCTAAACGAACCCAAACCCAAGGGAATTCCCGAGCAATCGTTCTGAGACCTGTCACAACACCGTCCTCCGACTCGATGGGCAGCCCTAGAGACTGCGCAAATATCGTCGCCTGGCGCGTGCCGACGGACAGGGACTCGTTGCTGAAGCGGAGGCGCAGGTACGAGCGCCTGCGGTCCCTCGCCCGGAAGCCAGCCGTGGTCACTTCTCGGATCTCCTCTTGAGTGGCGGTGAAGTCGAGCATCACGTTGCCGCCGAGGCCGTTGCGTATCACAATCTGCAATGCCCAACGCCCACAGGAACGCAGTTCACTGTGGCTTGTGCACGGCGCTGGGAATCGCCCCAACCGCCCCAGCGGATCCTTGGCCTGGGCTCCCGAAAAAATTTATTTGGGGGGTGGGGGGGGGGCCTTTTCCAACCTCCACCCCCCCGCCCCCCTGGAGGGGTCTCCAAAGGCCGGCTCTCTTTTGTCCATGTTTTTCATGCATATTCCATGACAAAACCGCTGGCACTGTCACAGTCTGTCACTGTCACTGCCACTGTGTCACTCAAAAGGGGGGGGGGGGGGGGCTCAGCCTACGGTTGTCAGCCATTCTAATACCCCCCCCCCCCAAATAAGCAAGTTGGAGCAAAAAGTTTCAGACATTTGTATTGAGGAAATCAGCTCGTGGCCCTTGGAGCCCCTTTTCATAACCCCCGCCCTCGGAATTTGAGGGGGGGGGGGGGCTCCAAGGGCCTCCCTGCCTCCGAAGTATTTTTTTTCACCAGCCCTGTGGCTTGTACAACCCGCCGGAAATATCCCCAACCGCTGCAGCGGATCCTTGGCCTGCTTTACCGCTTCGGCGTCACTTGTCCCAATCTGCACACTACAAAACCTCAGCCTCAATCAGGGCCCCAAAAAGCATCCACTGCCAGCCGCAGGCGGTCGACAGCCGGTGAATGGTTCGTTGCCGGCGGTTCAACATTCAACGCAGGTCCGAGACACTTCTTGAGTGGGAAGAAAAACGACCGATTCTGGCATCCAAGGAAACCCCTGCCTCCGCAAGCCCTAAGCCCAGCCGTTCCAACACACATGCACCGCAAGGACCGCATCACCACAGTGCAGCGGCAAACCCATGTGTCCAACCACAGACAACAGGACCTGTGCCTCGCCGGCAGTCACGCCATCGCTGCACGCAACGGTCGCCAAACCAGCCCAGTTCGTGGCGCGGACCGTGGCATAGAACGTCTTATTGAAGCTGCCATAGAAAAAGACAGGAGGTACTGCGCAGTGTGGGGGTTCCCGTGTGTGTGTGTGTGTGTGTGTGTGTGCGTGTGGGGTAGTACCGTTTTTACCAGGTCTTCCTGGTTGGACCTGTATGGCCACACTGGCGTCCCGGGTCGGGTCGCTCCCCATTATAGCAGGCCTTCGGTGCAGGCCAGGGGTGCATCCCTGTATTGCCCCTCGACCAGTGCGATATGCACTTAGGCCAGAACCTGGCTCGCTGCTCCAGGACCACCCTGGAAGTGGGGTGGTAGCTCCGTGGCTTCCGCCGGGCCAGCTCCACGGTAATAGTTCAACGCCATGTCGCCCCATGTGTTGTGTGTGTATTGGGGCTTTCACAGCTGGTGGTGCTCGCGGCAGCGAGGCGGCCTCCACGGCCTACTCAATCTGGCGATTTCCCCAGCAAGGATGCCCTTGACGCACGGCTGCCACCGCCCGCCTCAAGACATGCCCTAACCTTACGAGCTTACGGTTGCGAGACCTACGCTTAGCCCGGTTGAGTGAGCTGGGGATCCTTGTGTGTGTGTGCGTGTGCATGGGTATGCCAGGGTACCAGTTCCAATCATACTACACTGCGAGGTTGAACATCCTACACCTGCTACAGCACTGCAAACCATCAGTTCACTGTCCTGGCCCTGCAGTCTGTGTGTGCGCGTGCTTGCGCACCAAGACAGCAATTCCAGTCATGCTCAGACTGCGAGGTCGAACTCCGACGTTCCTGCACACAGCGCTGCCAAATTTCGAATGGGGGCACCAACCTTATTGCTGTCCGTCCATCACCTACATCATCCTTTGGAATTGGTCGACACCACCTTACGGTGCATGCCTCTGGTGCAGGGTCGCCGTGTAGCATCGCACTGCTGTACTGATGGACCCAGCAGACACTGTGTTTGGTGGCAAAGAACAACAGCAAGTGCACGATCGAGGGAGCGGGTTTGTTGGCCAGGGCGGTGGCCAAGAGCTTCACCAGTGCCCCCCTCTTTCCCCCCCTGTGTGACATTCCGTCTGGTTGTTGCTCCTTTACGGGGCCCTGGACGGTCACCCGTTCTTCCCTTCGCATGTTGCGTCGGGTCGCTACTTTCTGTCGGCCGCTGTGGCCGGTGCTCTTGCTGGTGTCGTTTCCGCGTTCGCGGAGCCCAGTAGTTGGCGTGTTGGGACTGTGCTGGATGCGGCATGGTGTGCCGTTTGCGTGTCAGCGGCGCCCAATAGTTGGCGTATTGAGGATGTGCAGGTTGTTGCCGGGGTCGCTTGACTGTTTTTGCTGTCCACACACCTCTGTCCACAGGCCGTCCATCACCTGCCTCGCTGTGTTTCTGTGCGGCCCAGGTGCCTTCCTCCACGCGTTGTCCCGGCCGTCCACCATATGCCCCTTTCCCCCTCACGGCTGGTCTGCCCCTGATGGGCTCCCACTCCTGTTGCGCAAACAGCCCATCTGGGCTGCGGGAGACACCCCCCACCTGATGCCGGTTGAGCAGGGGTTGCCCTGGCACCCGGTAGCGACGGGGTTGGCTGGCCAAGCCATCCCCTTTATTGTCGCTGCCTCCCATGCGCACGCTCTGCCATCCGCTCCATTCTGGTTCTCCGTTCCCGCTGTTCCAGTTGCCTCTCCTGCCTTGCTGTGCCCCTCCTCCTTGTCTGCTGTGCCCGCCCTTGTCCCTCCTGGTGTGGCTCCCGCGTTCTGTGTGTCTGTGTTGCTCCTCCCCTTGTCTGGTGGCGCTCCTAGGTGCCCATGTCGCGCACCCCCTCCTGTCCCACCCGCCT
>OZ038387.1:51992854-52025354 GCA_964036045.1 Eutreptiella sp. 'Long Island Sound 2002' | reverse complement strand
ACCACCCTGCCACGTACCCGCGCCATTCCCAGAGCGCAACTCAGTACTCTGGCCCAGGTTGTAGCCACAGCACTACTCCTCTCCCGCTGCCTTTGGTCCTGCCTTTGCCCCTGCACCTGCTGCCCTGGGTACCTGACTCTGGATCATCGAATTTCCAATTCGAGAACATCGTGTCCAAAAAAGACTGGAAATTGATATCCCTGTAAGACAGTGGCGCACGTCACCTGCCTATCGCATACGCCTAGTTCACACGCCCCAGGTCTCACCCACCAACGCAAATACACGCAAATCCCTTATACCACACGACATGTGAGCCAAGGGGGATGGCCTTCGAGCATTGACCCCCAACCGGGTGCGAAAACTTTTGGGGGTCTGGAGGGAGGGGGGGGGGTGGGGGTCGGTGGGTACCCCAACCTACAAACCTGGCCGAGGCGGTAGGTAACGCGAACAGCTCACATAAGGAAAGCCACCTCAAAGCTGTGAGCAGGATGAATGATTCTGAAAGCGGATCCCTGGCCTTCGGGTGCAGACGCAGACCTCCACCCAAGTCCTTCCCTGTCCTTCCACAGGCCCACATCCCTGTGACTCTACATCGCGGCCCTCGGGAATGGCGGTCACCCTTCGGGGCCCAAAGCGGATGGTGCGGTGCGCATCAGCGGGTCTCCGATGCAACACGCGGTTGGGCAAGTGCAGTCAGCACGGAACTGCGGTTGAAAGGGGACGTACCCGAGCACTCCATCGTTCACGAAATCCTTCACTGGAGGCGTGATGTCGATGCCAAAACCTGCGAACGGGCGGAATGCAGGAGGACAGGCTCCACCAGACGCCCCCCTATCGCCTAAAACCTCAGGCCGTCCTTGTGGTGGAGGCAGGCAGCCTCTTGCGTGCCCTAATGCACTGCCTTCCCCAAACTGCGCGCGTGGGGGGGGGGGGGGGGGAGGGGGGCTCCTCTGTCGGTCCAAGGCCAGACGGTCCGCATGGGACGAACGCCGGGAAAATGGCACTTTTGGAATCAGCGCGTGGAGGGAAGTCAGGCCTGGGCACATGCCCCCCCTCAGGCGCAGTGCCGGGCGCGAAACCCAAAGGCAGGGGCCAAGGGGCACACACCGTCCGATATCGAGACGTTGGAGACCAGACCGGCGCTGTTCTGGGCGCGAACCGCGGTGTAATACGTCGGGCCGAGGCTGAGGGGCTGCAGGAAGTCGCGGGAGGCGGCTGACGCCGCGATAGACAGCCCCACGTGGGTCCACGGCAACACGTCAGCGGCGCCCGGACTCGTGCCAACGGCCCACCAATAGGCTGCAACGGAGGGGCGGCGGGGAGGGCAGACCGGGGCGCGGATGGGGCCGGGGGCGAGGGCAACGACCGGGACGGGGGCAGGGCGGAGCGATGGTCGACGGCAGCGCAGGGCGGGCGGGTCCGGCGGCGCGAGCCCGCCTCACATACCGGTGATCCGGCTCTCGTATTCCAAGAACTGGTTCCAATTCGCGTGGACGTAGTCCAGACTCGGCAGAAAGTTCCAATCGCGGCCAGGGTCTCCGCCATCGAACACCTCCTGCGGCACTGGCTCCGTGGCGTCAAAGACGAAACCGTTGGTGACGACCGCGCTCTGGGACCCCGCGCGATTGGTCATGGTGACGGTGGAGTAGTACGTGTTGTCTTGCAACAGCCGGGTACTGCAGGAGCCGACCCGGAGGGGCAGCACGGCCCACAAACCAAACCTTGGCCCCGGCCTCGGCCCCGACCGCAGCCTCAACCTCAGCGCAAGCCTCGGCACTACAGCCCAGACCCTGGCAGCAGTCCCAACTCCAGTCAGGCCCAGCTTCCGATCGTCGAATTTACGAATATTACGGTACGAATTGGGATCAATTTCGCTGTAATTGGAGGTCCGATACCAAAAAATTCAGCACAAAAAAGCTGTTCAGATACGGGGTTCAGCATAGACAAATGGGAAACATCACGATGGCATGTTATTTCAGGCAGTGACAAAGCTATGAAATGCATGAAATCAGTCTACATTCGCATAAACGTCTTCATGTTGGAACACACGCTTAGGCCTTTTAAGAGCCCGTAAAACATACACGGGTCTCGCATCCACGCGCTGCTCTCGCCGTTCTGCATTGTCGCCGGACTGGGGCACCCAATACAAAAAGAAAACAAAGGAGAGGGCCAGGGCAGAGTTCCACTTGAGGGGAGGTGGGTGGGTGGGTCCGACTGGGGTCGGTGGGTGCCCCCCCCCCCCCCCCCCGAAGGAATGCTGAGCTATGGTGCGTGAGCACAAGACGCGATCAGCACAAAGCGCAGAAAGAAATGTGGCTGGTCAGTGGCCTACAAGAGCATAGGTACCTTTCTGTCAACAAGGACGCAAAGATGCCAGTGGATGCACCACTGAAAAAGCAGAGTTCAGTGAAGACGCGGCGGCATGTGAGTAACCACCGCCATGCAGGCTTCACCGGATCAATCAGTCAACCTGTTACTGAACCTGTCCCCCGCCCACCGTTCCGTACTGGTCCCGAAGTACTGGAGGGCAAGGGGCGGAAGAAAATGTTTTTGGCCTAAACTGACCGGCTGCGAAGGCGCCACAGAAACTTTTTGATCGGCCGAAGGCCCGGGGCAACATTTGGCCAGATCACTTAAACGGGAAGGGCGTGGGTCTGAGGGGGGGGGTGAGTTTGAGGTGGGGAGGGGGCGGGCGGGTTGTTACGTGGGACTCTGCGCCAGGGCCCACGCCGCCAGAGGAAACGCACGGCAGGCAAACCAGCCCCGTGCCGCACGGTGCAGGACCGGTGCAGCAATTCTGAGAGACAGTGCGGGAACGTGGCAGAACTTGTGCCAAGCGCATCCACCGTCTTGAGAGACATGAGGCAGGGGGGGGGGGATTGCAGTCTGGGGGGGTCGAATCCAATTGTGGAAAATTGCGGGAAAGTTGCGGAACATTGCGGGAAAATTGCGGAACCGTAAGCAGCAGGAGCAACAGGAGTATAAAGGGCACTGAACGCAGCAACGTGGAACGGTGGCATGTAAGATGGGCAAGTCAGAAAAATTGCGGAAAACTGCGGAAAAACGGGGGAAAATTGCGATAAATTGCGAAATTGCGGGAAAGTGCGAAAAGTTGCGGACCTCAATGCCCCCCCCCCCCCCTGGATGAGGGCCTGTTCTGACATGTCTGTGGCAGGTAGAGCACGGTCCAGAGGGACAATGTGGCACGCGGTGCAACAGGCGTGAGGGACGGTGTGGGAGCAGTGCAGGGCAATTGGGGTGACGGTGCTAGTTTGCTGGTCACGTACAGTACCGGCAGGGGTCACATCATGTGCTTTTCCACTGGGGGGTGGGGGCAGGGGGGGGGGGTAATCTGGCGGACCCCCCCCCACGGCCAAAACACCGAGCCACGCACCCAAGACAAACAAAGGGAAACATGAAAGTTTGCATAGAGAGCCAAAAATGAGAGGGCGGAGCGCACGCGGCGGGAGTGCGGCGGACGTCTGCGCGGGAGGCGGCGCGGCGCCGGGCGTCCCGGAAGCGGACACTACCCGCCACCACGGCACTAGGCAGCAGCATCCGCCACGCCACCGCGGGCCATGTGTTGTGGTTGTGCGGGTCCCGGCCCTGGCCGTCGCAGTGGTGCGCGTGAGGAACGGCTGCGGCGCGGGGCCTATTTCACTTACACAAACCTGTACTCTGCTCTCATAGCTCCCCTCCTCGTCCCTTAGGCTGAATACAAAGCACAGCCCTGGGGCACATACAGCCAAACGTTGTCGGTGCCGTTGATGATCGCAGAGTAATTCAGTACGGCCGGACCGGACTGCAAGTACCCTCTGTCCGGCACACACGTCACGTTCCTGCAATCGGTACAGAAACCGGAGCCATACGACCGCATCCCCTCGGGGCAACCGGCGCAGGCGTACGTCCCCTGAGGACAGTGAGAGGCAAATGTGAGTGGGAACACAACTTAACGGTGAGCGGCGGACCCCAGGCCCCGGCAGCACACAAGCGGCGAGAGCGGACGCTATCGTCGGTGGGTGAGACTGCACATGCCGGTATTATTATTATTTTCGGCCATTTTGGCCATTTTCGGATGACGGTATTTTTATTATTTTCGGCCGTTTTGGTTCCCCGTTCTCCCCGTGACTTCATCGTGTCGCGTGCGAAGGCGGGGAGGAGTAAACTGATGGGGAGGAAGTACGCTTGCCATTCCCAGGGTCCCCAACATGGAGGGGAATCAGAAGTGACTACATGACCCCTGCTCAGGGATGTATTTGAAGGGGGGAGGGGGGGAGAGGGGGGTTTGGCTGGGACCCCCCTCCTCTTAGGGTGTCCAAAGCAAAAACGGAAAAATAATTTTTCTATTCTGCTGTTCGTTAGCCAACATACGGCAATGACGATCCACCTCTGATTCGATGCCAAAACCTGCTTCTGTAAAAAAACAGCAGCCGTTTGCGCCTGATTGTAGGCCGCCTCTCGCCGCTTCCCACTGAAAATGTCAGCACACCAAAAACACAGGAGTGCTGCAATCAGGTCCTGAACTGTGACAGTTTCCACTGCCTTCATCATAGGGAAACGATCCATGGTGTGTCCTGCAATGCGATGGGACACAACAGGGAACACAGTGTAAGCCGACTTGCAGAGAGCCCCCATATTTACCGTGTTCACTGACACATTAGAAAGGGGGGAGGTGGGTGGGTCAAGGGGGGGGTACCCCCCCCCCTCCTCCTACGGTGTACGGCCATTCCAATACTTCCCTGCTGTCCCTGCACAGACAGCAGGGGGTCCCCAGGAAGGAGAGGAGTACAAAAAGACTCCCTCCTCCCGCATCCCCAATTTGGAGAGGAATCAGAAGTTGGCTACATCACCGTTGCCGTCTCGGGCTTCTCAAAGCCGTGAGGAATCAAAAGGCCTATGTTGCCCCTTCCATCTCAGGGTCCCCAGGATGGACAGGAATCTAAAGTGGCTGAATCACCCCTGCCGCCTAAGGGTTCCCCGAAACGGGGAGGAATCAACAAGGCTACATCATGGTGCAGAGCGCAGTGGCGTGTCGTAGAGTGCACTGCAATGGTGTGCAGTGGGCTGACGTAGTGTGGAGGGGCAGTGCCTGCCCGAATCGCTGACACGCAACGAACTTCAGGAGCCGGATGTCAATCGCCCTACGCCGTCCCCATGGGTGTATCACGCGTTTGGCGGACTGGTATAGTGGGGGATTGAAGTGGAATAAAGGAGGTGCGTGGGGCAAAGTGGAGTGGGCTACCATGAAGGGGGAGCAGTGGACGGAATGGAGTGACTTACAATGAAACAGAGTGGAGCACGATGGAGTGCATGGGTGGAGTGCGGAGAGGTGGCGGAGAATCGGGTGTAATGGAGTGCAGTGGAGCGAAATGGGGTGGGGCAGGATTGGGTGGAGCAGTGCTTGAAGGGGGAAGGGACGCCCCCCCCCCCCCCCCCCGAACTCTCTTTGGCGTGACAGTCAGCCCTGCCAGTCGCTTCTGCCAACCCTCAATGGCTCTCCCACCGCTTTGTGCCCGCCAGACATCGCCTCCCAACCGCTGCTCTAACCGCCGGTAACCGCCTTTGCAACCGCTCTTGAAACCCCACTTTGGGCCCGCTGCCCCTCGAGCGCATCCCTGTGGAGTGAACTGGAATGGGGCGGTGAGCAAGTAAGTGGTATGGAGTGGTAGGGTTTGCACAGGATGGTGTGGAGGTTGGAAAGTTTAAAGGGGATAAAAAGGGGGGGGGGGGGGTTCCAAAACTGCAGTTTTGCAAAAAGACCGCGTGTACCTCATATGTTCAACCATGGTTGGTGGCGATTGGCGGTTGGCGGCTGGCAGTTGGCGGTTGGTGGCGGTTGACGGTTGGCGGTTGGTGGTCCCTGGGGGCAGTCCTTAGCCAAAAAAAAATGGGTTCCTTAAGGACCAGGCACAGAGGGGCAGGGGCGTAGAAGACTGTTAGGTCATGCATGCCGAGTGTCATTACTGGCCAGCAAGGGCCTACAGGTGGAGCATGCCAGGGATAGGGTAGCGGGCCCCGGAGGAAGCAGACCAAATAGTTGTCGGGTTTGGGCATCGGCGTTCGGAACTGGTCGGCCCCGCACTGCGTTCTGAAGTAGACGTTCATCGGGTCGCCCGCGGAGGGGAACGCGAAGAGCACGTGGTGCCCTGACGCCGCAACCGCCGCAGGGCTCCGCGCCGCCCGGAGGCCGGGGACGAACACCTGTGCAAAGAGCATTGGGACGCCCCGTGCCGCCCCCTGCGATGGCCCTGGGGTGGGCGGGCTTTTGCCTCCGGGGGGGGGGGGTCGATACAGCCCTCTGGCTAGCCCCCCCCCCCGACTCAGTTAATGCCCCCCCCCCCCCCCCCAAATACCACCGAGACTGACGGATAATTCGGCAAAGAGTGAAAACAGGATTTTGGATTGGGAAAAGTCATCCTTTGCCATGCATTTTTTGGGGGGGAAATGACCATTTTCAATGCTCAAACAAAAATAGCCGGCGACAAACTTCATAATCAATTATTAATGGTCCTGTCAATCGAGCCCTTTTCCCGAACCCCCTCCGCAATTTCGAGGGGCCTATCGACCCCCCCCCCCCCCCTGAAGTCGGAAAACCTAACCTGCCCCCTTCCTGGGTCGAAGCAGAGGCCGATGTGTGGGTGCGCGCGGCTGTCGATGACTGTCCGAGACCACTCAGCCATCATGCCCCCCTAGGCCCCCAGCGGAGGTACCCGCACCAGCCCCCCGCTGGCAGGAGCGCAGGTACGTCGTGGGCATTGGGGTCCGGGGTGAAAGGACGCCGAAAGGGACGCGGGCGGTCGCCCGGAGAACCGCACCGCACGTCGCCGGCGCGGGCGGTAGGTGTTGCCCGTGCGCGCGCGGCTGGCACCTCGGACGTCAGCGGGAGGCCTGCCGAACCGTGCACTCAGAGGGGGGGGGGGGGGGCGCAAGGATGTATTAGAACGGCTGACAACCATAGGAGTAGGGGGGGGGGGGTGCCAGATTTGATGGTGGAAAAACTTAAATTTACAAAAGGAGATTGGGCTATTGTTGGTGCACAAACCTTTGGGTTCCGGAAGCCCCCCCCCCCCCTCTCCTCTCTTCTAATACATCCTGGGGGGGGGGGCGGGGGCGGATGGATACAGGACGGTTTTTAATGAAAAAAAAGGCTGGAGTGTCCGCCACATCTGCACAGCTCCAACCGATGGCACTTAAGGGGTAACCGACGGCGGTTGGAGTGCAACCGACGGCGGTTGGAGGGTAACCCACGGCGGTTGGAGACAAAGTGGTACTAGGCCAAGTCCACGTTTTTTCTTGTCCACTAAAAACTGACCTGGATGGACCCGGTCCCGGTGCGACCCCCTGTGTGACATTCCGTCTGGTTGTTGCTCCTTTACGGGGCCCTGGACGGTCACCCGTTCTTCCCTGCACATGTTGCGTCGGGTCGCTACTTTCTGTCGGCCGCTGTGGCCGGTGCTCTTGCTGGTGTCGTTTCCGCGTTCGCGGAGCCCAGTAGTTGGCGTGTTGGGACTGTGCTGGATGCGGCATGGTGTGCCGTTTGCGTGTCAGCGGCGCCCAATAGTTGGCGTATTGAGGATGTGCTGCTTGTTGTCGGGGTCGTTTGACTGTTTTTGCTGTCCACACACCTCTGTCCACAGGCCGTCCATCGCCTGCCTCGCTGTGTTTCTGTGCGGCCCAGGTGCCTTCCACCACGCGCTGTCCGGGCCGTCCACCATATGCCCCTTTCCCCCTCACGGCTGGTCTGCCCCTGATGGGCTCCCACTCCTGTTGCGCAAACAGCCCATCTGGGCTGTGGGAGACACCCCCCACCTGATGCCGGTTGAGCAGGGGTTGCCCTGGCACCCGGTAGCGACGGGGTTGGCTGGCCAAGCCATCCCCTTTATTGTCGCTGCCTCCCATGCGCACGCTCTGCCATCCGCTCCATTCTGGTCCTCTGTTCCCGCTGTTCCAGTTGCCTCTCCCGCCATGCTGTGCCCCTCCTCCTTGTCTGTTGTGCCCGCCCTTGTCCCTCCTGGTGTGGCTCCCGCGTTCTGTGTGTCTGTGTTGCTCCTCCCCCTGTCTGGTGGCGCTCCTGGGTGCCCATGTTGCGCACCCCCTCCTGTCCCACCCGCCTGCCCCCCCATACGAGGATTTCACATCTCCATACAACGTGGACTGCCCCGTGCCCGGTTGGCTGTTCACGGCCCTGTTGCCACCCCCGTGGCGGGCACCTCCCGGAGCGCGGGGCGCAGCCCCCGCCCTTGTGGAGTACGTGGGCACCTTGTAGAGGGAGGGGGGGTGTTTGCTGATGGCTCGCTCGGCGTGCGCTGCATTTGGTGGTTGCTGCAGTGCTCGCACCTCATGGTTCCCTTGTGTCTTGTTGTGTGTCCTATTGGGGCTCGTCTCCCTGCCGTGTGTAGGGCGGCCTTGTGCCCAGCTGTTTTGCTGCATGCGTTCCTCCCAGTTTCGGGCTCTTTCTTTTTCTGCTGGCCTGCTCACTGCTTCTGGTCTGCGGCGCCAGGGGGTAGCATGTCGATCCCTGCATCCCATTGTGGCTGTTGGGTTGTCCCACTCGCAGTTGGGTGGTGCAAGGGTGCCCCCCCCCCCCAACAATCTATCAAAAAATCGGGGGCGGGGGGCAGTGGTGTGTGTGGGGGAGCGGGGGGGTAGGGAGACGGGGGCAGACCCCAACATACATGATGCAACCGTCGGCGACGTGGGTATGGTTTTGAGTCATTGGGGGCCAAAACTGTTGTAAACATCGGCGGATTGGACCGCTTTGTAGGGTCACAAAAAGGCCAACTATGGTCCCGCCTGTCACACCGCCAAGACCGCTTTGAAGACCGGAGGGGGGCTTGCGTACAAGGACCAGATCCGGCTTCTCCCCCGCGCGTGCACTGCATGCAACAGGGTCCTGTCGAGTTCCGGATGCGGACAGGGTGGGCGGCGCTGACTCGCTCACGAAACGGGGCCACCTCTTCGCAGGACGCTAGAGGCGCGTCGGGCATGCGCACTTCAGCCTCCGGGCTGCCCTGGGCTCACTGCCCCGGCCTATGCCTGTGCCCCCGTTCCGCTGTCTGCCCCGCCACCCCCCCCCGTCCGAACCCTCCGCGAGCGCGCGGCATACGTGCTCCGCTGGGCGGCAGATCTGCGCCGCCGCGTCGTACTCCGAGACGTGCACACCGCCCGGCGTCCCGGCGACGACCCGCACGAGCCCGTCGTGGTCTTCCACTGCCAGCGTGGCGCCGAAGCTGTGCGTGATGTTTGGGTCCGTGTTGTCGAAATGGCACAGGGGCGTGGGCTGTCCGCCGGACGAGAACCGGTACAAGTAATAGCGCCCCAAGTTGCGGTGGAAGGCCGGGACCCCGACCGCCAGGAGCGCCCCCTGCACCGCCACGCCGCCCACGCCGGTCTCCACGCTCAGGGTGGCGGTCGCGGCCCACGCCCCGTCCACGTGCGCGTACACGCGCACGTGCCTCAACCCCGCGACCACCGCCCGGGTCCCGGCCACGCCCACGGAGCGCAGCGGCGGGGTCATGTCGGAGGTTGCGAGCGCCGTCCAGTGGCCGGAGCCGAGGTCCAGCGACATGACCTGCTCGTCGTCCACGACCGCGAGCAACACTGGGCCTGGCTCGGCTGCCAGGCACAAGGCCAAGGCCGTGGTTGTACCTGCGGGCAGCACAAAGGCAGGTGAAGGGACGAGGTGCGGAAAACAGAAGATAGGGCTGGGGGTGGGGTGCGGGGCAGGGCAACTGCAGCGCACCTTCCCCAGCAGGAACCAAAGACACAAGGAGCCAAGTGTCACGCCGCCAAAGTGGAAACACCCCCGGCCAAGCCACAGGCCATGCCATCAAAGCCAGCAAAGCCACCCAGCCAGGCCAGTGGTGAGGTGGAGGACACTAGAAAGAGGCCGCTGTCCCCAGTGTTGCATGAGGAATGGGTTTTGGAAAAGGGGATAAAGCCCTCGGCCCAGGACACCTGTTTTTTTTAAGCCAAACTAAGGCAAAACCTCGGGCCGTCCCGTAGGCAGCTCAACGTTTAGGCACACAATGGGACGGCGGTTGCAAGGTAACCGACGGCGGTTGGGGGGTATCTGACGGTGGTTGGACGTTGACGCTGTTTATCACCCAAAAAAACGGGAAAAGCCTACCAACTAAACTACACCCTGCCTCGGGCGAGTCCCTGTCCTTACCCCAGCCCCGTGCCGTTAGCTGATGTCCTGTTGCACGAAGCGGACCGCATACCGCATGCCCTCGGTCCCACATCTGCAGTGGTGGACATAGTGCAGAGGCAGAGCTGACAGTGATAGCACTGCTCTCAACGTCAAAAACAGGCACACCAACACCTGCTGTGCGCCGCCACGCTCGGACCTCAACAAAGCAGCACCCAAAGAGTACACTGCCACACTACTGGGGGGAGTGGGCAGTGGGACTCCTTCGGTACACTGCCACACTACTGGGGGGAGTGGGCAGTGGGACTCCTTCGGTACATTGCCACACTACTGGGGGGAGTGGGCAGTGGGACTCCTTCGGTACATTGCCACACTACTGGGGGAGTGGGCAGTGGGACTCCTTCGGTACACTGCCACACTACTGGGGGGAGTGGGCAGTGGGACTCCTTCGGTACACTGCCACACTACTGGGGGGAGTGGGCAGTGGGACTCCTTCAGTACACTGCCACATTGCTGGGGGGAGTGGGCAGTGGGACTCCTTCGGTACATTGCCACACTACTGGGGGGAGTGGGCAGTGGGACTCCTTCGGTACACTGCCACACTACTGGGGGGGCAGTGGGCAGTGGGACTCCTTCGGTACACTGCCACATTGCTGGGGGGAGTGGGCAGTGGGACTCCTTCGGTACACTGCCACACTACTGGGGGGAGTGGGCAGTGGGACTCCTTCGGTACATTGCCACACTACTGGGGGGAGTGGGCAGTGGGACTCCTTCAGTACACTGCCACATTGCTGGGGGGAGTGGGCAGTGGGACTCCTTCGGTACATTGCCACACTACTGGGGGGAGTGGGCAGTGGGACTCCTTCAGTACACTGCCACATTGCTGGGGGGAGTGGGCAGTGGGACTCCTTCGGTACATTGCCACACTACTGGGGGGAGTGGGCAGTGGGACTCCTTCGGTACATTGCCACACTACTGGGGGGAGTGGGCAGTGGGACTCCTTCGGTACACTGCCACACTACTGGGGGGAGTGGGCAGTGGGACTCCTTCGGTACATTGCCACACTACTGGGGGGAGTGGGCAGTGGGACTCCTTCGGTACACTGCCACACTACTGGGGGGAGTGGGCAGTGGGACTCCTTCGGTACACTGCCACACTACTGGGGGGAGTGGGCAGTGGGACTCCTTCAGTACACTGCCACATTGCTGGGGGGAGTGGGCAGTGGGACTCCTTCGGTACATTGCCACACTACTGGGGGGAGTGGGCAGTGGGACTCCTTCGGTACACTGCCACACTACTGGGGGGAGTGGGCAGTGGGACTCCTTCGGTACACTGCCACACTACTGGGGGGAGTGGGCAGTGGGACTCCTTCGGTACACTGCCACACTACTGGGGGGAGTGGGCAGTGGGACTCCTTCGGTACACTGCCACACTACTGGGGGGAGTGGGCAGTGGGACTCCTTCGGTACACTGCCACACTACTGGGGGGAGTGGGCAGTGGGACTCCTTCAGTACACTGCCACACTACTGGGGGGAGTGGGCAGTGGGACTCCTTCGGTACACTGCCACACTACTGGGGGGAGTGGGCAGTGGGACTCCTTCGGTACACTGCCACACTACTGGGGGGAGTGGGCAGTGGGACTCCTTCGGTACATTGCCACACTACTGGGGGGAGTGGGCAGTGGGACTCCTTCGGTACACTGCCACACTACTGGGGGGAGTGGGCAGTGGGACTCCTTCGGTACATTGCCACACTACTGGGGGGAGTGGGCAGTGGGACTCCTTCGGTACACTGCCACACTACTGGGGGGAGTGGGCAGTGGGACTCCTTCGGTACACTGCCACACTACTGGGGGGAGTGGGCAGTGGGACTCCTTCGGTACATTGCCACACTACTGGGGGGAGTGGGCAGTGGGACTCCTTCGGTACATTGCCGGATTGCTGGGGGGAGTGGGCAGTGGGACTCCTTCGGTACACTGCCACACTACTGGGGGGAGTGGGCAGTGGGACTCCTTCGGTACACTGCCACACTACTGGGGGCAGTGGGCAGTGGGACTCCTTCGGTACACTGCCACACTACTGGGGGGAGTGGGCAGTGGGACTCCTTCGGTACACTGCCACACTACTGGGGGGAGTGGGCAGTGGGACTCCTTCGGTACACTGCCACACTACTGGGGGGAGTGGGCAGTGGGACTCCTTCAGTACACTGCCACACTACTGGGGGGAGTGGGCAGTGGGACTCCTTCGGTACACTGCCACACTACTGGGGGGAGTGGGCAGTGGGACTCCTTCAGTACACTGCCACACTACTGGGGGGAGTGGGCAGTGGGACTCCTTCGGTACATTGCCACACTACTGGGGGGAGTGGGCAGTGGGACTCCTTCGGTACACTGCCACACTACTGGGGGGAGTGGGCAGTGGGACTCCTTCGGTACACTGCCACACTACTGGGGGGAGTGGGCAGTGGGACTCCTTCGGTACACTGCCACACTACTGGGGGGAGTGGGCAGTGGGACTCCTTCGGTACACTGCCACACTGCTGGGGGGAGTGGGCAGTGGGACTCCTTCGGTACACTGCCACACTACTGGGGGGAGTGGGCAGTGGGACTCCTTCGGTACACTGCCACACTACTGGGGGGAGTGGGCAGTGGGACTCCTTCGGTACACTGCCACACTACTGGGGGGAGTGGGCAGTGGGACTCCTTCGGTACACTGCCACACTACTGGGGGGAGTGGGCAGTGGGACTCCTTCGGTACACTGCCACACTACTGGGGGGAGTGGGCAGTGGGACTCCTTCGGTACACTGCCACACTACTGGGGGGAGTGGGCAGTGGGACTCCTTCGGTACACCGCCACACTACTGGGGGGAGTGGGCAGTGGGACTCCTTCGGTACACTGCCACACTACTGGGGGGAGTGGGCAGTGGGACTCCTTCGGTACACTGCCACACTACTGGGGGGAGTGGGCAGTGGGACTCCTTAGGTACATTGCCACACTACTGGGGGGAGTGGGCAGTGGGACTCCTTCGGTACACTGCCACACTACTGGGGGGAGTGGGCAGTGGGACTCCTTCGGTACACTGCCACACTGCTGGGGGGAGTGGGCAGTGGGACTCCTTCGGTACACCGCCACACTACTGGGGGGAGTGGGCAGTGGGACTCCTTCGGTACACTGCCACACTGCTGGGGGGAGTGGGCAGTGGGACTCCTTCGGTACACCGCCACACTACTGGGGGGAGTGGGCAGTGGGACTCCTTCGGTACATTGCCACATTACTGGGGGGAGTGGGCAGTGGGACTCCTTCGGTACACTGCCACACTACTGGGGGGAGTGGGCAGTGGGACTCCTTCGGTACACTGCCACACTACTGGGGGGAGTGGGCAGTGGGAATCCTTCGGTACACCGCCACACTACTGGGGGGGAGTGGGCAGTGGGACTCCTTCGGTACACTGCCACACTACTGGGGGGAGTGGGCAGTGGGACTCCTTCGGTACATTGCCACACTACTGGGGGGAGTGGGCAGTGGGACTCCTTCGGTACATTGCCACACTACTGGGGGGAGTGGGCAGTGGGACTCCTTCGGTACACTGCCACACTACTGGGGGGAGTGGGCAGTGGGACTCCTTCGGTACACTGCCACACTACTGGGGGGAGTGGGCAGTGGGATTCCTTCGGTACACTGCCACACTACTGGGGGGAGTGGGCAGTGGGACTCCTTCGGTACACTGCCACACTACTGGGGGGAGTGGGCAGTGGGACTCCTTCGGTACACTGCCACACTACTGGGGGGAGTGGGCAGTGGGACTCCTTCGGTACATTGCCACACTACTGGGGGGAGTGGGCAGTGGGACTCCTTCGGTACACTGCCACACTACTGGGGGGAGTGGGCAGTGGGACTCCTTCGGTACACTGCCACACTACTGGGGGGAGTGGGCAGTGGGACTCCTTCGGTACACTGCCACACTACTGGGGGGAGTGGGCAGTGGGACTCCTTCGGTACACTGCCACACTACTGGGGGGAGTGGGCAGTGGGACTCCTTCGGTACACTGCACTACTGGGGGGAGTGGGCAGTGGGATTCCTTCGGTACATTGCCACACTACTGGGGGGAGTGGGCAGTGGGACTCCTTCAGTACACTGCCACACTACTGGGGGGAGTGGGCAGTGGGACTCCTTCGGTACACTGCCACACTACTGGGGGGAGTGGGCAGTGGGACTCCTTCGGTACACTGCCACACTACTGGGGGGAGTGGGCAGTGGGACTCCTTCGGTACACTGCCACACTGCTGGGGGGAGTGGGCAGTGGGACTCCTTCGGTACACTGCCACACTACTGGGGGGAGTGGGCAGTGGCAGTGGGACTCCTTCGGTACACTGCCACACTACTGGGGGGAGTGGGCAGTGGGACTCCTTCGGTACATTGCCACACTACTGGGGGGAGTGGGCAGTGGGACTCCTTCGGTACATTGCCACACTACTGGGGGGAGTGGGCAGTGGGACTCCTTCGGTACATTGCCACACTACTGGGGGGAGTGGGCAGTGGGACTCCTTCGGTACACCGCCACACTACTGGGGGGAGTGGGCAGTGGGACTCCTTCGGTACACTGCCACACTACTGAGGGGAGTGGGCAGTGGGACTCCTTCGGTACATTGCCACACTACTGAGGGGAGTGGGCAGTGGGACTCCTTCGGTACACTGCCACACTGCTGGGGGGAGTGGGCAGTGGGACTCCTTCGGTACATTGCCACACTACTGGGGGGAGTGGGCAGTGGGACTCCTTCGGTACACCGCCACACTACTGGGGGGAGTGGGCAGTGGGACTCCTTCGGTACACTGCCACACTACTGAGGGGAGTGGGCAGTGGGACTCCTTCGGTACATTGCCACACTACTGAGGGGAGTGGGCAGTGGGACTCCTTCGGTACACTGCCACACTGCTGGGGGGAGTGGGCAGTGGGACTCCTTCGGTACGCTGCCACACTACTGGGGGGAGTGGGCAGTGGGACTCCTTCGGTACACTGCCACACTACTGGGGGGAGTGGGCAGTGGGACTCCTTCGGTACACTGCCACACTACTGGGGGGAGTGGGCAGTGGGACTCCTTCGGTACACTGCCACACTACTGGGGGGAGTGGGCAGTGGGACTCCTTTGGTACACTGCCACACTACTGGGGGGAGTGGGCAGTGGGACTCCTTCGGTACATTGCCACACTACTGGGGGGAGTGGGCAGTGGGACTCCTTCGGTACACTGCCACACTACTGGGGGGAGTGGGCAGTGGGACTCCTTCGGTACACTGCCACACTACTGGGGGGAGTGGGCAGTGGGACTCCTTCGGTACATTGCCACACTACTGGGGGGAGTGGGCAGTGGGACTCCTTCGGTACATTGCCACATTGCTGGGGGGAGTGGGCAGTGGGACTCCTTCGGTACACTGCCACACTGCTGGGGGGAGTGGGCAGTGGGACTCCTTCGGTACACTGCCACACTACTGGGGGGAGTGGGCAGTGGGACTCCTTCGGTACACTGCCACACTACTGGGGGGAGTGGGCAGTGGGACTCCTTCGGTACACTGCCACACTACTGGGGGGAGTGGGCAGTGGGACTCCTTCGGTACACTGCCACACTACTGGGGGGAGTGGGCAGTGGGACTCCTTCGGTACACTGCCACACTACTGGGGGGAGTGGGCAGTGGGACTCCTTCGGTACACTGCCACACTACTGGGGGGAGTGGGCAGTGGGACTCCTTCGGTACACTGCCACACTACTGGGGGGAGTGGGCAGTGGGACTCCTTCGGTACACTGCCACACTACTGGGGGGAGTGGGCAGTGGGACTGCTTCGGTACACTGCCACACTACTGGGGGGAGTGGGCAGTGGGACTCCTTCGGTACATTGCCACACTACTGGGGGGAGTGGGCAGTGGGACTCCTTCGGTACATTGCCACACTACTGGGGGGAGTGGGCAGTGGGACTCCTTCGGTACACTGCCACACTACTGGGGGGAGTGGGCAGTGGGACTCCTTCGGTACACTGCCACACTACTGGGGGGAGTGGGCAGTGGGACTCCTTCGGTACACTGCCACACTACTGGGGGGAGTGGGCAGTGGGACTCCTTCGGTACACTGCCACACTACTGGGGGGAGTGGGCAGTGGGACTCCTTCGGTACACTGCCACACTACTGGGGGGAGTGGGCAGTGGGACTCCTTCGGTACACTGCCACACTACTGGGGGGAGTGGGCAGTGGGACTCCTTCGGTACACTGCCACACTACTGGGGGGAGTGGGCAGTGGGACTCCTTCGGTACACTGCCACACTACTGGGGGGAGTGGGCAGTGGGACTCCTTCGGTACACTGCCACACTCTTGGGGGGAGTGGGCAGTGGGACTCCTTCGGTACACTGCCACACTACTGGGGGGAGTGGGCAGTGGGACTCCTTCGGTACACTGCCACACTACTGGGGGGAGTGGGCAGTGGGACTCCTTCGGTACATTGCCACACTACTGGGGGGAGTGGGCAGTGGGACTCCTTCGGTACACTGCCACACTACTGGGGGGAGTGGGCAGTGGGACTCCTTCGGTACACTGCCACACTACTGGGGGGAGTGGGCAGTGGGACTCCTTCGGTACATTGCCACACTACTGGGGGGAGTGGGCAGTGGGACTCCTTCGGTACATTGCCACACTACTGGGGGGAGTGGGCAGTGGGACTCCTTCGGTACACTGCCACACTACTGGGGGGAGTGCGCAGTGGGACTCCTTCGGTACACTGCCACACTACTGGGGGGAGTGGGCAGTGGGACTCCTTCGGTACACTGCCACACTACTGGGGGGAGTGGGCAGTGGGACTCCTTCGGTACACTGCCACACTACTGGGGGGAGTGGGCAGTGGGACTCCTTCGGTACACTGCCACACTACTGGGGGGAGTGGGCAGTGGGACTCCTTCGGTACACTGCCACACTACTGGGGGGAGTGGGCAGTGGGACTCCTTCGGTACATTGCCACACTACTGGGGGGAGTGGGCAGTGGGACTCCTTCGGTACATTGCCACATTACTGGGGGGAGTGGGCAGTGGGACTCCTTCGGTACATTGCCACACTACTGGGGGGAGTGGGCAGTGGGACTCCTTCGGTACATTGCCACACTACTGGGGGGAGTGGGCAGTGGGACTCCTTCGGTACACTGCCACACTATTGGGGGGAGTGGGCAGTGGGACTCCTTCGGTACACTGCCACACTACTTGGGGGAGTGGGCAGTGGGACACCTTCGGTACATTGCCACACTACTGGGGGGAGTGGGCAGTGGGACTCCTTCGGTACATTGCCACACTACTGGGGGGAGTGGGCAGTGGGACTCCTTCGGTACACTGCCACACTACTGGGGGGAGTGGGCAGTGGGACTCCTTCGGTACACTGCCACACTACTGGGGGGAGTGGGCAGTGGGACTCCTTCGGTACATTGCCACATTACTGGGGGGAGTGGGCAGTGGGACTCCTTCGGTACATTGCCACACTACTGGGGGGAGTGGGCAGTGGGACTCCTTCGGTACACTGCCACACTACTGGGGGGAGTGGGCAGTGGGACTCCTTCGGTACACTGCCACACTACTGGGGGGAGTGGGCAGTGGGACTCCTTCGGTACACTGCCACACTACTGGGGGGAGTGGGCAGTGGGACTCCTTCGGTACACTGCCACACTACTGGGGGGAGTGGGCAGTGGGACTCCTTCGGTACACTGCCACACTACTGGGGGGAGTGGGCAGTGGGACTCCTTCGGTACACTGCCACACTACTGGGGGGAGTGGGCAGTGGGACTCCTTCGGTACATTGCCACACTACTGGGGGGAGTGGGCAGTGGGACTCCTTCGGTACACTGCCACACTACTGGGGGGGGTGGGCAGTGGGACTCCTTCGGTACACTGCCACACTACTGGGGGGAGTGGGCAGTGGGACTCCTTCGGTACACTGCCACACTACTGGGGGGAGTGGGCAGTGGGACTCCTTCGGTACATTGCCACACTACTGGGGGAAGTGGGCAGTGGGACTCCTTCGGTACACTGCCACACTACTGGGGGGAGCCGGCAGTGGGACTCCTTCGGTACACTGCCACACTACTGGGGGGAGTGGGCAGTGGGACTCCTTCGGTACACTGCCACACTACTGGGGGGAGTGGGCAGTGGGACTCCTTCGGTACATTGCCACACTACTGGGGGGAGTGGGCAGTGGGACTCCTTCGGTACATTGCCACACTACTGGGGGGAGTGGGCAGTGGGACTCCTTCGGTACATTGCCACACTACTGGGGGGAGTGGGCAGTGGGACTCCTTCGGTACACTGCCACACTACTGGGGGGGGTGGGCAGTGGGACTCCTTCGGTACACTGCCACACTACTGGGGGGAGTGGGCAGTGGGACTCCTTCGGTACACTGCCACACTACTGGGGGGAGTGGGCAGTGGGACTCCTTCGGTACATTGCCACACTACTGGGGGAAGTGGGCGGTGGGACTCCTTCGGTACACTGCCACACTACTAGGGGGAGCGGGCAGTGGGACTCCTTCGGTACACTGCCACACTACTGGGGGGAGTGGGCAGTGGGACTCCTTCGGTACACTGCCACACTACTGGGGGGAGTGGGCAGTGGGACTCCTTCGGTACATTGCCACACTACTGGGGGGAGTGGGCAGTGGGACTCCTTCGGTACATTGCCACACTACTGGGGGGAGTGGGCAGTGGGACTCCTTCGGTACATTGCCACACTACTGGGGGGAGTGGGCAGTGGGACTCCTTCGGTACATTGCCACACTACTGGGGGGAGTGGGCAGTGGGACTCCTTCGGTACATTGCCACACTACTGGGGGGAGTGGGCAGTGGAACTCCTTCGGTACATTGCCACACTACTGGGGGGAGTGGGCAGTGGGACTCCTTCGGTACATTGCCACACTACTGGGGGGAGTGGGCAGTGGGACTCCTTCGGTACACTGCCACACTACTGGGGGGAGTGGGCAGTGGGACTCCTTCGGTACACTGCCACACTACTGGGGGGAGTGGGCAGTGGGACTCCTTCGGTACACTGCCACACTACTGGGGGGAGTGGGCAGTGGGACTCCTTCGGTACACTGCCACACTACTGGGGGGAGTGGGCAGTGGGACTCCTTCGGTACACTGCCACACTACTGGGGGGAGTGGGCAGTGGGACTCCTTCGGTACACTGCCACACTACTGGGGGGAGTGGGCAGTGGGACTCCTTCGGTACACTGCCACACTACTGAGGGGAGTGGGCAGTGGGACTCCTTCGGTACACTGCCACACTACCGGGGGGAGTGGGCAGTGGGACTCCTTCGGTACACTGCCACACTACTGGGGGGAGTGGGCAGTGGGACTCCTTCGGTACATTGCCACACTACTGGGGGGAGTGGGCAGTGGGACTCCTTCGGTACACTGCCACACTACTGGGGGGAGTGGGCAGTGGGACTCCTTCGGTACACTGCCACACTACTGGGGGGAGTGGGCAGTGGGACTCCTTCGGTACATTGCCACACTACTGGGGGGAGTGGGCAGTGGGACTCCTTCGGTACACCGCCACACTACTGGGGGGAGTGGGCAGTGGGACTCCTTCGGTACACTGCCACACTACTGGGGGGAGTGGGCAGTGGGACTCCTTCGGTACATTGCCACACTACTGGGGGGAGTGGGCAGTGGGACTCCTTCGGTACACTGCCACACTACTGGGGGGAGTGGGCAGTGGGACTCCTTCGGTACACTGCCACACTACTGGGGGGAGTGGGCAGTGGGACTCCTTCGGTACACTGCCACACTACTGGGGGGAGTGGGCAGTGGGACTCCTTCGGTACACTGCCACACTACTGGGGGGAGTGGGCAGTGGGACTCCTTCGGTACACTGCCACACTACTGGGGGGAGTGGGCAGTGGGACTCCTTCGGTACATTGCCACACTACTGGGGGGAGTGGGCAGTGGGACTCCTTCGGTACACTGCCACACTACTGGGGGGAGTGGGCAGTGGGACTCCTTCGGTACATTGCCACACTACTGGGGGGAGTGGGCAGTGGGACTCCTTCGGTACACTGCCACACTATTGGGGGGAGTGGGCAGTGGGACTCCTTCGGTACACTGCCACACTACTGGGGGGAGTGGGCAGTGGGACTCCTTCGGTACACTGCCACACTACTGGGGGGAGTGGGCAGTGGGACTCCTTCGGTACATTGCCACACTACTGGGGGGAGTGGGCAGTGGGATTCCTTCGGTACACTGCCACACTACTGGGGGGAGTGGGCAGTGGGACTCCTTCGGTACACTGCCACACTACTGGGGGGAGTGGGCAGTGGGACTCCTTCGGTACACTGCCACACTACTGGGGGGAGTGGGCAGTGGGACTCCTTCGGTACACTGCCACACTACTGGGGGAAGTGGGCAGTGGGACTCCTTCGGTACACTGCCACACTACTGGGGGGAGTGGGCAGTGGGACTCCTTCGGTACACTGCCACACTACTGGGGGGAGTGGGCAGTGGGACTCCTTCAGTACACTGCCACACTACTGGGGGGAGTGGGCAGTGGGACTCCTTCGGTACACTGCCACACTACTGGGGGGAGTGGGCAGTGGGACTCCTTCGGTACATTGCCACACTACTGGGGGGAGTGGGCAGTGGGACTCCTTCGGTACACTGCCACACTACTGGGGGAGGTGGGCAGTGGGACTCCTTCGGTACACTGCCACACTACTGGGGGGAGTGGGCAGTGGGACTCCTTCGGTACATTGCCACACTACTGGGGGGAGTGGGCAGTGGGACTCCTTCGGTACACTGCCACACTACTGGGGGGAGTGGGCAGTGGGACTCCTTCGGTACATTGCCACACTACTGGGGGGGGTGGGCAGTGGGACTCCTTCGGTACACTGCCACACTACTGGGGGGAGTGGGCAGTGGGACTCCTTCGGTACATTGCCACACTACTGGGGGGAGTGGGCAGTGGGACTCCTTCGGTACACTGCCACACTACTGGGGGGAGTGGGCAGTGGGACTCCTTCGGTACACTGCCACACTACTGGGGGGAGTGGGCAGTGGGACTCTTTTGGTACACTGCCACACTACTGGGGGGAGTGGGCAGTGGGACTCCTTCGGTACACTGCCACACTACTGGGGGGAGTGGGCAGTGGGACTCCTTCGGTACACTGCCACACTACTGGGGGGAGTGGGCAGTGGGACTCCTTCGGTACACTGCCACACTACTGGGGGGAGTGGGCAGCGGGACTCCTTCGGTACACTGCCACAGTACTGGGGGCGGTGGGCAGTGGGACTCCTTCGGTACACTGCCACACTACTGGGGGGAGTGGGCAGTGGGACTCCTTCGGTACATTGCCACACTACTGGGGGGATTGGGCAGTGGGACTCCTTCGGTACATTGCCACACTACTGGGGGGAGTGGGCAGTGGGACTCCTTCGGTACACTGCCACACTACTGGGGGGAGTGGGCAGTGGGACTCCTTCGGTACACTGCCACACTACTGGGGGAAGTGGGCAGTGGGACTCCTTCGGTACACTGCCACACTACTGGGGGGAGTGGGCAGTGGGACTCCTTCGGTACACTGCCACACTACTGGGGGGAGTGGGCAGTGGGACTCCTTCAGTACACTGCCACACTACTGGGGGGAGTGGGCAGTGGGACTCCTTCGGTACATTGCCACACTACTGGGGGGAGTGGGCAGTGGGACTCCTTCGGTACACTGCCACACTACTGGGGGGAGTGGGCAGTGGGACTCCTTCGGTACACTGCCACACTACTGGGGGGAGTGGGCAGTGGGACTCCTTCGGTACACTGCCACACTACTGGGGGGAGTGGGCAGTGGGACTCCTTCGGTACACTGCCACACTACTGGGGGGAGTGGGCAGTGGGACTCCTTCGGTACACTGCCACACTACTGGGGGGAGTGGGCAGTGGGACTCCTTCGGTACACTGCCACACTACTGGGGGGAGTGGGCAGCGGGACTCCTTCGGTACACTGCCACACTACTGGGGGGGCAGTGGGCAGTGGGACTCCTTCGGTACACTGCCACACTGCTGGGGGGAGTGGGCAGTGGGACTCCTTCGGTACATTGCCACACTACTGGGGGGAGTGGGCAGTGGGACTCCTTCGGTACATTGCCACACTACTGGGGGGAGTGGGCAGTGGGACTCCTTCGGTACACTGCCACACTACTGGGGGGAGTGGGCAGTGGGACTCCTTCGGTACACTGCCACACTACTGGGGGGAGTGGGCAGTGGGACTCCTTCGGTACACTGCCACACTACTGGGGGGAGTGGGCAGTGGGACTCCTTCGGTACATTGCCACACTACTGGGGGGAGTGGGCAGTGGGACTCCTTCACTACTGGGGGGAGTGGGCAGTGGTACTCCTTCGGTACATTGCCACACTACTGGGGGGAGTGGGCAGTGGGACTCCTTCGGTACACTGCCACATTGCTGGGGGGGCAGTGGGCAAGACTAACCTGTGTCGATCACCAGCAAAGTGTCCGCTCACCATGACCTGCCGTCGGTTAGATACCAACCGCCGTCAGCTGATCGAAAAAAGCCCCGAAAAATCTCCAGCCGTCCTTCCTAGCGAAGGACAAGAAATATCTCGATTCTGAATGACAGCCGTACCGAGTGACGCATGGACCATCGAAGAGAAGATCTGACACAATGGCTTTGAGGGAAACAACAACAATCCCATGGGACCAAAGTGGACCGTGGCTCGTGTCCCACAGCTCAAAGGGCATCAGACAATTGAAGAGAATGAGATGGCCATACCACCAGCAGTGGGCAGGAGCTAAGCCTGACGGACCCCTCACAAGTCATCAGTTGTGTAGGCGACATGGCAGCCACCACATGGCACTTCACATACCGCTGGTATCCAGCAGTATACCGAGCAAATACGAAAATTTTGTTTATGGTTTTCTGCAGAAATCGAAAATGAAATAATTAATCAATTTTGATATTTCTTATTGTTGTATCTGGGTTTTCCATTGTTAGACCAGCACAATGAATTTAATTTGGCACTTAACATTTTTTTTGCACACCCCCTTTTTTTTACTGAATCCTAGAAAGCGGGTTCCAAAGTGACGATTGTGTGATGTGGTGAGAGGATTGATTCCAAATATGGGTCTAGAAATGAAATGCGTAACTCATATTCCCCCGTCATATGTGCAGGACTAGACACAAAACGACCCCTTTCCTTTCCCAATCAGAACGCATATTGACGCGGAAAATCTGCCTGCAAAAGGCTTTAACATCAAGCCGCTGCAGCTCATTCGCATGCCTTTCAATCGCAGCTTCATGGGGAATAATTTTGCAGTAGGACAACATGGCACTCTGGCAAAATGAGTGAAACAAGATAGGTCAAGCAGATGTCCATGCAGCAGCCTGTGAGACATAGGTGGCACTTAGAGAACAAAAAGAAAGAAACAATAGAACCAACAGAGAAAAGGTAGAGCTGAGAGGGGCTGAGAGACAATACCAGTGATGGGGCACTCCAAAATCCACCAACAAGTAAATAATAATTTTGTATGCAATGAATCTAATTAATTAATTTTGCGAGTTAGAAAAAATTTATCAAGCTGTTTGTGACCCATGCGGCCCAAATAATTCATTGATCTTTAATACATTTCAAATTTGCTTGGTATGGCTCTGACTCATCTAGAAAGGGGGGTCGGGGGTGGCGTCAATTTTCTTTCGGATCTGGGGGCATTTTTGAATTCCCTGTTTCATTCTGAGCACTCTGAATTTATGCAAGCCGGGGGGATACAGTCTACGTTGACAGTTTACGAAAAATGCGGGAAAATGGGGGGGGGGGGATGGGGAAAACGGGGGAAATTTTCTGTGCCCGGGCCCACAGGGGCCTAAAAAACGTTCTGGGCGCCACTGGCACCCAGAACCAGAACCAGATTCGTTGTTCCTCATTGTTCACTATTGGTTTGGGTTGGGGGGTGCTCAGCGGGGCAAGGTTGGGGTGCGGCTCGACCGGTAACCCCCCCCCCCTCTGTTGGCGAAACCCTCAGGCCGTCCGCAGTGGAGACAAACAGCGGACGAATCCCCTGGAAATACAGCCCTGCCCAGTGCATCGGCCATGGGCCTGGGTACCCAGCGCGGGGGCAGACGGGGCACAGCGACGGCGACACGGCCCCGCACGGCGCTGTGGGTGTGCACGCCGCGCCCCCGCCCCCGGAGCGCCGCCCTGCCATGCCTCACACCTGCGGCCACTTCCCACCGCCACACGCTGACCAGGGCCACGTCGACGACGCCGCCGCTCGCACCGCCGGTGACGTTGAAGACCTCGCCGGACCCGTCCGCGTACGCCACTGCCACGACGTACCCGGAGCTGGTCCAGGCGGTGATGACGCCTGTGAAACCACAACGGGAGGGCACGCACGACCGAGACAGACCAAAGCGGGCCGCCACAGCCCGAAACGAGGGCCACATCAGGGGTTTGCTTGGGGGGGAGGCGAGGGATGCATTGGACGGGGGGGAGGTGCCGCCCCCCCCCCACCTCCAGGGCGCCCAGCCTACGCCCAGCCACTGTCCCCCTAACGCCAAGTGCCAGCTTCAATGGTATTTGTAACCGACAGTAACCGTCCCCAACCGCTTTGAGGACCTCCTCTAACCGCATGTCTAACTGCTTCTGGGGCCGCATCTGAGGTCCCTTCCCTTCTAATGCATCCCTTGGGGGGGGGGGGGCTTTGTGGGCAGCACCAGAGCAGCTACAGAGCGGTTACAGGGGACTGTGAAAGCGGTTGTGGGGTGGTTACTGGCGCTTAGAAATGTGGTTGGGGCGTCTGTTGGTCCTTTCAAGCGATTCCCTGGTCACAGCACAAAGCAAAACATAAGACCACAGCCCAAGACATGTGGCAAAAGGCCACGGCCGAGCCTGCAGACCACCAGACGGGACCTGCTTTATGAGTAGTGCAGCCACTGGTGAGGCGTGTCAAGTGTGCCCAGGATCACCACTCACCACATCCCTTCAATGCCCGATCGCTGGTAGTCCCTTTCGGCGCCAGCGGATCGTGTGGCCCCGGTCGCCGTCTCTCTGGCACTCGCCGTTCCGTGGCGGGTACGGATGGTGACCAGCAAGACGCGATGTTCCAGCGTGCGTGCGGTCATGCTTGTACCGCACCACCCGCGCCCTCCAGCATGAGTGAGTATAACCTCAACAAACTGGTAAGCACGGCTCCAGTGCACCAGTGGACACAAGGTGCTCATTGAACTCACACAATGTGCATGTGTCCGGCATTCTTGCCATGGATCTGGGACGCCACCCCATGGAATGCACCGAATAACGGGAGGGCAACGTTTCAAGGGAGTGTTCGTCGCGCGTGCACTCTGAGCCGACATTTCAAGGGAGTGTTTGTCGCGCGTGCACTCTGTCAGCAGCAAGTGCGCGCCCTTTTGCAAACGTCCTGGCAATCGGCCCCCACGCTGGGCCTCTCGCCAAAGAGCAGATATGGTGTCCTCAACCCCCAGGCACATCTGGCCATACAGAATGCAACACGCAATTATGCACCGCAAACTTGGCGAACCTAAACATTGGCGGTGCAGGGCTGTGGGGCTGGAGGGCGGGCACAGACCTCGGACGTCCAACCACACCCTCGATGCCATGCCCCCGTCCAGCAGATAGACAGCCACCCCCTCCAGACTCTCCGCCTCCTCGTGGCAGCCTACAACATACTCCCCACAAGTCTCGGTGTCAGCGGCGCTGTCAGAGGACTGATTATACCCAAAGATGAGCAGCTCGGGGGTGAGAGTGAACTACAGACAAAGAAGAGATTAAGGGAATGTAAGTATTGGAGAGGTGGATTGTAGCACACCTTTTATAGCATTGGATCCATTAGGTGAAGGGGTTTCTAAAATATTGGATACCATTTGGGACCCTCCGCTTTTTTCGACCTTGCCTATCTGGGGGGGGGGGTGTTAAGATGGGTTTTAGATGCATGTATGCCAACTCCCCATTGCCATACCCTGCGCCTTGCTTCACTTCACTTCACTTTCACATGCAAGAAATGACAGATGGGGACTCACAGATGGGATAGCCCAATGGAATGCTTGGTTCAACTTGACAGTACTTCATGGGGATGGATGGCTGTTTGTGACTATGTGCGGTGCTCCTTGCTTCAATTTCATGTGCATGCCACCGCCACTGACAGGGCTAATGGTGCAGATGTAACGCCCGGGCTGAGGGGCGGTGGCGCGGGTACGGGCAAGGGTAAGCGCAGGGGCAGGGGTGCGGGCAAGGGCACGGAGAAGGGCAAAAGCAGGGGTAAACGCAGGGGCACGGGCAGGGGAAGGTGCGGGGACAAGGACAAGCACAGAACGCCACCGGCACGGCACCTGCCCACATCACGCACAGAGAGACGGAGGGGTGCACGAGCCTGGACAGCAATCAGCGTTTTACCTGTGGTTCGTCGTTGGGCATTAAATGATTTGATGATTTGATACATGGCTGGGCAGTAGAATTAGTGCACATTTGTTCAACGTCTGCTTTCATACTATAACATCCATTTTGTTGTTAAACAGATGGCTCAGGGAAGGGGTCGAGAGCGTGGGGTTGGGGGGTTAATGGTGAAGTGTTTGTTAAGAGCACAGATCCAACCGTCAAGGGGGAGCCCTGTTGTGCGCTTCCCTGGCAAAACGAAATTGAGATCGTTCGTGGCTTTTTGTCGTTGTTCGTCATTGTTCGTTTTTTGCACTTTTTCCAGTGGTACGTCTCGTTGTGGTTTGTCGTGTTTCGTCGAACCTCAGGTAAACCCTGCAGCAATGCCCACACAAGGTCTCAAAATTGTCGCCAGCGCGTTGCACCGCTTACTGTGGTTCTGCTGAGCCAACAGGTGCGCAACGTGGGTGTCGTTGTCTGCTTACGGCGTGAACGGCGTGAAAGCAGCAATCGTCATAATATAAATGGCGAGGCGAGGCGAACGAGCGCGCGCGCGCATGCGGGGAAAGATGCTGCATTCAAAACCTCTAAGACGTGAACCAAGCACCCCATCTCCCATCCAAACATGCCTCTCTTTCTCCACACTGGATGTCAAAGCTGCCTGTGCATTCAATACTACATTTCTGTGGGGCACGACCCCGTGCGCACCAACTTGGCAACGCGTGCGTATCAATTTGGACAAACTGACTTCCAGCCCGACGACACGGACAATAACCCCAACGCATGATGGCCCAACCGCGGTGCCGCTGGCTTGGATTCCGGGAATGGTTGGCACAAAGTGGCAAAAAAGTGGGCTGATAGTGGACTGGGGCGGCCAGGCATGTATTAGAAGAGAGGAGGCATCTGCCTTTTCAGGTCCTGGACGCTAGTGCGATTGAGGGGATTGGGGGGTTAGTGGCTGAGAGCTCATCTATGTACAGTTGTATACAGATTTATAAGGCGCTTCCCCCCCGCCCCCCCCCCCCAGCGTATCGCGGCGCGACGGAAGGACCTGGGCCCCCACTTGGGATCCTCCGAGGAGCGACCCTGCCCAGATCTTGGGCCGTGCACTCTCCCGCCCGCACCCACTGCGGCTGTGAGGGGTTGCCCCCCCCCCCCCCCCCCCCCTCCCGATGGCTGTCGAGTCGGGTGGGTCGGAGCGGACCCCCACCACCGGGGGCGCCACAGCGCGATACCTCCCCCCGGGGAAGGTGCTACCCGGATGGGGCAGACGCACCACTGCCTGAAAAAGTGTGAAAACGTCGTCCCGACGTCCCAGCAAGGCAAGGCAGAACGCCCAGTACCAGAAAAATATGAATCTCAGCAAACCCATGAACTGCTACTATGACTGAACACGTGTGACATTCATTCATAGATCCCGTGTGTCGACTTGGGGAGAGGACTCTTGAAGTTTGCTAAGCATGCCCGTCAGTTCTGGCCTGTTTCGGTCCGCTCTGGTCTCAGTGAACTCACCGGCTTCGGAGGGGGGGCCCTCAGGAGTTCGTTAATCATGCCCCATGCAATTCAGTGTTTGAACACGTCTCAAGGTTTACAACAATCACATTCCATGTAATCTGTTGCAGTATGTCACAGAGATCTCTAGCGGCGTCATCTGGGGGGGGCCAGTGATGTTCGGAAAGCATGCCCTGGTCTCAGAATGTTCACCGGCTTCAGAGGGGGGGCCCTCAGGAGTTCGTTAATCATGCCCAATGCAACTCAGTGTTAGAACGCGTGTCGTGGTCTTCCAAAATCACATCCCTTATAATCAATTGAAGTAAGTTTCAGAGGTCTCTGGCGGCATCATCTGGGGGGCCTGTGATGTTCGGGAAGCGTGCCCACTGATGGTTGCGGATGGTAGGTAATTCGTGTGCACTCTGTGTGTTACTTGCCCTCAGACTCATGAATGTCCTGTGCTACGCAGGCCGTAGAATATCGTGACATAGCGGGGCATGTGGTGCTGTATGCAACGGCTTGAGCAGTACTTTCGATTGCCTCGTATCGTGCTGCATGTCATTTCCGTGATCGTTATCTGCGCGGTGCTACGTGGCTCGCTGCATGTATCTTCGAACGTGGTTAATCGCACAGTGCAATCTGAGGGGCAATGCGGTGCAGCGTGGGTCTATGCATAGTGCTGATTGCCCTGTATTTCAGCGACTCATTTCTCCAGACATCCTGTGCCTGTACCCTCGAGCACCATGTGCATGTACCTGGGTCTAGCAGCGCGGTCCGTAGGAGATATGACAATATCGTTGATTTGCCTCATTGCTCAGCATCTCTCTAGAGCTCATCACGCCGTGCATGTGTCTATGCCTGGCTGCTTTTTGGTCCCAGCATGTTTCAATTTTCTGTTTCTACTGTGGCAGCTGTGTGCCTCAGAATTCTGTTATAGTCCTTGTGAGCTAATGGCGCAAATTGATTTCGGGTCTTTGACACAGGCGGAACAGGCCAATGCAATTCAACCTCGACATGTTTTTCCACTGATTGCAGTGGGGAGGACGACGGACACTGGTGATCTGCAGTTTTCTGCCCGGCTATTCGGTAAGGAGAAGAAGGAGGTCCACAAGATTCCCTACTCGGCGGCGCTCCTGGCAGGTCCCTGTACACTGTGGCCCATGTTCATGGCTCACCTGCCGTCCACATCCCTGGTCTGCCTGCGGGTTGCACTGCCAGCAATCAAGGTGGGAACGTGGAAAGAATGGGCTGTCTGGTTCGTCAACGTTTACACAGCATGGAGTGGTGATGAGAGAGTGCTGTGGCAGTCCGATGTCTGTGACTATATTCCTGATCCTGGTCTCCAGCGCTATCTGAGAGAAATGCCTCATGAGGAGTTTGTGAAAGTAGTTACGGGTGACCAGACGATGACACACAAGCACAAACTACGTGATCCACTACTATGGTACTCGCTTTATTGCCAATGGGCGGCTGCTCACAACCTGTTGCCCATAGGAGCTTTAGTACCAGATAACGATGACTCTGCATTCGACGAATGTCCTCTGAAGGCTGCCGACTGGTCTAAGATCATCTCTGCCCAACTGAAGGAATGGAAAGTGGAACTGTCTCGTTCCCCTTCTACTACAGCTCTGACTGAATCCTGGCGCCGACATCTTGACTTACCGACCAGCCTTCTACCATCCGACAAAGCACCGTCCGAAGACGCGTTTCAATCTATTTTAGATGACGTTCAGTACTATCCAGACTCACTGATGCGAGCTGCGACGGACTCTCTGCGGGAGCTGCGCCTGTCGGCGAAAGTCGACGCGAAACAGGTTCGGAGCATAGAGACCGCTAAACAAGCTCCGCAACTACATGCTGGGTTGAAGCTCCTCTTGTCTCGTCAGTCCACTGCTGTGCGTAAGGTGCTATTACCCCAGCTAACGAAATGGAACGATCTCTGTATTAAGACAGCCCCCCCTGTAGTCCAGGCAGCTGATC
Organism: Eutreptiella sp. 'Long Island Sound 2002'; assembly: GCA_964036045.1. Taxonomy (NCBI): domain Eukaryota; phylum Euglenozoa; class Euglenophyceae; order Eutreptiales; family Eutreptiaceae; genus Eutreptiella; species Eutreptiella sp. 'Long Island Sound 2002'. The sequence goes on along the minus strand of OZ038387.1, from coordinate 51,995,325 downwards.
GGGTGGCTTTTATGAAACAGTTCCGCGAACTGGTTCAATCTGCCCCTAGGAACACAGAGTGGTATGATGTGGCAGCACATATGGTTTTCGCTGACCTACAAATTCCTGATCGTTGTGATGGGTTCGCTTAGGCTTCTGATGCTAAGTCATTGCTTAGGATCGCATGTCAGGTCGCTCAGTTTGGTAAGTCAAAGTCTGTCATGCGTGCTGTGCTTAAAGAATTAACAACAGCTCTGGGTGCTGCTCCCCCTGAGGCCTCCACTGAGTTGCCAAAGACAGATTTCGATAAGTACTGGCAAGAACCTCTTTTTGGAGACTCGTCTCCGTTGTCGGCTCAGCCTCCAGCTTCAGCGACGTCACAAAAACCTCAGGGAATAACTGGAGCTACCGAACCCGAGGTATTCCAGGCAACACCTCAGACAGGTGTCAAAGATGGTGTAGTCGTGCGACTGACAGGTCTGTCATCAGGCACAAGCGCAACTAGGTATCGTCAAGCAGTGCATGACATTTTCGGGCCGCGCCTCCCAAACTGAGTGTTCGCTTCCGTAAGAGGGCCGAATCATTGAGGTACTTCGTTCTCAGGTACCAGCCCAATTACATACTCACTATTCGGGCTCTTCTTGCGTTCCTGGTGTCCATGGTAGATTATGTGGCACGTGGTTCTCTGCTTCCCCAGAGATTTACATCAGACCATCAGCCTCTGGTCACTCGAGTATTGCGTAAGTGTTTAGCTCAGCCAGCGGATGTTCCGCTCTCTCTACTTTTTACGCCCGTTAAGGCGGGTGGCTGGGGATGTCCCGTGATCACGGTTCGTTCAGAACTGAATTTCTTGAACGGGTACATGGCAGCCTACGATTGTCGTAGTGTACAGGCTCGGTCTGCTTTGCGTGCACAGGAGTCCTATCCACTGCCCCTGCGGGATGACGACAGCAGTGAGTTCCGCGCCTTGTGCAAGCGTTTGGGTATTTCAGTGGTCACCATGAGCGGTACGGAGAGCGAAACTCTGCCTACCCTCCGTCCCTCGCTTCACTTTTCCCCATTTCTATTCATTACTACGGACGCTGGATTGAACATGTCTACGTCATGTCTGGAACCAGAGCCAGCTGGTCTGGGGCTAGTTTTCTCCAATGGTGAAGAGACTCAGAAAGTGTGGTTCGGATTTAGGTCTTTGGCGGCGTCTTCATCTCTGTTGGAGTGGTTGGCCAAGCTTCTAGCCTTGTATATGTTGCGTCAGTATCGGGGACGAGTGCACATCCTGTGTGACAATGCGTCAGTGCATGTGTCTGTTCGTGAATCCGCCCCTCTGTGTCAATGCTGGATAGATCGTTTTGCCAAGGTCGTTCTACAGCTGTCCGTGTTTGCACGTGCGTGTGAAATCTGGTTGCCTGCACAGCACGATAGTCAGGACACTGGATTGGCTGCAGGCTGGCAGCAGGAGTCAGATGAACTGGCCACTTTTGGGCAGCAGAATTTAGACGTCAGCCCATTGCCGTGGTTCACTTTGTCAGCTCTGTGGGACGACCCGCCCTTGGTCTTGATTTATAGCCAGGCTCTAGTTTTCCGGCGACCTGCATTTCTCGATAGCCTGTATGAGCGACTCTTGGCTGATGATTCTCTGCTGGCTGCAGATGTTATTGCTCTGGGTTATGACATGCACTCATGGTGTAGGGTATGCGAGTCTCCTGCAGTAGCGCTGGGCCATCATCGTCTGGCGAGTTATCTGCGTTTTATATCCTACATGCCCCGGACTTTCTTCACAGTGCCTGACTGCAGATTCTGCCAGTTGCCTGAGGGCAATTCAGTCGCACATGTGCATCGCTGCTCTCAGCTGTATGTGCGTATGTGCCATACTTTCTTGCATCTGTCAGAACATGTTTGTGCACACTTAGGAGGCACTGTAGTCTGCTCTTGGGATTTGATATGCATTGTTCAGGTTGGATCGACATCTTGCGGGGTGGCGCTCTGTGCAGAGTTGCATGTGCCAGCACTTCAGAATTATTTTCAGGCCAGTACATGTGCGCAAGCTTTGATTGTCACCTGGTCGGGCATGGTGTGGTGTCAGCGTGCGGACCATGTGTGTGTGATACCGTCAGCACTGCGTGACAGCAGTGCGTGCCTGGTTCTAGAGCTCATGGTTCGGGAGCAGGAGAATTCACCTGTTACGCATGCGTCACTGAGCCCTAATGGTCGGCGGTCGCCGTATTCACAGATCAGCCGTGTTTCAGTCTCCGTGCCTCTCCTAGCTCAACAAGTGCTGGCCTGGCTTCTGCGGTGGGATCCCCGCCTGGTTTTGCATCGCCCGGCAGCATATCACGTGTCCATCCCGACTCAGGCATACCTCGCGGGTGGCCCTTTCAGCTACCTGGTTTTGGCCTGCGAATCCCACATGTGCTTTCTGCAGGATCCTGTTCCTGGTGAACGGTTGGTAGTAGTGTGCACGTGCTTGGGGCAGGTGGCCCGCAAGTGGAACA
>OZ038387.1:51795058-51992654 GCA_964036045.1 Eutreptiella sp. 'Long Island Sound 2002' | reverse complement strand
CGCTATCTTTGAAACCCCGGAGGGGAGGGGGGTCGCATTCAAGGCCCCGGGGCCGGCTCCCCCGCCCCCCCTGGTCCCAGATGGAATAGGCAGTCCACGCAACCTGTGGCGGTTTATCTCTACATTGGAGCCACGGTCATGTCCCGCAGGCGCTAATGCCAGGTACCGTGCCGCCTAACTGACTGGTGGCTGTTCAATGAAACATTCCTACGGCTGTGATGGCGGAGTCGGTAAATGAAATGCGACCTACAGCTTGCACAATGTGGCCTGGCAGGGGCCTGCTACTGCTGTGCTTGTGGTGGCGGGAGATGCATTTCATGTCATGATCCTGCAGTGGCAGAAAGGGTTTCTCAAGAAGTGGCAAAGCAAACGTCAAAACTGGCGTGGCCGCCATGGGATCAGACAAGGCGGTCATGGTTTCGCTCTTCGTCACTGCAGCTTTAAGCCCTACGAGTCCTGGCACGCGACAGGGCACACACGGCCGGGCCCCCCTCCTGCCTCCAAGGTATGCGAAGGGAGGCACGGGTGGCCGTCCAGGGCCCCGTAAGCAAACCCGAGAAGGACGGCCCCCGCCCCACGGCCGGGCAGGCAGCGATGACCCGACGCACTTTGCGAAGGGACGAACGGGTGACGGTCCGGCGCCCCGTCAGGGAACCCGAGAAGGACGTGATGGCACGCAAGGGGGGGGCGGCATCGTGCCGTGTGCCATGCGCGGTGCGTGGCGGTACGTGGGGCGCCTTGTGCGGGGTGCCCGTCGCGGGGGTGTACGCGGTGCGTGGGTGGTCCGCGGCGCCTGATCGGCCCCAAATGCACGGCCTACGCGGCGCCGCATGCACAGGCACGACACACCTCAGCGCGGGCGACGTCACGACCGATCCACTCACCGGGGGTTGCAAGGTACTGGACGACCATCACCGCATTCAACGGGGCTGCGGAAGGCAATGCCACATCGACGGATATGCGACCACACCCCTCTCCCTTACATCCGGCTGACATCAGGCGAAAAGAAGCAACAACCCAGGAACCACGTGCGGCCTGCCCTCCCCCCCCCCCCCCGAACGAGTTAATTACTTATATAATTATTATTGTGTATTATTATTACTATTATTATTAATCATATCATTAATTAATTATGAACGCGGCCTGCGTGCAATGTTTGTGCCCCCCCCCCCCCGGCGTGTTCGCCCTTACTCCGCCCCAGGGCTTTGTACCAGGTGGCCTTTGGGAACTAAATTTTTGAGCCCCAAACGGCCGGGGCGGGGGGGGGGGGGGGCGCCAGGCTGCAGGGGTACATGCTGCCGAACTGCGCCAGCTTTGACCCCGAACCAGAGCCTCTTTGGGCCCTAAACGGCCTTAGACGCCCCTCACAGCACCACACCCCACAAACTGGCCTGTGGTGCTGGTGCCCATGGCGTTCGTGGCGCCGGTCGCCCCTGGCGATGTGTCCGAGAAAGGCCCCCAAAACTGGGCCAAAAGGCGAAAGAATCTACGCAGGGCGCTCTGGAGGGTTACATGCCTCAACAGCTGATTCTGGGGGCACCTACTCCACCTGCTGCCCCCGTTTTGTGACTTCGGCACCGGGGACCCTTCCAGACACCCGTACACATGAGTTGGTGGCAGGGATGCATCAGAAAGGAAGGTACCCTAGAGGCGGCCCAGAGGTGCTTTGACAGGCAGTTGGAGGAGGTTGCCGCAGCGGTTGGGCGCGGTTACTGTCGGTCACAAATGCCATGGAAGCCGGCACTTGTCGTCAGGGAGACAGCGGCTGGGCATAGGCCGGGCGCCCTGGAGGGGGGGCGGGGTGCCGTGCCTCGTTCCAATGCATCCCTGGGTGGTGCCCAATGGGTGCAGCGACCCGCCAGCGGGCGAAAACCAATTGGCACCAGAATGGGTTCACCGGAGAGGTACTCTGGCGCAGGCAGGAGCCAGCCTGCGGGGCCATAAGGAGGTCTCAACGTCCGTTCCAGCCACCGTGAGTGGGGGGCGGGGGGCTGGGGGGGCATTCTGAGCAGGAAACAAAAAAAAGGGGGTTTGCGGGTGGACTGCGTGCGCTCGGTACCAGCTTCTGAACCACACAACCGAAGATACGGCCTGCCCAGGCTGCATGGTGCAGGCTCGGCACCGTTTCGGGGCCGTAGGTCGGACAAACCGGTGAAGACGGCAGGCGAACCACGGAAGACCACACGACACACGCCCCTTCCGCAATCCCCGTCGCAGACCGGGAGACGGCACTGGGTTTGACGGAGGTTGTGCCAGAAGGATCGGTGCGTGATCTCCTTTTTGCTTTGCCCCCCGAAACGACGGTTCTTGGTTCGTGGAGTGTTTGGTGTGGCTGGGGTTGCTGGTGTGAGGAGTGCGGTGAGTGTTGTGGTGGGTGCTCTGTCTTTTTTGGGGGTGGCTGGCACATCGGTTCTGTTGCTTTCTCCGATTGCGTGCCGACCGAATTCTGAAGATTCGCAGAATAATAATTTTTGCGTTGGGTGTTTTGAATTAAGAATAAGCAAAATTTTTGCGACGGCATACAAAATGGGCAAAAAATGTTTTTATTTTTCCGAATTTGTTTTTGCGGAACCCATTTCTGCGTAGGGCGTTGCACCTAATTTTTTTTTTGCATTTTCTTTTGCGTTTTGGGGATTGGGGTTGATTCATTTTGCTGCTACTGCAAGAGACCGTGCGTACCTTGGACTCTGGGATCCATAGCAACAAGCATGATTCAGGTCCACCAGTTTTTCAACAAACCAGTTCCAAACTCGTCCAAAATAGTGCCCATGGCACGTGAAATGCTGCCTTGTCATTTCGTCTCAATAATAGTGCATGAAAACCCAGGAGAAACCCTCCACCTGCGGGGTCAGCACCCTCTTACTCCTTTTTACCAACAACCAACAACCAAATTCGAATCACAAATGGACTGGTAATCAAATGTTCCGACCTAGCCCCTTTATCTGCTTTGGGGCACATCAGCATCCGGATTGAAATATCTAACATTGTGACAATCCTGGATGCCCAGATACGTGGTCCCTGATTCATCATTCTGTGAAAGCAAAGCAAGGTGCAAAATGGGGCACGGAAGGGGGGGGGGGGGGGGAACAAGCAGTGGGGCAAACACAGCATCCCTCCCGCAATTCTGGCACTCTTGCAAAAGGGGAGGCAGGGGCAAAAAAAATTTCATCTTTGCGATTTTTTTTGCCCAACCCATTTTTGCGTAAGGCATGACGCCAAAAATTAATTTTTTTTTTCAGGTGCACCCTTTTAGCCCCATCAGAGTGACCAGCAAAAGACCCAAAGAGATGCCTGCACGGTGCCTGCGTAAAGACAAGGAGAACCACCACAAGACCAGCAACTGCACACAACTTGACAAGGCTTCTGTGAACAAGGAAAGGAAGTGTGGCGGTACCCCAACCCACGGGGGGAGTCCAGAGCGGTAGCCCCCCCCCACCAGGGGGAAGACCCAGCCATGCAGACCCCCGCCCCCCCCCCCCCCCCCTGTGTGACATAATGGCCTTTCGGCGTTCCCCTTCACAAAAGACGTCGTGTCGCGTGCTCCACGATGGGGGCGGGCATGTGGATGCAGAATCTGCGTGTGAGCCCAATACTTGGGCCGTTTAGTCCCCCTCGCCCCTCCACGACATCAGGCGACCAGAGATTCACGTCCCTTGTTCCTTCAGGCCCCAGTCGCCCGGGGCAATCCGTCCGTTCCGCTGCCCTCCAATCGTGACCCCGTGGCCTCGCTCCGCCGTAGCGAAGCGGCCACTGCCCAAACGCACCGACACACCCAACGGAAAGCGCCACGGTACAACCGCTGAGCGGGTGCAACTCTTTTGCGCCACCGCCGACCACCGGACATCGGCCGTCACCGTGTTAGGCCGCCTTCAACCGACGGCAACCGCCGCTCAAGAAACGCGAGCCATGCTGCCCAGCCTCAACGCGGTCGATGCTTCAGCCCCCGTGTGACATTGAGTCCTTCTCTGGTCACCGTGCGGGGCCCTGGCCAGTCGCCCGTTCTCCCCGTCACTTCTGTGTCTCCATCGGCGGCGGGTTTTGGTGGACCAGACATTACGGATGGCATTCACCTTCGTTCGGCCCCCAGTCCCTGGCGTGGCACGCGCGCTGCACGGCCCCACCCCCCCTCGCCCAACTACAGCAACCGGCTGACCACTGCGATGCGGCGCTCGATGCAATGCCACACACACACGTGCGCGCGCGCGCGCACGCACACACACACACACAAACATGTACACACACGTTGAGAAACGCGAGACAAGAACAAAGCAAGAAAAGCGGTGGAAATAAAAACTCCTCAGGAATACATACACAAATACACACACACACGCACGCACGCACTCGGCTGCACGCACACACGCACGCGCGCAAACACACACACACACACACACACACGTTTGTTTGTTGGCTGCCCGCCTTCCGGGTTCCACCCCGGTATCGCTGCCATCGCGACAAAAATCGGGGCGGTGGCATTGTAGGTGTAGTTCCAGAACGGATGCCGCTCCAACTGCGCGATGTCATCCGCCGACAAGTAGTACAGCCCCACCGACACCTGCAGTGGGGCCTTGAGCAGGAACCCCTCATAAAACGGTATCATCGTCAATACCGGGCCGCCGTCGACCTGCGGGGAACACGCATGCCGCACGCGCGCGGAGGATCAGGACCTCCTTCATCCGCGGCATGACAACCGTGTGCCCGGGGAGGTCAGGTCCCGCGATCGTCCCCCCGAACAAAATGGTGCTGCCGGCCTCCCCCCCGCCCCCTTCTTTGGCACAAACATGCATTCCTCTTGAATACGAAGCACCCCACCCCCTGCGTGGCATTCCGTCCTTCTCAGGTTTCCTGACGGGGCCCCGGACCGTCACCCGCACTTCCCTTCGTGAACTGCGTCGGGTCATTGCCGCCTGCCCTCGGCCGTGGGGCTGGCGTGTGGTGCGTCGTTTGCGTGTGGGTGGGGCCCAATATCTGGTCCGCGGGTTCATTTTGCGAGCTGGGCCCGGCCGCCAGGTCCCCTGCTGCCGCGCTGCGATCCCCCCTGATCCTGCGGGGGTGTGCCCCTCCGCCGCTGGTCCTCCACCCGCTGACCCTTGTCTGGCACAAATAGGCCTATCGCTTGGATGCGAAGCACCGGGTCTGTCTAAATGCCGCACCAACGGGTCCCGAACACACATGTGTCGGGACATCCGGCTGTTCCTGGGGTCCCAATTGGCGGCCCTGTGTCCGGCAATGGTGCCCCGCGATGCAGCGGGCCCGGAGCTGGGCGCGTCCGGGCGCGGGCAGGTGCGGCGGCCGTGCCCCCGCCAGCACGCATCCGTGCCCGCACATTCTTGCATATTGGGGGCCTCTGGGCCCACATGGGGCACTACATGCCCGACCTCTGGGGGGGGGGGGGGGGGTCGGGCAGAGTTGTCAAAGACCATATCTTACTGAACCCCGGCCCCGGGGGGTTTATGGATCTGGAATTCTTGGGGTCGGGAGGGGGGTGGTTTTAACAGGGGGGACGGGGGTTGATACGCCCAGATGGTAAAATGGTCCTGCCAGCCTCCGCATTGTTTCTCCCAGTTACTATGGCAGATATTGTATTGCCAGGTGTTGCATGTGATGATGTTGACATGGCAGATGCTGAAAGCATCTCTGATGGAGTTGCTGCAGATCTACTTAATGTTGAGGAGGATGCAGATGCAGATGCAGATGCTGACAGTGTTGCAGATGCAGCAGTATTGGTGTCAGTGTTTTGTGTGTCAGTGTTCGCGGCTTTTTCACAGCACAGGCGTAACAGAACAGTTTTCTTTTTTTCGTTTTTTTCCGCTGTTAAGCGCCCTGGCAACGTGTATTCCTCTTGTCATCATTGTCACAAAGGATATTTCCTTCGGTAGCGACATCCAGTAAGATTGAGTGCCCCCAACGCGTCAAATTGAATATGCACACGGTTTGATGGTATTCTTAATTTTGTACAATAATGATATCAATTACATCGTATTACCATAGGGAAACTGAGCATCGGATTGGCACAACCAGAGAAGTAATGGTGGGATGGGAACAATACCAGTGATGCTGCCCACTGTACCTCCGAGGAATTTCCAACCGGTTTCACTACCCTGGCGCCCCCCTTGCCGAATTGGCCGCCCCGGCATCTGCGGGGGGGTGCCCCCCCGGAAATAACAGCAACCGTCCACCGTTCCTCATGAGCAACTCTTGCCACCCCTGCGTAAGTTGTTGTGGACAAATGCCCTCAAGGGTGGTCCTTACTAAACTTAAGAACGAGAGAGCCAGTCCTTAACGACCGCCCTGCACCTCGCGCTCAGCTTCACTTCTGACCCTGCGCACTGGTGCTTGTAGCCATGTAGAACCGGGAGTGCACCTGCACCGTCATGCTCTGGTTGCCCCAGTAGGTCATACGGTACACGTGGTCGGAGTCAGTGGCGTTGAACGACAGCGCGAAGGAGTCCACCTGAGGAGGGCGCCGGGGAGTTGGGGTGTGGCACATGGCAGCGGGTGCGGGGGCAGCGGCCCGTGCCGAATTGTATCGGAGGGGGTGCAGTGCAGATGCCTACCCTGGCCGACCCTTTAGGCCGACCTTTGCATTGCAAGGCGACGTCTCGATGTGCTGGTTGGTGCAACCCATCGCATCCGAACCGGGGCTTGCCCCCGCTCACCCCATCTGACTTCCCTCGAAGGAGGCAAGGCGACTCACGAGCCATGAACAACTGAATCATACCGTGGGTTCAAAATACGGGTAATTGCTGTACTGCACCACCTTCAGCTGATCCGGCTCTCCACCCCAGATCTCCAGCGCGAGCCCAAGACTCGGCCGGAATTTGAACAGATGGTCGTCGGTATTCTGGATATCAACGGGAATCGTATCCTCATCTTGCGCAGTTGAGGCAGACATGACCTAAGAGACGCCCAGCGGTTGCAGAGACAATAGATAGAGGGACCTCAGCCTGCGGCCACAACACAGCCTGTGTGCCCCCCTGCAGGGCACTCTGGGGGCCCCCTTGTCTCCTGGGCGCCCAGCCTACACCCAGCCAATATCTCCCCGGCGGCAAGTGCCAGCCCCAACGGCATTCGCAACCGACAGTAACCGCCCCCAACCGCTTTGGGAATCTCCTCCATCCGCTCAGACAAGGGCTATAGCTTAAGCCTGAACCCTGGCCGCAACCGCAACCCGACTGCTAGCGAGCGTAGGTGCGCCAGCGCTGTGGGCGCGCGCAACGAGGACGGCGGCTGGCACAATCCATCACCGCAGTGTGGCTCAATACTGCCATCCGCAGCCCGTGGCAGCCGTTGATCTAGGGGGGCGTATAAAAGCGGGGCCTGCCACTATTCAAGTGCACCAAGAAATTTCCAAACCCCCCCCTGCCGCTATCACCCCCCCCCCCGCCGCAACTGTTTCCTGCCCCGTTCAAATGCCTGATAGCCTTTGTACCGACCTTAATCCCCCATGTCTGTGCCCTGATCCAATTGCCCTGCCGCTGTCTGACTGCAGTAATCAGTTTCCGGACGCCCTCCTGTTAAATGCCCCCTGCCACTAACCCCCCCCCCCCCCGATGCTTTTACACGCCCCCCCCCCCCAACAAATAATGCACAACCCGGCGGTGAGGTGAGGTGAGGTGAGGTGAGGTGAGGTGAGGTGAGGTGAGGTGAGGTGAGGTGAGGTGAGGTGAGGTGAGGTGAGGTGAGGTGAGGTGAGGTGAGGTGAGGTGAGGTGAGGTGAGGTGAGGTGAGGTGAGGTGAGGTGAGGTGAGGTGAGGTGAGGTGAGGTGAGGTGAGGTGAGGTGAGGTGAGGTGAGGTTGCCCAGGTCCGCAGAAACCTACCCTTTGGGGGCGCACCGTGCGCTGTGTGAAAAGTCGGCCGTTCGGCGGTCACATTGTATGTCAGGTCCGGCGGTTGATGAGGTGCGTTGGTCGGATCGTTTCAATAAAATCAACCACAACCCTCATTTTCCGTATCTTGTCACCCACTTCACCGACGCCACGCTAATCAGTTCATTTGGCGGTGCTCTTTCCGGTCGGTGGGTATCAGGGGCGTTCCCGGGACGAACACTTCAATAACTGGCGCTGTGCGCACGCTGTGCGAAAACGTCCCCTTTGTCTCAAGGAGCGTCCCTTGCGGCTCACGGGGTCACCCACACCCTCGTGCCTGGGACAGCCGTCCAGTTCAGGCGTCGGGGTCATGACGGGTGAGCGACCGCTTCCACAATCCGGCGGTTTGATTGAGGACTGGGCACTCAAACTGACAGTCAGCATGCAAAGGCCGGAGCCAGTGCCAGCGAAAAGGCCAGTGCCGGAGGGCCGAACAGGTTTCGAAGGCACGCAGAGCGCAAAGTTTCGGGAACGCATTGCAAACGGTGGCCGGAAAGAGGGGGGGGGATTGGCACGAGGCCATGATTCTGGTTTGTTTGCCTTTGGCGGCGCCTACCGGCCTCTCGCCCCTGCACATTCCGACCTTCCGTGGGTCCGAACGTGTTTTTGTTGTGTCAACGGAGCACCCGGATGACTTGTCCTGTTTGACTACTCGGGTCGGCCGCCCCAGAGGAGGGCTGCAGCCCGTGCCGTTGACCAGGTGCATCCCGCTGCACACTCCGAGTCCACGCGGGGGTTTGCCGACTCCAGCGCTGACTTGTGCGCGCCGGTGTTCCTGACAGGGGCTTCTAACAACGATTCTTTCCCTTTTTTGTCCTTTCCTCTGCCTCCTTCTGCGCTCTGCACCGTGTGGCCGGAGGGGCGGATGACGGGCACTGGGCAGGGCACAGCGGGGGGGCAGAGGCATACCCCCGGCTGCCGAAAGACAACGGCGCTCACGAGCCCTTCCCCGGACGCCGCGCGGAACCGCACTTCGTACGTGCCCTCGCCGCTGAGCACCGGCTTGTCCAGCCCCGTGCCCCACGCGGACGACGTCCAGTTCCGATGGGCCTCCGTCTCGTGCGGCCGCACCACCGCGTCGTACAGGCCACAGTCCTCCGGCGCCGTGGGGTCCGTCAGGTTGCGGCAGTCCAGCGCCAGCCGAACTCCGGCCCCCGTGACGTCCACGGAGGTCTTCGACCGCTGGTCCTCGGGGACGGCGACGGGGTACCGGACGAAGGGGCGGAGGGTGCTGTTCGGGGCCAGAGGGTCATGGGCGTCGGGCCCGGTCATGTTGTATTCGATGCGCCCGAGGCTGAACGTCTGGACGCGGGTGGCAGGGCACAATCTCTTATTCGTGAGCATTCATGAAGCGGAAAGAATAGGGTATTTGGTAAGACTTAGGACCAGACGAGGTAAAACTTAGTAAACTGTGTCACAACTCAGTGGAAACGAAGCAAAACGTAGCAAACAAACACTCGTAGAAAAAGGATTTGGTTTCTACTCAGTAATTTACTCAGTAAAAAATCCATCCGCAGAGGAAAAACCTTCTGACTAAATGTTTTTTTTGACTAAGTTTTGAAACTTGGTAAAAATAAAATTTTGAACATAAATTCTTACTTACTAAGCTTTACCACGGACCCAAAAGAATACCCCAGGACACGCCCAGCCGACGCTTTGGCATTCAGTGGGGAGGGGCTGAGCGGGAGGGCACCCTGACGCTCTGCAACCGGCGCAAGACCCGACCACCTGCCACAGAAAGCCTGTCCTCCGGAGAAGAGGCAGAGAGAGTTTGGTTTCGGTTCGCACAGTTCAGCCGTCATGCACCCTTGAGCTGCTTGAGCAATGTTCACGAAGCTGAAGATGATGGTCCGGCACTGACTATTCGCATTGAGCTGATGTCTTGCTCGAGGCAACGGCCACGTGGACGCGCCGGACCAGCCACCCCGCTGCGCCCCGCCCGGACACGTCGGCAGGCCGGCCCCGGTCTCCCTGACTGCGCCGGCCCGCCAGCCCCGGCCTCCCGCCCCTGCCCCGCCGCACGCTCCGCCCCGCCTGGACGTAGCGACCTCCCGGGGTTGGTGCTTGAACGTGGTGGTGGGGAAGGGAGCGTAGGGGATCTGAGGGGAGGGGGGCAGGGGGTCTCCTACTTGGCAGCAAAGGGTTGTGGGTAGCAGCAAAGAGGCGTGCCGTAGACGCAATCCAACGTGCAGAATCGAATGTGACGCCCGGTGCGGATTGAGTATTATCTCACATACCCCCCCTCCCGTTGTATAAGCTACGCAAAAGTCCCTAATTAATACGCCCCCCACGCCTACTGTAGCTTGCACAAGGCCGTAGACGCCGAAGCTCAAACAGAGAAGATTGCAAAGGGGAATATAATGCACAAATATCCCCAAAATCAGAGCTATGTGGCTTCAAGTGGGCAAACACTCACAACAGATGCGTCCATGACCTATGTAGCTAGCAAATTTATCACCATACCAATGTCTTATGTGGCTGCACTACATTTGGTGCCGAATCAAATTAGGTCCCAAATTAATACGTCCCCTACGCCCGCTGTAGCTTGGACAAGGCCGTAGCGTCAGAGACAAGGCCGTAGCTTTTACAAGGGGGGAAGGGGTACAACTTACGCACAGTCAGAGGATGAGCTCTCTGTAGATGAAGGACAGGAGATGACGATGCGCTTGAGGAAGAAACTGATCCAGCGACGACTCCGCGACCCCTGTGTGGCATTTAGTCCGTCTGCAGTTTCCTTATGGGCCTGGACAGTCACCCGTTCTCCCCGTCATTTCGTCGTGTCGAGTGCGGTGGTCCGCCAAGCCGCTGTCTTGACACCACCATTGCTGTGTCTCCATCGGCGGCGGGCTGTGGTAGTCCAGACATTACGGATCCATGCGGCATTCACCAGGGCGATCCTGAAGGGAAAAAAAAAGTGTTCCGTTACACAGTCTTCCCAAAAAAGCCCGCAGGTACTACATGTTGGCGGTTGGCGGATGGCGGTTGGTGGCGATTGGCGGTTGGCAGTTGGTGGCGGTTGGTGGTTGGCGATTGGTGGTTGGTGGTGGTTGGTGGTTGGCGGTTGGTGGCGGTTGGCAGCGGCTGGTGGTTGGTGGTTGGTGGCGGTTGGTGGTTGGCGGTTGGTGGCGGTTGACGGGTGGCGGCGGTTGGCGGTTGGTGGCGGTTGGCGGCGGTTGGTGGTTGGCGGTTGGTGGACCCTGAGGGCGGTCCTTAGCCAAAAAAAAAAGGGTTCCTTAAGGACCGCCCTGGCATTTACCTTCGTTGGGTCCCCAGCCCCTGGCGTGGCACCCGCGCTGCAGCGACCCCCCTGCCATGCGTTCCGAGTTAGGAAAAGGAAAGAAGAGACGCGCAAGGGGTACCACAAAATCGTAGGGCCCAGCAAGCGCCAGCTGGAACTTGCATGCCACCGCATCATCAGGCTCTGCGTACGCCTCCGCATCCACCTGCTTCGGCAGGGTAGCCTCCAGGACGCCGTCCAGGACCTGGGGAGAGTAGCATGCACCAAAGCCACCGCCTGGTGAATGGGGTGGGACTGGGGATGCGCTTGAGAGGGAGGCAGGCGGAAGGACTGGACAGAAGCGGTTGCCCGAGCAGTTACTGGCGGTTGGAAAAGCAGGTGGGCCGGATCCGCTGGTTACAGGAAGATTGGGGGGCAGCCGGCGAGGGACGGAGGCGGTTGGGACGGAATCCACCGTCAGAACCGGGAGTGGGGCATCCCAGCCCACCACTGCAAGCGCCATCCTGGGAGCGCGCGCGCGCGCACGCGCAAGAGAGAGAGAGAGAGAGAGAGAGAGAGAGAGAGAGAGAGAGAGAGAGAGAGAGCAATGGTCAGTTGACTGAATGCCCCCGCCTTAAGCACTTTCAGCCTTGAGTCCAATAAGTTGTGTGCATCACAATAAAGCTGCAGTCCACTATGTACAGTGTGGTAAGCCTTATGTAGAATATACACAACATATTGACAGACCAAGGGCTACCCATGCTTTAGTGTTGCGCAATGTCAAAAGAACCAACCGCAGGTGGCGTCGACGGTCGCCATCGGCACTCCTTTGGCCTTAGAGGTTGACTTTCTAGGCCCCTGTGCTGCGACAAGCGGTTGGACACGCGAGGGAGGTGCGGCCTGGACCCTCTGTAGTCATATGACAATATATTCAGTGCAACTTGGAGATACATGCAAAGTGATATTTGCGGGACCCTCCCCTGGGCAGGGGGGGGGGGGGGGGATAGCGGTCTGGGAGGGGGGGAGTCGAATCCAATCGCGGAAAAAATGCTGGAAAATGCGGAAAATTGCGGGACATGGGGATTGCGACACCGTAAGCAACAGGAGTACGATGGGCACTGAACGCAGCAACACGGAACGGTGGCCGCGGACCACACCAGCAGCCACGCAAGATGGGCAGGTCAGAGAAATTGCGGGAAAATTGCGGAAAATAGCGAAAGATTGCGAAATTGTGGGAACTTGAAAAAAAATTGCGGACCTCAATCCCCCTCCGCCGCGTTGCCCTGGACACCCCCTCCCCATGCGGCCATGTGACCTCGGCTTCGTACACCTTCCCAATTTGTAGGGCCCTCACGCTGCATGTGCTGCGGGGCCACAAGATCACGTGAGCGGGATAGACCAGGCGGCTCTTGAGGCAAGACGGCAAGGTGACGAACACAGAGGTGGCCCCCGCCAACGTACGATGCACGGCCTCGGGGAAAGCGAGGCGGGAGGGAAAGGCGGACCAGGGGAGGCAGGGGACGATGCAAAGACGCGGGCAGGGCCGGAGAAAGGCGAGGCCGGGACAAATAATTGTAGCCCGACCCAGGGATGCCTTGGAAGGGGGGGGGGCACCCCCCGTGTGACATTCCGTCTGGCTGTTGCTCCTTTACGGGGCCCTGGACGGTCACCCGTTTTTTCCTTCGCATGTTGCGTCGGGTCGCTGCTTTCTGTCGGCCGCTGCGGCCGGTGCTCTTGCTGGTGTCGTTTCCGCGTTCGCGGAGCCCAGTATTTGGTGTGTTGGGGCTGTGCTGAATGTGGCATGAGGGGGGGGGGGGGGGCACCCCCCCCCCTCCAGGGCGCCCAGCCTACACCCAGCCACTGTCTCCCTGACGCCAAGTGCCAGCTTCAATAGCATTTGTGTAACCCCACCAAGTTCAATACACGTTTACTGTATCCATCTCTGGGGCGGCAAGCCGGGCAAGAACCTCGCCTTGGATCGGCGGCGTCGTGTCCACCAGCACGCCGTCAGAGATGCCAGGGCGTATCAGCCCGGCCGCGTTGCTGCACTTCACAACCGTCAAGTAGGTCTGATTATGCAGCCGCGGGAACGTGCCGATCTCCGTGGTTCCGGTGGCCGGGGCCGGCGTTAGCAGGGTCACAAAGATCCCCCCAGCCCACAGGTCGCGGTCCAGTCCGATCAGCTGAGCTGGCGTCGGATCGGCGACCTGCACCACCGCGTAGGCGGCCTCAGTGGGAGAATGCGGGTCGTAGCAGTTCCATCGCGCAAATATTCCGTTGGTTGCATTCCTGTAGTCCATGTCATTAAGCTCCAGGTCTGCCATCTGGTGGGGAGGACGTGAGGGGGATGCCGAATGCATGGCCCAAGGAGGACACAGCCACAGGGGCGAGCGGAGCTGCATGTTGTCGAAACAGTGTACGCACTAATACTGGTTGCTTTCTGGTCTAGCGTGCCGCAGGACATGCTGTAGGGCGCGCCGCGGGCGCCGCAAAGGACGCACCCCCCGATGGGGGAATGTTTGCCTGGCGCGCGCCCGGCGCATGCCCGGCGCCCTACCTTTGTGTTAAGTATCTTATCTCTAGCCCCAAGTTTATCCTCACTTTGGGAAGTCCCGCAAGTAGACCACAGTAGACCGCAAACCTTCTCTGCAATGCACCTTGTATAAGCCGAAATATGAGAATTCAACAACACAAAATGTCACTCCCACCACTTCCAACCACCACCCTTGCCATCGTCATAAACTGGGTGCAAAGGATGGACCAAATTCTTAGACACGGCGAGAAGGTACTCCAAATTGTTTGGTGAGGTGGGGGCAAAAACAGGCACGAGTGGGGAATGGAAAAAAAAAGATGCCCGGTGTGTGCCCGGCGCGCGCCCGGCGCGCGAACGCTCCCCCTATGCCTAGTTGAGGTAGCCTGATCTGTGCCCGTGCAGCCTGAACACGTTTGAGCAGCAGTGCACACACAAATGTACACTCAATATCCAGAAAATTCAATTGGACCAGGCATGCAACAATGCAAACGAGGGTTCATGCATCATGACATTGTGCGGCAGCTTTGGAGACAAGCAAGCCCTTACTTTCGACCCAGCTGGTCAATGATGTCATGCATGACTGTGCATGCCCACCAACCCACTTGCGAGTATTTAGTGAAGGAGAAGAACATCCGACCCTACCCCTAAGCAGAAGACTCCATGCTCTGAGGTTTGGCGTGCCCAGGGACCGACCAATGCGGTGCACGAAACACAAACACCGACAAAAACTGTGGGGGGAGGGGGGGAGGGGGGGAGGGGGTGGGCTGGGCTGGGATGGCGCGGGGTGGGTCCTGGGTCCCCGTCCAGGTCGTCTTGAGTCCTGCACCGAATGCAGCTACTCCTGAGGGACCTCTGGGTGTGACAGCAGGCATTGCAGAGGGCCTGATCACCAACAAAGGTAAAGTACAGGTTAAAGACCTGTGGTCAGGGCGGTCCTTCACGGAAAAAAAAAAGTTCCGTTCCGCCCATATTGTTGAGCAGCACTTGTAGAGAAGACCCCTTCAACCGCCATCCCCTCCAACCACCCTCGGTTACCCTCCAACCGCCATCAATTACCCCCTGACTGCTGTCGGCTACCCAACAACCGCCGTCGGTTACCCTCCAACCGCTGCCTCAACGGCAGTCCTCAGCGAAGAACAAAAAGAACGGCTAAAAGAGCCCCCTTCCCGCGATGCTTAATCAATCAGGCCGCACAGCGGCTCCATGTTCCCCATGAGGCCTATCTCACCATTCTCTGCACGTTGTGAGGACGTGATTTGAGGGGGATATGGTGGGCCATCAGGAACCCTCACCCCTGATCTTTCAGTGGCCGCCCAATCCGGTAATTTTTCAGTGGGCAATTTGTCTTCGGGGGGCAGAAGGTGTGGGGCCCTGCGTCTCTGGCTCTGCCAACGCGACGAACTACTCCAGACGGCCCTTGGACGCCGGCCTTCCCGCCGGAAATCTCAGCACCACTTATCAGAGCACTCGATAATTGCGCAGGAGAACGAACGGATGATGCCACGGTGGACCGGCGGGGGGCCGGCTGCTTCGGGCCTTCCCCACGAAACACAGAACGGAGGTCCTCTGCCTCGACGATCACCGTGGAGGCCACCCGTCGACATGACGATGCCAGAACGCCTCCCCTGCCACGGTGTTGGGGGACTTATGTAGGCCCCAGTGCACAGGGCCTCTCTGGAATGGGGGTGGCCTGGCCCAAGAGCATCTCCTTCTGGAATTCTCCAACAGAACCAAAATGTTTGCCCCCCCCCCCCCCCCCCGTGTCCGAGCCCCGGAAAAATACAAAACCAATTCGGTCCCTGTGCGTACTGCAGCTTAGACAAGGCCGTATCTTCCGCGTACCACGTACAGCCACCTGCACGGTGAGCTGGTGCAAGAAAGGGACCCATATTGCCCAAACTACCCCCAAATGGAGCCGTGTGGGTTCACGTGGGCAACCACTCACAAAACACATGTCAATGACCCTCTGTAACTAACAAAGTCGTCACCAAACCCATGTCTTATGTGACTGCACTAAATTTCGTCCCGAATTAAATCAGGTCCCAAATTAAGACGGTCCCTACGCCCTACGGACCAGACCATAGCTTGGACAAGGGGGGGGGGGGATGTCCCACACAGCAGTGCCTCGTCCCAAGTCTTCGGCCCATTGTGGTCATGCGTCCACATGGGCAACGTCAGTTGGCAAACGGGAACCGGCCCTGCGAGGCACTATCGGAGTTGGAGACGCGACGTTCGGATGAGGGACTGGGCATGGAGCCAAAAGCGGCACAACTCTGCGCATCAGCGCCACTAATGTCCACACGACTGGCATGCTCACCGTACTCGATGACAGGGAACGGGAGTGAGGGGCTCCCAGGGGAGGGGGGGGGGGCGGGAAGGTTCTTCCTGCTTCGGGACACGGTCGTGCAAGGGAAACCCTGGGGGTGCTCCAGTCTTATAGGGAATGTCTTGCACGTCTGACGCGCCACTTCTGCATATTGGCGACGTGACGCGGTTTGTGGGACGTCTCGCTTGTGGATACCTCCGGCGTGCGGCGTTCTGTTGTGTTTGGTATGTGGGTGAGGTACGCGCGCGGTGTGTGGTACACGCTGTTGTGCAGGACATCGTGCGCTGTTGTGCGCATGCGGCGTGTGCAGCGTTTACACGTGGCACGTGTGATGTCCGTGACATATTGTGTGACGCGCGTGCGCCAGCAACGCGCGCGGCGTGCAGCCGCTCGCTCTGCTTCGAGGCCCGTCTTGGGATCAGCGGACTGCGTCTCCCAAGCAAAAGCCCCAATGCGGTGTGATTCGGGTGATCGGTGACGCCCACCGAACGATCGCTCTGGGTGCAACATTTCAAAGGAGCAGTGGTGTGCCGGGGATGTGTGAATTCTGGAGACCTTTCTGGGAGGTTAGGGTGGTGTTCGAGACTTTGTGCAGCTCCCCCCCATGCGGTGTGCGGGTTTGGCGTAAATC
The DNA here is from genome assembly GCA_964036045.1 of Eutreptiella sp. 'Long Island Sound 2002'. Classification (NCBI taxonomy): domain Eukaryota; phylum Euglenozoa; class Euglenophyceae; order Eutreptiales; family Eutreptiaceae; genus Eutreptiella; species Eutreptiella sp. 'Long Island Sound 2002'. Next base: position 51,976,081 of record OZ038387.1, on the reverse strand, counting down.
GGGTGTGCTTTTTTTTTCCGCTGTAGGTCGCGTGCACGTTTTTGTTGCTGTAGGTCGCGTATGGGGAACCAGTGAATGATGCAGGTCGCGTATGGGCTAAACAAAATGCGACTTACGATCTTTTTGACGCGACTTACAGCAAATAAAAAAACGTGTGCGCGACCTACGCTTGTTTCGGTGTGCGCCCGTATGAGCTCGTCATACCCGCTGCTGTGTTGTTCCCCGAGAAAGCGGAAGAATTCAAGCGGCCGCGACGGAAGAGCGCCTCCCCATCGCAGATGCAGAAGGGTTGGGAGGGTGTGTCTGCCGTGCAGTGCAGCTGTCCAGTGTGTGACATCGATGTGGCGTGTGGCGCAGTGCAGTGGATGGCACACCGCTTCGCCCACGTCGAAAACGGGGAATGGCAACGGGGGGCTGGCGTCCACAATGTAGCCGTCGGACACGACGTATCGGCGGATGCCGGCGCGATTCACGGCCTGCACCATGCAATAGTACCTCAGGCCATCCTGCAGTGCCCCGTATGCGCCGGGGACGGAAACGTTCTCCACAAAAGTCGTGGTGTTGGAGACCGAAGTCCAGGTAACAACGTCGGGAGGGCGCCTTGGATCGCGACCAAGACCCCATTCATAGCCACGCAGCCCTTTGGTGTCTCGCCAGGGGCTCCAGGAGAATGTGATGGTGAACGCGTGCCGGCTGTAGTTCAGCTCGGCCATACTCTCCTGAAACATGTGCCACACTGGTACTCATGCCATGTTTAATGATAAAGCGACAAGAGCCGATGATGTGGTATGCAACAGGAGCATGGAACGTAAGATACTCAAAAGAGCTACATCCTCCACCCCCCTGCAGCAGCAATGGCGGTGGGTTGTTCTTCTTGTTCTCTCCCTTCCTTCCCTTTTTTTTTGGAAAAAAAAGAGTGCACGCGGGTTTTGTGAAAAACAAAACTTCAACAATAGATGGGTGTGAGCTTGTTCTTGTAAGCGGGTTACATTTCCAATACGGCATGCGAACCTTTTACAACATAACATGCCCCTGGGGACATTTTGGCTAAATGAAAAGTGACCTTAGCTCAAATCAACTCAACCATTTTTGCACCCCTACAGAGGTGATCGCCTGCGGGGGACCTGACGCAAAGCATGGGAGTGCTACCAAAAGGTGGCAAGCAATGCATACGCTCCACGAGATTGGTACCCTAGAAGAGGTGGTTGCTTGGACGGGACATGTAGTTGGAACCAATGCTCGAAAAAGTGCATCACTACAAGTAGTTGCAGGCACGATTGTAGATGAGATTGTACTTGGGCTATGTATTGGGACTGGACTTCCGTAAAGAAGCCTCGTGAACAAGGCTTTGGAGATGGTGTGTCAGGTCCTCAATGAACTCTTGATCACATTGCAATTGACTTGTCGCTTCTTTGGGATAGCCTCCAAAATGCAGCAAAAGCACAAATCAATTTTGTTAACCGGGCACCAAAACCCAGTAAAAAATACAAATGTTGTAAACCAAATGTCTAGCTGGTCAAACTGCAACGCCCTACATTTATATTTATGTATATCCATAAATGTAACTTCATATGCACTAGGTTTTACAGAGACCCATTCGTATCCATTGCTGGTTCCTTCCATATTCAGGGCCCCTGATTACCGCCCAGGGTGGCACCCCAGTTACCCGCTCAACTTCCCGTTGCCAAATGAAAAATGGGGGGAAATGGGGGAAAATGGGGAAACATGGGGGAAAATGGGGAAAATATGGGGAAATTGGTGGAGGAACATGGTGAAAATATTCAGTTGACCACCAAAGTGGCAAAATTTTTCCAAACACGTTATTCCCCATTTCCCTCCATGTTCCCCCATGTTTCGTCAGGCATTTCAACAGAACATGAGATAACTCTCAAAGTAGGACCCATTTCCCCCCATTTTCCCCCATTTCCCCCAATTTTCCCTCATTTTTCCACGAGCCTGTTGCTCAATACACCCCCCTCAACCCCCCCCCGAAGGCCAACGAAAAGTGGTTTTTTGGGCTTTTCACACAACGTTGTCCCCATTTTTCCACAAAACATCGGAAAACTCTCACCGTAAGACCCATTTCCCCCCATTTTTCCTACTCGGGGCTATTTCGGCGGCATTACACGCTCATTTCCGGAAGCGGGTAATTAGGGCCCTGCGTATTGGTAGCATCAGCAGTGGCTGCACGCACCGAGGCTCCAGGCTTCATTGTGAGTAGGGTACAAGCTACCAAATCACAGATGACACTCCACATGCCACACCACGAACCAGTTGGCAGCGCACCTGCTGCCCACTTACAGTAACGTCATACTTCACCACAACGCCATCCTTGACCCAAGGTGTCTCGGCAACCGACTCTGGGGGCGTGCTGTCCAGGACCAGCCGCGCAGAGCTCCGCAGCGAGCCCAGTCCCACTTCGCTGACCCCTCGCACGGACAGAAAAATGGCTCCGTACCGAGGCTCAATGACCGCGCCGGTGCTGTCTCCAACTCCCGTGCCTTGGCTGATGTTTGCGAACACCATCACCTGCGTTTCGCCATCGGGAACCGACGACCCCAGTTGCAGCACCAGAGACGCGGTGCGGTTGGCGGCGGGCACTGTGGTGGAGTTGGATAGGTCACCGCTGCCCTTCTGAGTGCCAGCCAACACCTGCGAGGCAGCGGTTGTGTGGGCGTGGGTTTGGGAACGAAAATAAGAAATGCGACGAAGGACCGGCGAGCGGGTGACGCGCAGAGCTTTGGGGGCGCTTACTGCGCGCCGCAGGGTAAGAGTAATTGGATGTGGGGTAATAACCACCGCATTTATTCTCCTCGATTTTGGGTGAAGGAAGTAGGTCAAACGAGCACAATGGCAAGGGACAATAGTCAAAACAGACAAAAATGTTCCGATAACAGCTCCCCATTCAAAAGTAAGGTTCACAAAAGGAACAACTTCTCATGTTCCATGATAATTACTGAAATTGCGCACCGTAGGGCGCCCCGCAGGCGCCGCAGGATTAGCGCTCCCTTTGCGATCAGCAGACGATGGGTGGCGGCCTCCGACTGCGGTGTCCGTTGTGCATAAAATTCGACGCCACCCGTAAAACACATTCATAGTAATAGTCGGGGGTGTGGTGGCGGAGGAGGGGGTAGCGCTGCGGTTGAGGGTGGTGTGAGCAAGCGGCTGCGGCCCGACGAGTCGGCGCCGTCGGTAAGGGTGCAGCTGACAGTAGGTAGTCATGGGAGGGCGAGCAAGGGCTTGGGCACGGCTGCTGCATGAATGTGTCGTTGTGGATGTAGAGCGGAAACATGCATCGGATGCGGAGATGGTGCCAATAGCGGGAACACCGTGGACGGACCGCATAACAGTGCGGGTTGCGGCGTGCCGCCGTTCCTGTTGCTGCCGCCGACCGATCACGAAAATGCGAACTGGTGGCACCAGATCCGTCGTAGCTACAGGGGGCACGCTGGTCAGGGCAGTCCAATGAGCCTCCACATGCAAAACAGACGCTTGCCGTGCTCTTTTGGCTTTGGGACACATGCTCACCTCCGCGTCACTACACCAACACCAGCACCAGCACTGAGACGGACCATGGCGGGACAACAGCAGCGGCTGCCGCAAACGCGGCAGCAGCAACAGCAGCGGCGGCCGCAGCAGCAGCAGCAGCAGCAGCAGCAATAATATCAGCAGCAGCAGCAGCAGCAGCAGCAGCAGCAGCAATAACACCACCACCAGCAGCAGCAATAATATTAGCAGCAGCAGCAGCAGCAGCAGCAGCAGCAACATCAGCAGCAGCAATAACATCAGCAGCAGCAGCAGCAGCAGCAACATCAGCAGCAGCAGCAGCAGCAGTAATAACATGAGCAGCAGCAGCAGCAATACCAGCAGCAGCAGCAGCAGCAATAACACCAGCAGCAGCAGCGGCAACATCAGCAGCAGCAATAACAGTAGCAGCAGCAGTAGCAGCAGCAATAACATCAGAAGCAGCAGCAGCAGCAACATCAGCAGCAGCAGCAGCAATACCAGCAGCACCAGCAGCAGCACCAGCAGCAGCAGCAGCAGCAGCAGCAGCAGCAGCAACATCAGCAGCTGCAGTGGTGGCGGCAACACGTCGGACATCGTGCGGCTGAAGCCTCCCTATGTTATAAATACACCTGATAAAAGTTGATCTCTGATTCATCGTCCGTCCACGCGTCCCAAGATATGTCACACACGACCAGTTCCGTAGTGACCGCAATGGCCTCTGGAACGTGCAGAGCGCCGGGCACAGGGGGTGTCTGATCGATGATGACGCCGTGCGACGCCGCACTGCCCATAACGCCCGCCACGGTGTAGGCGCGGACGCAGGCAAAATAGGCCGCCTGAGGCGTAAGACTGAGGCCTGTGAACTTGTACCCGAACGGCAGCGCCGTGGAATTGGACGCCACTACCGCCGCGTCCAGGGTGACGTCGTCTGCGATGGTGCTGGACAGACACCCGCCCGTAGTAATGGAGACCCGCCAGTAGCTGATCTGCGGGATGTAAGCACAGAAACATAGAGGGTGCACCGCACCACCACCACACCATACCATAGCTCAGGGAGGGTGCACCGCACCACCACCACACTACACCGTAGCTCAACAGGGACCCCAACCTGCCTCCGTTGCATCTAGCCCCGAGTCCCTCGTATCCCCGTGCAGGTCTCACACATGGGCGGCCCGTCAGTGTTGGCGAGGTGGCATGAGGGCTGGTGTGACATGCGAAAATGGTGAACTGTGGCTTGACCGCGGACACCCACCCACCGACACCCACACCCACCCGCCCACCCACCCCCACGCACACCTACACCCACCCACGCAAAAACAGACACACCTGCACCCACACGCACACCCACCCACCCACCCACCCACACACACACACACACACAATTGAAGCGAGACGAACAGGCAGACAAACAGAGCACTGCACTGGTCGCTAACGAATCTCGTCAGGCCCTAAGAAGGTGTGGAAGAGCATGCGGCTGGGCGCCTTTCTGTAGTACAGCAGGTACACGGGCAGCAGGCACCGACGCGTGGGGCGGTTCACTTGTCGTGTCCACCCCTGCAAGCAGGAAAACAAGGTCATGCCAAGGCCTGTGCCCCAGGAAGTCCCTCACCCCACCCTGCCCCGTCTGTCCCCGCCCCGCAGTTCCCCTGTACCATCAGGACGATTCGGGAATTGGTAACCTGCAAGAACCACCCGTCACCGGGGGGACACACACACACTCTCTGCCCTTTGGCAGCTCTGTCGGCGCACCATGTCCAGCGCCCTCCAATCATCATTCCATACCACCTCGAACGTATGCAGTGCCGCGCATCCATCTGGGGACCAAGACGTGTACCCGTTCCCCTCCCAGTGTGCCCACTTCTGAAGGTATTGTTGCACGTGTCATACGACTGTACACTTTTTGTCAGGCATCAGGCGGGATATGGAGTACACTGCTCTCACTGTCACCCGCGGTACACAAACACACTAAGCAAGGAGCTCCCACACACACACACACACACACGTTGGGAACCGCGAGACAAGAACGAAGCAAGAAAAGCGGTTGAAAGAAAACTCCTCAGGAACAGCAGAGCTGTCCTAGACGTCTTTCGGTCTGTTGGTAGAGAATGAGCAAGTGCAGTTCCGGACAGTGGACCTTTCCTATCCCAATTCAGTTCTGCATCGCCCAACAGACCATAAAAATCGCCCGCGGAGGAGCTCGTGCACTACCGTTGCCATCGCCTAGATTTATCGTGTGCTGGGTGCCACCACCCCGCCACACACACACAGGAAAACATTCAGGGAGGGCGGGGATTGCGCAGCGTGGTACAGCGGCCGTGCAGCCGGCTTGTACCTTGAAGACCCGAGTTCGAGTCCTCCTCTGCCGGCAAGCCGAGGAGGACTACGAGGAGGAAATGCGCCACCCGGCGGACGCCGGTACCAGTGACGGGGCGCGCTGCTGCAGGTGTGCCGTGCTTGGTGTCTCGTTTTTTTGTGTGTTATCGCAGACATACAAGGGAAACATTCATGGAGGGGGAGGCAGGGAAGAAGCAGGGGTAGGGGAACCAGACTTTCGCTGGGTTTTGCGCAGCGTGGTGGAGCGGTTGCGCAGCAGACCCCCGCCCTGAAGACCCCGGTTCGAGTCCTCTTCCGCGGGCAAGCGGAAGAGGAATATGAGGAGGACATGCGCCACCCGGCGGACGGCGGTAGCAGTGACGGAGCGCACTGCTGCAGGTGTGTTGTGCCTGGTGCTTCGTTTTTTGTGTGTGGGTCTGACCTCCGGGGGGTGGGTGGGGTGGGGGTGGGTGGGTTGGGAAAAATGGAGGAGACACGCCACCCGTCGCACCGGCGGTACCGGTGGTGGAGCGGGATGCTGAAGCGGGCGGTGGCGGGGGCCTCACCGACGGGCCCCTGGACGGACGGACGAACCGGGGTTCGAACCCCCGACCACGACGAGCGCCAGCCATGGCGCATACCACTAGACCGTCCATGCCTCTTACCAGTTTGGGTGCAAAGATGGTATTCAGAAAAATTCGGACAGGCATGTTGTGCTCCCCCACCTCCCTGCGTGTTATCAGTGAAGTGTGTGACTGTACCCCGGTGTTTACCCGACAGACTGGACATCCAGGGGCCCCGCAGACAGGGCTTTGGGGTGGTGGTGGTGAGGCAACCCGGGGCGGGGCGTACAGCATCGGGTTCATTGCACCGTGGCTATTTTTCGCAGGAGCGCGATGTCCATGCACCAGGCTGGCGTGTATCCTTCCGGTTGGAGCTCTTCTGGGATTTCCCTATCTGTGTATCTGTCCCCTTCCGAGACGGCTTTGTTTGTAAGCCAGTGCACCAGTTTGGCTGTGGCAGTCGCACGGGAGCATGGGAGGTCGTGACCAACGCTGTACACGGCGCGCATAGTGTTTTCCGACCACCACAGGGAGGCGGCATACACACGGCGCACTGCTTTGTGCAGCGCTCGCATCACCGTCATCCGCCTGTAGCCGGAGAGCCTTGCTAACTGGGCCCAGGCCAGTGCCGACAGAATTTGGGCAGCCCATATTTGTTGCCAGGGGAGGGTACCGGTGAGGCTGCTGATAAGTATACACGGCAAAGACTCCCTGGGCGCGCGTGTTGGACTGATGAGGGGTGCCCCGTACCGCAGTCCCCAGGTGTCTGTGAGTGCAGAGGGGTGCGTGACTGCGCAACAGTTGCCCCCTCCCACCGTCATGTGAACCCCCAGTGCGCGCCGGCTCTGGCTCAGGCAGTCTCCCTCACATGACTGAGCCCCTCCGTCCACGCAGTCGCACAGCACTTCGAGGTCCCAGATGCTCGCCAGCAAGTCACAGACCTCCTGTACAAGTGTGGTGCGCGTGCCGGGGGATAGGTTGGTCGCCAGTAGGACATTGTCTCTGAACTGTGCCAGACTGAACCACATCGTGCCCCTGGTCCAGAAAATGTAGCCATCCTCGGACAGGCTCATGTTCCCCCAGTCCTTCATCCTCTTACCATTCTTCTTCACCCCCCACAACGTGTGCAAGTCTGCACTTTGTGCCGAAAATGGTCCTCCCATCGGGATGCTGACCTTCCTACTCCACAACTGACCCACTGCTTGCAGGACGTTGTTGTGCAACAGCTCAAAGTTCAACATGGCAGACAGATGGTTGTGTGCCAGTACCCAAAATTTTTCACTGGTCGCCACGCCTGATCTGTCCAATTTTGGTGTGTCCCTGTGGATCGACCAGTGCAGCTGCTGCTGCCTCCAGCGCCGTTTGTTTGTCAGCCACTTTGTCGCTTTCTCAAAAGCTCGTGTTACATCCCTCGGGTGTATGTTGTCAAATTGCTTTTTGCAGTCCTCTTCCGTGATTGCGCGTGCCCCCTTTCGTGCCACGAAATGCAGCCAGCCGGACACTGACTGGGTGTCTGTGTATTGGAAGTTGTGCCTGATTTCTGCTTGCAACATGCGGAGCATACAGGTGAAGGCACGAGCACCCTTCCGCAACTGGCGCTGTTGGAGGACGGGGGCTGGGGAGGCGGAAATGCCCCTGAAAACCCATTTTCCCGTGCGTCGCGACTTTGCCTTTGCCACGACATAGAGGACGCACAGCTTACCGTGTTTGTTCCGCTCTAATTCCATATCAGACACCGCGTCTCCAATGGCGCGCGTCCACTGGTCCTGGGTCCACCCCGTGTCCTGGAACTTTTCGTTGATCATAAACTCAGTAACCTTTTCCCAGACCCAAGCTGAGCAGAAACCCCACAGTTCCCCCGACCCTTTATCCACAATTCTGGTGTACTGGTAGGATGCCAGGAATTTTGATAGGCGCCGCAACTGGCGCAGGAGTGTTCCCGATTCTGGAAACAGCGAGGGGGGTAACAGGGTGTCCAGCGGAGGCACAGGTACATTCAGGTGTGTGCAGAAGGTAGTGATCCCTGAGATCGCCTTTTTTCGTGCCTCGCTTCCTGCGATGGGGATGGGGTCATTCGGCCTCAGCCCACCGTGGCCCCCCACATTTAGTGCAACCGGTACCAGCGCCACGTGCCCGTCAACATCAAGTACAACCCCGTATTGCTCTGCCTGACTCGCAAACTCCGCACAGCGGCAGGGGGGCTTTTTCATCATTCTGGACTGTGCCATTGCTTTGGACTGGAAGACCGACCGTACGGTGTGGGGGTTGGAGCGGACAATATGCACCGTGTGCCTTAGGGCCTGGCGCTCATAAGCTTTCAGGGCGCTGTCGCGTAAGACTTTTCGTAGGATATTCGTGATCACCGTTTTCTGTGTCGTGCTCAGATTTGGTACTACAACGGTCCCGGAAACGTGGAACGGAAGCCCTATTTGTTCTGCGGTGTCCCGGAGTACTGCTTGTAGCGCTTTCACTCTCTGCGCGTCCCTCAGAGCGCGTGCCTGACGAAGTTCCTGTAGTGTGTGTAACATTTTACTGTTGATGTAGGCGCGTTGCTTGTTGGGTGTGTCTGTTTCGCTGATCCCCGGTGGTATGTCATTCAGGGCCCACTTGTGTAGGTCCGCCCACCACTGGCGTTCCGCTAAGCCCGCTTGGAACAGTGTGTCGCAGTACTGGACCGGGACGGTGACCCAGTTGCTGATGTCTGTGAGCAACAGCTGTGCATGGAAAGAGGCGCTGTCTGTGCCTGCCCGTGCATCACAGTAATGTTTCCGTAACCGTTGGACCGGGGCCTGGGACGTTTGTCCAATGTACACCGCACCCGTTCTTAAGTTCACGCAGACATACACAAGAAAGGCCGGGGGAGGAACATGCACGTACCACTCACCTACGTGTGACTTTCGGCGGAGTACACGTAGGGCGGGGAGGGAGGTGTAGGGCCAGTATGGAATGCTTGCTTGCATTAGGTCTGCCCACCTCCCCAGGTTCACGCCTTGGAGGGCGGACTTCATCTGGAACTGTAGGCCCCAGAAGATGTGTGTGCTATGGGGTGGATGGACATACCGCATGTGACACTTACCGTATTCGTCAAATAGCAAGGAGAGGCGCAGGTGTTGGGCGGGGAAAAGGGACAGGAAAGCCGAAGCCGTGCACCGAAGTTCGAATCCCTGGATGCAGCCAAAACAACGCAGATCATCCAAGTCTCGGATACGGTCCCCTGGGGGGCACCACACCCATAGCTTGTCTGTGGTGCGGAATAGCGCGAACAGGTTGGTTCCCAAATCTCCCCAGTGCGCTATGTGATGTTTTCCTCGGGCAACTGAGTGGGGGTCCGGCGGGGGTTCGGGGGGGGGCCTGGCGTCTGCGTGATGGTGTTGCACAGTGGCACGGCATGCGGGGTGGTGCCACACAGAGATCCCATCCACTGAGTGTGTGAGCCGTCTTTGGATATGCAACGGGGGCATCAAAATAACTGATTCACTGTTATGCACTGGGGGTTTCCGTGCCGCGGGCATATTCAAAAGTTGCTCGGTGCCTCTGTGGAAGGTTAGTACCCCCTCAGCCGCTTGGTTGTGCAGAAGATCAAACAGGTGGTGCCTGTGCTGTATGTTGGTGTGCCGGTCTGTGGCGTGTCTATAGTGGAGGGGATGGTAATGGCCTTGTGTCAGCAGGCTCGCAAAGCGGACAGTGGCGGCCAAAATGACATTAGCCAGGCCCACTTTTTGCTGTCGGTTAAAAGAGAGCAGTGTGCGGAGGAAGGACAATGGGCCCGTCGGCGCCGCATCACCACCTGTGCCATGTGAGTCAGCAGACGAAGAAACCGAATCACTGTCAGACAGGTGCCCTATGAGTTGTTGTCCCTCTGTACTCTTGGGGCCTGGACACAGCGCCTCGAGATGTCGACACACACAGACACCCAGACCCACACCCACAGCCACACCCGCCCACCCACACACGGTTGTCAACCCACAGACACACACACGCACGCATGCACGCATGCACGCACGCACGCAGACGCCCATACCCACCCAGATACAAGAACACACACGCACGCACGCACGCACGCAGCATCTCATCGAGTTTTTGGCGCTGCTAAGGGCTGTGGATAGATGTCAAGAGCCCGTCAGGACTGTGAACGGTGCCAAGGGTTACCACGGGGCCTAGCGGTATGGTTCGCTAGAGGCTCGGGCCCATGGGGCTCAGCCGAGTGCCATCGCTGGGGCAGAGAGGCACGGGAAGGGGCACAGGAGCTGACCGGAGGACCCCCACCAAAGGGGACCAGCGTTCCATTGTCATCAAACTCCAGATTCAAGAACTGCCATTGCACAAGCATCTCCGAGGAGCTGAACTGCGAAGTCGCGTCAGAATTGGGGTTGCTGCCCGTAACAACGCTGAACGAGAAGGGGGGCCGTGGGTCTATCACGACACCGTTCGAGTGGACGATGGTGGTCAGACCTGCGCACACGAGGGACGATGGGGCATGGGGGGGCGGGGTATTGCGGTCTGGGGGCAACAAATCAATTGAGAAAAACGCGGCAAAATTGCGGGGAAAAAAATTGCGATACCATAGGAGCAACCGGAGTACGAAGGGCACTGAACGCAGCAACTTGGAACAGGGACACATAAGATGGGCAACTCAGAAAAATGCGGAAAATTGCGATAAATTGCGGGAAATTGCGCAAAATTGCGGAAAATTGCGAAATTGCGCAAAATTGCGGAAAATTGCGGGATTCAACCCCCCCCCCCCCCCGCTGGATGGGGGAGGCAACGGGGTGCAGACGATGGCCGCAGTAATGGCAGGTGGGAGCTGCCGTCCGAGAAGCCATGAGAGCTGAGAACACGGCCGCAGGGTCGCGGATACACTGTGAGACCAAGGACTCGCTTGGCCACAGAGGGGGAGGACTGGGCCCGCAAGTGGGGCGGGGTGGGTCTGTTCTTGAACGCCAGGGAGGCCAAAAAAGGTCTCAACAGGGATGACAAAGGCAGGTACTGGGGGTTGGAAAAACGGTGATGGGGGGGGGCAGTTTCTGGCGGTTACAAAACCGTTGGAGGGCAGTCGGGGAGTGGACATGGGGAGGGGCTGCAGCAGAAGTAACAGTCCACCCCAAAGCGGCGGGCGGGGGGGGGGGTCCTCCAGGCACAAGCCGGGAGGTGGGGCTGCATAGCACCCCAACAGCCGGGCAAAATTCTTTTTGCTGAGTGAGAGTGGGACGTTTGTCCCAGTGCCCACAGGTGCGGCATCTGCCCCTTGGCGTCACTTCCATGCCGGCGCCGGCATGCTCCACACAACGCCTTTCCCAAGGCCGTGGTGTTTGGAGGGTGCTCACCACATCTGATGTGCGAAATGCAACACAGGGCCCGGGGGTTGCGGGTCACCAAGTGCTACCCATCGGTGGTGCGCAGCATACTCAGGCCGTTTGCCAGTGGTCGTGTGCCGCCTACTGTTGGGCTGGTGGTGAATGGTAACTTGATACTTGATGTTGAGTACTCTGCAGAGGAATACCTCTCATCACTGTGGCTTGCATGAGGAAGTAAGCGGCGCCGTGCGGATAGAAAATTGGCCGCCAGTATTGCGTCCCCTCGCGCACGCGACCGCACGCGGAGACGGAAGAGCGCGCCACAAACGGCGGTACCGACTGTTGGCAAGGACTGCCTCCTGGTCGAAACCTGGACGGGTATCGTTCTGCTCCAGAACGGTGTGTTCTCAGACAGGCCTGCCTCCAGGCATGCATTGGAAGGTGGGGGGTTACCCTTCCTCCGGGGTGCCCAGCCGATGCCCAGCCACTGTCCCCTGACGGCAAGTGCCAGCTTCAATGGCATTTGTAACCGACAGTAACCGCCCCCAACCGCGTCGGCAACCTCCTCCAACCGCCTGTCTTACCGCTTCTGGGGCCGCCTGCGAGGTCCCTTCCCTTCTGATGCATCCCTGACTCTGCCCCTTGGGTCTGTAACCCTTGATGCCAACCGCGCGTCCCGGGGCATTGGGCACCTGCTTGATCGGTGACGCGGATGGCCGCAGAGTAGCGGTGGTAATTCAGAAGTGTGAGGCCGGAGACGACCAGATCCGATACGCTGACCACCGGAGTAAAGAGGGTCATCTGGGCCGTCTCATTGAAAATGGCCACGGCGTACTGCAGTGGCCCTGCGAGAATGCAATCCGAGATCGTGGAATCCGAGCGGACGGGGCCCGGAGGTGGGGGGGCGTGTGTGAGCGCGAAGGGCCGCAGACTGTGAAACAGAACTCAACCGCAAATAGGACGACGGGGCGCAACGCGATGCAGCGCTACGGAGCCCCTACGCAGACGCAACACGACACACTGCACCCAACCGCGGCCACCACGCCACCCCACACTCAGACCACACAACCCAGACTGGCACACCGCAATACGTAACAGTGGGCATGGAAGGGGGTTCCGTGGGGATCGCTGGGATGGCGTAGCAGCGGAATGGAGGCAGGGGATGGGGATCGCCCGCCTGGGGGGCCAGGGTGTAATGCGCGCAAGGTCAACTGCGTATCAGGTCCGGGCGGGCTCCAATTTGACTATGAGGGGGGGGGGCATCAGGGATGCATTGGAAGGAGGGGAGGTTACCCCCCCCCCCCCTCCAGGGCGCCCAGCCTACGCCCAGCCTACGCCCAGCCACTGTCTCCCCGACGCCAAGTGCCAGGCTCAATGGCATTTGTAACCGGCCCCAACCGCTTCGGCAACCTCCTCCAACCGCCTATCTAACCGCTTCTGGGACCGCCTCTGAGGTGCCTTAGGTGCTCTCCGCCTCAGTGCGTCCTGCTTACGCAAGAGTGTGCCATTTCTCTGTGCACCGATCTGAAACGGGATGGTCCCCCTTGGAAACGTGTTGCAGGCGCCCGCATTTTGGCAGACTTCGGTCAAGATATGTCAACCCACACGGTGGTGGTGAAGTGCAAGCAGTGAGCCAAACCAGGCGGAAATGCACATCATTCCAGGTGGGACTTGTGGGCACGGACTGTGGGATTGGGGATTTTGTGGGACCTGCGGTTTCATGTCGAAATGGACGGAACAGTCCCTTGAAACCACATCCACATCCAAACATTGCACCGCTTTAGAGGGTAGGCGACAATGAAAATTTTGGTTGAACGTTTCTGCCACCCCATCCCATCTCACTGCATTTTACCCCCGAAACTCTGCAATCCGCCCCTACATAGCCCGTACCGTACTGGGGACGGGTAACAAGTGCACCATTGGTGAAGGGAAGAGGCCCAAATTGGAGAATGCAGTAAGGGCGGTACTTTATAAAATCAAAAGAGAGAGAGGGGTGGGGGGAGGGGGTCCTTAAGGACTACCCTGTTCAAGATGCAGATGCATGTACCACTACATACGCTCTGTTCTGGGACAATTATCCAAACTGCGCGCCACAGGATACGTGTTCATTGAGGACCACCGGTTAAGAGCCGAAAGAACATCCTGCACAGGAGGCGCCTACACAAGGGGAGGAGGTCCCGAGAACCTGACACATCCTCAACCAAGTTCGCGTCGAAAGCCAGCGGCAACGAGGACGCCCATCGCTGAATACCCCTTGGGTCGTGCACGGCGTCCCCGTGCACCAGCCGGGAGCCCACATCGGGGGGGCTGCTGTCCACCCACAGCGGCTGGCAGAACGTGGAGGCCAGATCTTGGAGGTTGGCCACGACCACACAGACGTACAGGGGCTGCCCCTCGGGCAGCGTGCCGTTGCCGTGAAGTTCGGCGTCCAGAGCGCTCTCGAAGTCGTGCTGCACGGTCTGCCGGGCCCAGGCGTCCTCTGCCCCCGGGCCCGTGCCAACCATGATCTGAGGGTGACGGTGCGGGGCTGAGTACGGGCAAACAGGGGAGCTACCCACAGTCCGACCCGTTGCGACACCCCACATCCTGACCCTAGTCACGGGGGGTTTGGCATGTCGCCTTTGGTGTGTGGTGCTCGTCTGCAGCTGGCGGCGCCTATTGGCCGATCGCCATTCACTGCCCTTCCCTTGTACCCTTTCCCTCCGCAGGCGGTGGTGCCCATCGGCCTCTCACCGCCCCTGTGGCCTTCCTCTCCCTCCTTGGCCTATCCTTCCCTCTCTACTTCCCTTTCCTTGCCCCTGGCCTTTGTGCCGGGGGGAGGGGCTGCACCAGGGATTTGTTGGCGGTTGGGTAACCGACGGCGGTTGGAGCCCTCAAGGGCAGTGCTTAATAAAATTAAGAGAGAGAGAGAGAGAGAGAGAGAGAGAGAGAGAGAGAGAGAGAGAGAGAGAGAGAGAGAGAGTCCTTAAGAACCGCCCTAGGAAGGAGACATGCGCAATATTACTTGTATCATACGCCTTGACCACAAAGTGTGTTCAATCAAACACATGACATTTGCAACGAAATGAGGAGCAGATGAATGAACGACCCAACGCTGATTTGCACACGCGACGCTCATGTGTGTGCTATCCATGTGCAACACGCGCACAACGCACCACCACCGCTCACACTGGGGTGTTGGTAAGGGGCGCCCACAGTGCAGAAGAGGCTCCCCTACTGCTGAGGTCCAGGCGACAGTGCACCTGGAAGAAGGGCTGCAGCAGGAGAACCGGGTCCGCCACGTTCGCCAGAGTGTAGGCCACACTGGTGCCGTTGGAGAGCCACCGCCGCCCCGCAGTCGCCGGACTCACCGCCAGGCGTCCGCTGCGAATCCGCAGCTGCGCCGCCGTCGGTGGGCTGTTGTACAGGACGAAAGTGCCGTTGACGACGGTGCGGAGCCCCGCGGCGGTGGTCGCGCGCACGGCCGCGACGTACCGGAACCCCGGCAGCATCGCGACGTTGGTGCGCGCGACCGGGAGCAGCAGCCCGGTGCCGTTGGAGGCGTTGGCGGCGGCGCAGCGGTGCGCGGGGACCCACCCGCCGGTGATGGCCGCGTCCTGCTCGTCGTACCCGATGGCGTACTCCAGCTGGACGAAGGGGGAGCGCGTGCCGGCGCACCGCCCGGTGCGCTGGTAGTCCGGGAGCGCCAGCGTGACGGAGGGCGGGCGCGTGACCTCCGGGAACGTGAGGTTTCCGAGGACGGGCAGGAGGGACTCCACGACCACCGCAGCGGAGGACTAGCAGAGAGGTACGGCGGGCAAGAGGTGGAGGTACAATACCCGGCGAAGTGCAGGCACCAGCAAACTATGATTCGCTGCTTTTGGCTCGCGGGCCTCCGGGCCTATGGCACGTTGCTTAGAGGGGGCGGGGGGATACATTTGCCAGGGGATAATGTCGACGGGGGGAGTTTCGGAAGGGGACAATTCCGCCACCTCCGGGAATCCTGAGGCTTGCTGTGATTTCCGGGTGCGTTCTGGAAAGAAACAAACACATCTTTGCCCCTTCCCACCGCTGCACATGTCTGAGTTCGCAGTACCCACCCGCATCTGAATCCACAGCGAAGATGTTGGTCACACGCCGCGAAAATTTCGCCGGGGGGAATTTTGCCACTTTTTTGAACGGCGAAATGTTCCCCGCGACATCCCCCCCCCCGAAAGTTTCCCACGTGCCTCAGGTGTCATGGCACACGACGCCTGGCCGAGAGGCACTGCAGAGGCCCGACTGTCCTCGGTGACCCCACAAGCCGGAAGGGACTAACTCTGTCTTGGCTATCACACGACACCCGACCACGGGAGGTGCGGCAGGGAATAAGGGGCTGGGCAGGGGATGGGGGGGGGGGGAGATCTGGGACCCAAAAGTTTGTGTACCTAAGATGGCCCGATCAGATGTTCCCAACGGCAAATTTCGTATTTTCGCACGATGGTCTGGGGAGGGGGGGGGGGTCGAAGGGGGGGTTTGGCACAAGCCAGTGGTTCTGCTTGGTTTGCCTGTGGCGGCGCCTACTGGCGCCTCTCGCCACTGAACATTCTGACCCTCCGCGGGACTCTCTGCGGACGTGAGTTGGTTGTGTCAACGGAGCCCCCAGATGACTTGTCCTGTTTCGGTCCGGGGGGGGGGGGGGTTGGCACAAGGCCTCGGTATCTGATTGTTTGCCTTTGGCGGCGCCTATTGGCCTCTCGCCACTGCACATTCTGACCGTGTTTTGGTCGTGTCAACGGAGCCCCCGGATGACTTGTCCTGTTTGACTCCCGGGGGGGGCGACCCCTCGGTTATGGACGCCAACTACCCCCCCAACTAACTGTTGGCCGGAGGCCCCTTGGGGGGGGGGGGGGGGGGGGGGGGGGGGGCATGGGAGGGGGGGGGTCAAGGAGGGGCGAATGGGGGGGTCTAGGGGCTTTGGGGGGGGGGGGGGCAGGTGGGGCGAGTTGGGGGGGGGGATCCAGGTGGGGCGATTTGGGGTGTGGGGGGGGGGGGGGGCACAGGCTCCCCTTACCTCCCCTTGCCCTCCCTCTAACCATACCATCACCATAAACCTAACCCTAACCTTTGCAGTATGGCCATGCCAGCCATGTTGATTGGGCTAAACAAGATGCCCCAAATTTTGTTCATGGCTGCTTTTGCCACATCATTGCTCTCCATTTTGGACCCCAACACTCACTCTGACCCTAGCCTAGGGTGAGAGCCAGGGCTAGGGTTAGGGCTAGGGTCAGGGTTAGGTGTAGGGATAGGAGTAGGCTGAGGGTTGGGGGTGGGCGTTAGAGTCAAGGTTGGGTTAAGGATAGTGTTGGGGTGCAAATTGGACAAAATTTGCCTTAGGGCACCTTGGTGTTCATGGAGCATCAAGCGCCTTTGGCGCCCATGGATGCCTGAGGGCAACACCTTTGCAACTAATTGTTGGCCGAAGGCCCCTAGGGGGGGGGGGGGGGCAGGGGTAGTTGGCGTCCTGGGACCCGCGGAGTCGCCCCCCCCCGGGGTTTGACTACTCCGGGGGTCGGGTGTCCCCGGAGACGGGCTGTTGCCCGTGCCGTTGACCCGGTGCATCCCGATGCACACTCCGAGTCCATGCGGGGTTTGCCGACTCCAGCACTGGCTTGAGCGCGCTGGGGTGTGCATCTGCAGGATCATTTTCCTGACAGGGGCTTCTAACAACCACAATGATTCTTTCCCGTTTTTCCTTTCCTTCTTCTCCTTCTGCGCTCTGCACCGTTTTCGGCGAGCGCGGTCTGCCCTGTCCTGTTACCCTCCTTGGTTCGTCCCTTTCCCCCTGCCCAGTTTCTTCCCCGCCCTCTCCATTTTGTCTGCCCTGGGGGGCATTGGGTGGCGGGGGTGCGTGTTGCTGAGGGGCTGCCGGGGGGCGGGGGGGTAACCCTCCTCCGTGTGGAACAAATATTTAGGCACAGGTCTGGGGCTGGGGCACACATATTGGAATGGGGTTGCGGGGGGAGCACGGGGTCGGCCTGGCCTGACCAACCCACACAATCACGATTGGCGGGGGCCGGGGGCCACGAGGAAACCGGAGGGAAACGGGGCCAGGCTGGGGAAACGAGGGGCGGGGGGAAATGGGGGGCGGGGGGAAATGGGGGGCGGGGGGGAAATGGGGGGCGGGGGGAATGGGGGGCGGGGGGAAATGGGGGGCGGGGGGAAATGGGGGGCGGGGGGGAATGGGGGGGCGGGGGGGAATGGGGGGCGGGGGGAATGGGGGGCGGAGGGAAACGGGGCAGGCTGGGGGAAACGGGGGGCGGGGGGAAATGGGGGGCCGGGGGGAATGGGGGGGCGGGGGGGAATGGGGGGCGGGGGGGAATGGGGGGCGGGGGGGAATGGGGGGCGGGGCCCAACGCCATCTGTTGTGTTGCCTTTTGGAAAGAAGGCAGCACGCGATCCCACACACGCGGCAGCAACAGGGGACGGTCCCCAGGCTGTCGACACGGGCAACACGCCGGAGGCAACATGCCCGGAAGAGGCCTCCAGCGCAGAACAGGGGGCAAGGGGCGTGGGTAGGCTGGATTCCGGGCTCACCCACGGTATTGACGCATAGAGCACCGGCGCAAAGCCCCAGTGATGCAGTGGAACCCCCCCCCCTCAAGGGCGCCCAGCCTATGCCCAGCCACTGTCACCCTGACGCCAAGTGCCCGCTGTGATGGCATGTGTAACCGACAGTAACCGCTCACAACCGCTCTGGCAACCTCCTCCAACCGCCTGTCTACCCGCTTCTGGGGCCACCTCCGAGGTCCCTTCCCTTCTAATGCATCACGGGCGCCAAGCCCCCCAGGGGGTTTGCGACGCCGAGTCTTGGGGCTCGGATACATCCCCCATGCGCATCGGGGGCGGACGGCGGTCCGGCGGGCCAAAGACGGGCAGAGCAGCACAACTGCCACACCTCCGCGGCCGACAGGCCCACGTAATTCCACGCGACCACCGTCGCGAAGATCACGCGGCGGTGCAGCACGTCGAGGCTGACCGTCACCGGGCCACGTCCCCGTCTGGCAGCCGGAGCAGCGGCACCACGTCGCTCAGGCCCGGGGCAGAACCGACCCCGATCTCGTAGTACTGCACGGCGCTTTGGGGCTCCCGGAACGGGGCCCACCCCACGGTCACCTGCGGGGGGACATGGGCTGTGATGGGGGGTGCAGCAGGACGTTGTTAATGAGGAAAAAAAACGCTGGACTGGAGTGTACAGGTCTGCACAGGTCCAACCGATGGCACTGAAGGGGTAACCGACGGCGGTTGGAGGGCAACCGACGGCGGTTGGAGACAAAGTGCTACTATGCCAAGACAAGGTGTTTTAACTAACAAAAATCTTGTCCACTAAAATATGACCTGGGGTGCAGTGCGTCGAAGCGTGCGCACCTTCACTGAAATGAGGAGCCGGGCAGGGGTGGGTGAGTCGCCATGACGAGACCTTGCGGAAACGCGCGCCTTCACAATGCCCTGTTGCAGGCGCCCCTTACCGCGCGTTCATGTGGTACCCTTTGCGGTGCGGGCGTTGCAGGCGGCCGAAGAGCACCTCATTTAGGTGCTGCCCGCCGTGCGCTCTAGGCCACCCATGGCCAGAGATGTATCGGAAGAGAAGAGGGGGGGGAGGGGGGGGGATTTGGCCGGATCCCCCCTCCTTCTATGGGGGGGAGGGGGCTGCAGGGGGAGGGGGGGGCTCCTCCTATGGTTGTCAATCTTTCTAATACATCCCTGCCATGGCTGTGCGAGAAAGTGTGCCTTTTGGCTGGGCCTCAGTAAAATGGTTCTCCTGACGTATCAGCCCCCGCCTCACTTGTAGAAGTCTCCCACCCGAAGTGGTGGCCCCTGTACAGACTCCCTTTACAGACCCTCTGTCCCCACTCATAGAACTCCCCGAACACCGCCGAAAAAATGTTTGGGACGCCGGTTTTTTTCTTTTTAATTAGGAACACGCACGCCCGGGGCTGCTGCCGGTGAGTGGCCAACCGCCGGCGGGTACCGGCCAACCGTTATCGTCAATGGTTAACCGCCATCTACTGGCGTACGAGGGGCTGACAGGTAAATATTAGAAGGGGGGGGTGCGGTTTGGCTGGGACCCCCCCTCCTCCGATGGTCCCCGTATGGTGATCGCCGAAGGTGGGCCGAAAATTTTTAAGCTTAAATACTCTTGGCGCCAAAGGCGCCGAAGCAAAATTATTGCCTGTCAGCCTCAAACATTGGAAGGGGAGGAGGGGGGGAGGGGTCCAGCGGGGGGTAACCCCCTCCTAGGCTGTACGGCCGTTCCAATACATCCCTGCCTCTCCCTTTACATCCGGGTGACAACAAGCGAAAAGTGGATGGGCCAGCAGTCATGGCCCAACTTGGAGGTCGGGTCAGGGGGTCGAATTTTTTTCGTGTTTTCCACCCACATTTCAATTCCCCACCACAATCCGAGCATTGTTGACACATGGGGGAGTCTTGTCCCCCATCGGCAGGCCGAAAAAAACATCCAGCGCCCCATTCTCCCACATCTGTGCCCCCCACATATGTCACTTTCCCCACGTGCCATCCCCATCTGTCACTCTCCATCACTGCAGATAGCCCGCCCCCCCCGCCCGACCCCCACCAAAACCTTTGTCCTGTTCTGATGCACATCTCCGGCTGCGGCATGCTTCAAAACCCCGGCCGACGGCTCCGGAAAAACCTGGCGCTGCGGCATGCCGCGGCCGTTGGTGCCGGGACGCGACCTCCCTGCGATGGAAGATGGGGAAGGGACAAAGCGACAGGCGAGGCAGACGCGCGGAATCAACGGGGGGGGGGGGGGGGGACCTTGTCGGCATCCACCGGCAGACTGACAAGGGCCGCAGGAAGCGGGTCGACGCCTGCCGTAAAGAGCCGGACGCCCCCCGCCGGGCGGGGCGGCGTGGGATCGTACTGAACGCCCGTCGGGAGAGGCAGCATCGTGTCGAGCCCCGCGCCGTTCGTGACGCGCACCGCGACGTAGACGGGCACGCCGGCGGTCCCGACTGTCACGTTCGCGGAACCGTCGGCCGCGGTACCGCTCACGGGTACCGTCGCCGGCGAGCCTCCCTGCGGGGTCAGCACCGCAGCGAGGGCGGCGATGCCGCTGTCGGGGTCCCCGACGCCGGCCCACCGCACGGGCACGTGCGGCGTCGGGGTGTACAGTATGCCCCCCACCGCAGTCTGCGCGGAGCCGCCCAGCGTGACGGACCCCACCAGCGGGGCCGTGCCGTCGGCGCGGAACGGGCCGGAGTACTCCCAAAACGACCACAGCCCCGCGCGGTTGCGCGCGCGCACCCCAACGTACCACGGCACGCCGTAGTGCGCGCCGGCCGGCAGCTCGAGCATCGCAGAAAAGGGGGTCGTGCAATCGGAGCAATTGAAGGCCCGGGCTGCGGCCACGCGGGCGTCGTTGGGCCGCAGCCCGACGCAGTACTCCCACCGCACAATCTCCGTGTCCGGGTCCGGGAACCCACGGACGGACACGCGCACGTGCGACGCGGCGAAGGCGTCGGCATCCACGCCTCCGGGCCCCGGGGCGGTTACGTCGGTGCCGAAGCTCAAAAGGGAGTACGCCGCGAGGCCGGCGGCGTTGGTGCCCCGAACTGTGAGGTACAGCGGGAGCGCATCAAACTCCAGGGGGACGAGCGCCTGCGACAGCCCGTCAACCGGCCGAAACGGCTGCACGTCCGCCGTGTACGGCTCGGAGCCCCAGGCGAGCGCGTAACTGACGGCGGCACTCTCACAGTCCGCGAACTCGTGCCAGCTCACGACGTCGCCCCACGCCCCCGCGACGGTCTCCAGCAGCGCGTACCCCGGCCAGACCGTCGCGTTGGACTCGTTGCGGAACCACGCCGCCTTGGCCTCGCAGCCGGCCGCCCCTGAGTACGCGTCGCGCGCCGCGGGGCCGATGTACAGCGGCGACGGGACCGGGGGACTGGGGTCGAGGGTGATGTCGCATGGCGCCGCCGCGGAGGCGGTGCCCCAGGGGCTGCGGGCACGCAGGCGGACCGTCACAGTGCGGCTCACGTCCCCCGGCGGGAGCCAGTCCATGTGGTCGACCGTCACGGCCTCGGCCGAATTCGGGAGGACGTCCCAGCGCTCCTCCGCGGGGTCGAGCGAGTACTCGTACTGGGCGATGTCACCCACGAAGCCTTGCCACTGGAGCTCCACTAAAGTGGTCAGCGCTGAGGGGGGGGCGTCGGCGACCGGCCCCAGGGCCGCCGCAAACGCGGGGTAGTGCGCGCGGCCGCACTCCTTCCCGACGGGCCGGAGCGTGCCGACGGAAATCGCGACGTCCCCCGCGAGGCCGGGGAGCACATCCGAGTGCACGGCGCCGGTCGCGAGCGCAGTGTCCACGCGCGCGTGGTACTGCGCGATACCCAGCCCCGGCGCGGCGAGCGTGACGGCGCCCTGCGGCGACGCCCCCACAGGCTGCATCGCGAGGAGATCCGTCGCGCCCGGGCGCGTGCCCAGACCGACGCGATACCCGGCGACGTGCGCCGTCGGGCTCGGGCAGTCCCACCGGATCGTCACGGCACCCGTGGCATTGGCAGTGGCATTGGCTGGCGTGGCCGTCGCGTTGATGGAGGCGCAGGGGCCGGGCTGGCGCCCGTCTGGCGCGAGAGGGATGCTGGTCGCGCGCGCCGTGAGCCCCACGCGGTTTGTGCAGGCGACCGTGGCGTAGTAGAGCACGCCGGGCTGCAGCGTGCCCCGAAGGACGAGCTCGTGCACATCGCCACCGGGGGCGGACGGGTGGGCGGCAGTAGGTCCGGCGGTGTCGCCGCTGTGGGGGGCGGTGCCCAGAACGGCCTCGCAGCTCACGACCTCCGTTTCGGGGTCTTGGGCTTGGAAGGACAGAGACGCACCGAACGGGCCGTAGATGGTGGGGTCCGCCCACAAGAGGCCGAAGATGCGAGGGGCAGTGGAATCGATTACCAGAGGAAGCGAGGACGCCACGGCGGCCGGGCCGGCAACGGTGCGGACCTGCAGGCAGGGCAGTCATTAACGGCAAAAAACAAAAAAAAGAGAACTGTTCTGTTACGCCGATGCTGTGAAAAGGCCGCGGACAATGACGGCGGTTGGCGGGTGACCGACGGTGGTTGGGGAACCCACGGCGGTTGGAGCCTCAAGGGCGGTCCTAAAAGGCGGTCCTTCAGAAAATTCAAAGAGAGAGAGAGAGAGAGAGAGAGAGAGAGAGAGAGAGAGTCCTTGAGCGCCGGGCTGCGGCGTCCCCGCCACGGACGGAGGCGTGCCGGCCCATCCTTTGGGCAAGGACGGCTGCGCCGCACGGGGGTGCTCCTGGCCACACCGGTGGCACCAGCGCATGCGGCCCCCTTGCAGGCTATTGCTTAGTGACCCCGGGGGGGGGGGGGGGGGGTTGTTTGGGCCTCGGCCAGGTCTCAGCCAACCACCCACCCACCCACCCACCCACCCACCCACCCACCCACCCATCTCTACACCCCCCCCCCGGGGGGGGGTGTATTTCGCCCACTAAGCAATAGCCTGCCCCATTGCGGGTGCGCATTGCTGACGTGCACACAGGTTGTTCACCCTCTCCGCCCCCTCTCTCGAAGCAGAACGCACAATGACGACGATGGGAAAAAGGAGGAAATGACACCGCACAAACGAATAGAAGGCTAAAGGAAAACCGGACTACCACCCCCCCCCCCCCGCCCGGAAAAAAATTGGCCCAAATCGACGAAGCCCCGCGTGCGAGAAACAAATGTGCCGTTGACCACACTCCACATGGCTCTCCGTTTCAGGCCCCCTCAACCCCTCCTTTATGGTCATGGTGCACGCAGAGCCGACCGACCCACCCACCCACATCAGAAAAATTATCCTCCGGCAAAAAATGAAATCTATTGAAGGGGCCGGAAATTTGAGGCCAATTTTAGGTGCAAAAGCTCTTTTTTGGCCTCCGGGGGGGGGGTGTTCTCCTTAGGCAACAGCCTGGCGTAGACCCATGCACAGACCTGTTCCATCTCACCGTTGTCAAACAGAATTTTTCGCTCTCGGGTGTATATGCCACACCTGAGCAGGTGTATGCCAGAGACGCGTGGTACCGCAGTGGTATGTGCCCTGCCGTCAATGATCGGCATGAGGTTGGGAGGTTGACATTGAGGCAGGCACTGCATCTCATCATCACGGGGGGGGGGGGGGCAAGGGTGAGGTAAAGGGTGGGCAGTCAATGGGCTTGTGAAGGGCTGAATGGCTAAACGTTGCTGTTCATGGAGAGCTGTCGTTTTTGCGCTGTGGGAGCGCTTAATGGTCCCCGACATTTTGTTTGTGCTGCTGTCGTGCCTGCCGCAACCCCCTGCCCTTGGCTGGATACGACGATGCACTGCAGCCTCGCAATGCCCTTCCCACAGGGTTTTGCTGCCGCACCAGCTTTGTGAAGTTTTGGAAAATGGAGCGCTTACCGCGCGCCGCAGGGGAAGGGCAATTAGCTTTAGGGGAATTAGCACCGCGTCAGCTTTCCTCAATTTTGGGTGAAGGAAGTCGGAAGGAACACGCCATGATACATGACTGAGCCTCAAATGAGCCCCAAATGCATATGTCCCCCATATTAACCCCAAATTGCGCGCCGCAGGATTAGCATCCACGGGCAGGGATGCATTAGAAGGGAGGAGACCTCAGAGGTGGGAGCAGAAGCGGTCAGACAGGCGGTTGGAGGAGGTTGCCAAAGCGGTTGGGGGCGGTTACTGTCGGTTACAACTGCCATTGAAGTTGGCGCTTGGCGTCGGGGTGACAGTGGCTGGGCATAGGCTGGGCGCTCTGGAGGGGGGGTACCTCCCCCCCTTCCAATGCATCCCTGCCCCCAGGGGTGGCCTGACGGCATCTCAGATGGCACTGCCTGGGCCATGCACAGGAGAACATGACCAAGCACCCAGACGCTGGAGGAGGGGAGGCTTAAAAAAAGGTTTGTGTACCTAAGACCGGACCTCTCAAGCAATTTTCAGTTTTTGCCTGAGGAAAGCTGTCTGATGTGGGTGGGTCGGCCCCGGCTGGCTCTGGCCCCAAATGTACCGCGCTACGATCCACACCCCCCCCCCCCGCCGGTCCTTCCCCACCCCAGGGAAGACGGTACCCCACCCCCCCCTGGGGGATGGTCACCAAGTGACCCCCCCCCCCCCCCCCCGGGGACCGCACCACCACCGTACATGCACATTTGCAGGCACAGAAATTGCAGCATAAAACGAAAGAATTCAGCATAGGATGCTTTCAAAGGGCTGCCAATGTACGGAGACCAACTCCTTGACCAGCTCGGTGTAAATTTTCTTGGTCCTGCTCCACTTGACCTTGAACTCTTGCACATGCTCACCACTTTCCATTGGAATGCTTTGGGCAGCACTATAGGGTGGTGGTTTTGCCACAACAACACAGTGAGCTGCAACAAAAATTTTGGGTTGAGCAAGTGACGGTCCCCCACCCCCCCCTGGGGAAGGACAAGGGGGGGGGGAAGGACACGGGAGGGGGGTACCATGCGGGGACCGCCACTCCGCCGCTGGTCCTCCACCCTTCCACCCTGTGCGTGGCCAATGTCCTGCACGTGGTGGCCCCTGGTGCTGTTTGTGGGTTCACCTGTACACCGCTAGGGACATGCCAATGTGATGGCCACGGGAGTCGCACGCACCTGTCCTCCCGCGGGTGTCGCGCGCTCTGGACCCAGACGGGCCCTAGACAGTGAACCATTCTTCCCTTGGTGAGGTGCATTCGGTCATCGGTGCCTGCTCAGGCGTGGGGCTGGTGCGTGTGGCGTCGTGTGTCTGTCCGTGGGACCCAATAAGTGGGCTGCTAAGGCTATGTCTAGCGCTACAGGTCTCTATAGCGCTGCAGAGGTCGTTTCGTTGTGGGCGATGCCCGGCCGCCAGGTCCCCTCCTGTCGCTTCCCACGTGACATTTGTGCCTTCATTGGTTTCCGTACGGGGCCGTGGGCAGTCACCCGTTCGTCCCTTCGCATCGTCGGGTCATCGTCGCCTGCCCTAGGCCGTGGGGCTGGCGTGCGTTGTGTCGTTTGCGTGTGAGCGGGGGCCCAATGATCGGTCTGCTGGGGCTGTGGCGGGCGCTGGGGTTGTTTCCTTGGGATCTTACGCCCCCCCCCCCCCGCCGCAAGCAATGGCCTGAAGGCCGTATTCCCGCGGGCCTACGATAGAGCAGCACGGGCAAATCCTCAGGGCACTGCGCAGACACCAGCGCTCGGCCTTGGCCGCCACCGCGCCACTGCCTACACCCGAAAGCCGCCCGCGGCTACGTCCGCCGGAGGCCCCACAACGCCCCGACACACCTCCAGTTCGGCATAGTAGACGCCGGGCGGCAGGTACGACGAGTTGGCGTCGTCCCCCAACTCCCACTCCCACATGGTCCCGAAAGCGCTGACGCAGGCCCCCGCACACCGCCCCTCCATCACCACGGCATCCGCCGCCGCCGCGTCCGACTCCTCGCGCATGCGCCGCACGCGCACGTCCAGACCCGCAACGGGCGCCTCCGCATCCGCAAGGCCCTCCCAGCGCACGCGCACGCGCTCGCCGGCCGCCGCAAGTGCCCAGCCGGCGCTGATACCCCCAAGACGCGCGGTCGTGTTCGCGAGCAGCTGCACCACCCCAACAAATGGGGCGGAGGTGTCGGACACGATGTGGGTCGCATTGCCGAGGGCGACGAGGTCGGGCGACGTGGCCACCTCCAGCGCCGCGCTGTAGCAGACCCCCGGGGACATGCCGCGCACGAGGGCCCCGGTGTTGGTCCCGGGAACGCGCGTGGCACGGAGGCCGTCACCGCCGGGCGCCAGGACAAGGCTGTGCGTCAATTGGGGGTAGGCGTATGGCGGAGGGTCCCAGGCCACCGCGAGGGACGGGCTGGAGATGTAGACGGTGGCGGTGTCGGTGCCGGAGGTGGAGACGCCGGCGCTGTTGGTGGCGTTGGCACCGGAGAGTCGCAGGGCCGGAGGCAATGCGGGTGGCCTGAGGTCAGAGGCGAAGCAGATCAGACAGAGGTCAGGGGAAAGGGGGCTCAGGAAGGGGGCACATCTGTCAAAAATGAGGCTTTTGCGAGGCGCCGCAACACAATGCCTCACGACGCCTCGTAGTTTTATGATAAGGGCTCCATTCGGGGAGTCGGATACTCGAGAGTCTCCAAGTACTCGGCAATGAAAATTCAATCCCGCATAGGAGACGGCGGGCGAACTTCGCAGAGCCACGTGAAACCTGTGAAAGATCTGGGGCTGAAGGCCATGGACTGATAGATTTGGTGCTCAATGAAATACCCACAAAGTCTTCAATATTCGGCAGATTTCGAGAAATCGGCTCTGTGAAGTTTGCCAACTGTCGCCGGTGCGGCGCACAAAGCCAGCGGGGCGGCTTATGGCACGTCGTAATACGACACCCGCTACGACGCGTCATAGATGATTGTGTGTCGCAAAGCCATGCTGCGTCGTAGCCGGGCACATTTTGCAGGGGGGGGGGGGTTGCGGTCGTGGGGGGGGGGGGGCGAATCCAATTGCGAAAAAGCGCAGGAAAATTGCGGAAAATTGCGGGGAAATGCGGGAAAATTGCGATACCGTAAGCAGGGTGCCCGGCTACATTATGTTCCTCCCTGCTACACGTCATTGCTCTCTGTTTCCCTTTCCCCTAAACCGATGGGCAAGTCAGAAAAATTGCGAAATTGCCCCCCCACCCCTGCACTGTGCACAGACAAGTTCACCTGAGTATAATCCTTCCACGCTGTGCATAAATGTCATATAAGGTGCACATGTTGTGGACGCTGTGCGCATGTAGCAGACGCCAAGGAGCGATGTCAAAGATGGGGCGCGAAGCCCCCTCCTTGAAAAACGTTGCATGGGTCTGGTTACCTGTCGTTCTCCCCGCGGGGTGTCTGCTTCCCTGCCCCGGACATTTGCACTGTGTGCTGGGATCCCCGGTCTGCACACCGTCATCCTGTACACCGTCGCGCGCCGGAGGGGCCTCCAAGGCCCAGGTCGCGTGCACGGAGGGTTGAACCTCCACATACCGTCCTTTGCCGGTTGGTCGTTTGCCCCGGCTGTGCTCTCCCTGCCCCCTCCCCGAGGCCCTCACTTCTCTATTGGCTCGTTCACCTATAATAGATAACTTAAAATGATCAGCGCATCGTGGAGGTCATTTTGAGCCATACATGTTGGGTTACCTCAGAACCTCCCCTGTCAGCCCGTCGGGGGTCCCCGTCACAGGGGCCTTGAAGGCGGGGGGGGTGCCTAGGGGCTCCAACCAACCTGCTCCCCGGTGCAAACCTTTTTTCTTCCTCTGTTTTGCTCGCGCGCTCTCTCTCTCTCTCTCTCCCTCTCCCTCTCCCTCTCCCTCTCCCTCTCCCTCTCCCTCTCCCTCTCCCTCTCCCTCTCTTTCTCTCTCTTGCTCCACCCCCCCTCTCTCTCTCTCGCTCTCTCTCTCCCTCTGGCTCTCGCTCTCTCTCTCCCTCTCTCCCTCTCTCTGGGTCTCCCTCTCCCTCTCCCTGTCCCTCTCCCTCCCCCCCGGTGTCACCCTCCCAGTGGGCATCCGCACGGCCAACGGGAGGCACCCTCCCCCGAGCAGGAGCGAGGAAACCGAGCACACAGGCATCCGTGTGCACAAGGGCCTGCTCAAGATTCCTATCAACACAGGGCCTGGGAGGCCATAATCACTCACCAAATGGCAGCTACGCGCACCCCACAAGTGGCACCCTGCTCTGCAAGCGGTCCCAAACCCCGCGGCGGGCAGCACCATGATAACATGGTGGGCCTAATAGCTGCCAGGCATCCAGTGCTGAGCCAGCACCCACTGGAATGGAGGGCATCCTCCAAGCATGGCCCCACAACCAAACCACCAGCCACCACACAAGGGGCCGGCAACAGTGAGGTGTACACGAGCAGGCGACACACCGCGCACAGCGAACCACCCGCCAGCCGCGCGCATCCCTCGCAGTGCGCGCCATGAGCAAGCCCCGCGCCGTGCGCTCGGACAGCAGCAACAGGTGACACATCACAACTGCAGTGGCAATTACTGCAGGTGCAGCACCCCCGTAGTCCCTGGATTGGTAACAGGACGGGGGATGGCTGCGGAGAGCTGCAGCACGAACGATGGACTGCTGCATGGCAGTTACTGCAGAGCGGCGGCTGCTGCATAGCGTTCACTGAGTCACTGCAGCGCAGCGACTGCTGCATAGCGGTTGCTGCAGAGCAGAGACTGCTGCATGGCAGTTACCGCAGGTGCAGCACCCCCATAGTCCCTGGATTGGTAACAGGACGGGGGATGGCTGCGGAGAGCTGCAGCACGAAAGGATGGACTGCTGCATGGCAGTTACTGCAGAGCGGCGACTGCTGCATAGCGGTTGCTGCAGAGCAGAGACTGCTGCATGGCAGTTACCGCAGGTGCAGCACCCCCATAGTCCCTGGATTGGTAACAGGACGGGGGATGGCTGCGGAGAGCTGCAGCACGAAAGGATGGACTGCTGTATGGCAGTTATTGCAGAGCGGCGACTGCTGCATAGCGGTTGCTGCAGAGCAGAGACTGCTGCATGGCAGTCACTGCAGCGCGGCGACTGCTGCATAGCGGTTGCTGCAGAGCAGGGCTGCAACCGCCGCAGAGTATGGGAGCATGGGGATAAGGGCAGTGGCCAGAAAGAGGGACCTGGCGCACCTGAGGCCAGGCAGAGGCGGATGCAGCGCGAAAAGTGCGACCCAGAGCACGCGGACAGCTGCCAACACACCAGAGCGTGTTGAAAGGCCCATGGGTGTAAGGCCCCCCTAGCGCTCGACGGAGACCGCCATCAACCGTCAAGGCGTGAGGCGGCCGCAGAGGCACGCCAATATCGTACGGTCATACTAATCCAAATCCTAATCTCCCTCTCCCTTTCCCTCTCCCTCTTGCTCTCCCTCTCCCCCCCCCCCCCTCTCTCGCTCTCTCGCTCTCTCTCTCTCTCTCTATGTCTCTCTCGCTCTCTCTCTCCCTTTCCCTCTCCCTCTCCCTCTCCCTCTCCATCTCTCCCCCCCCTCTCTCTCCCTCTCCCTTTCTCGCTCTCTCTCTCTCTCCCTCTCTCCCTCTCTCTCTCTCTTCCTCTCCCTTTCTCGCTCTCTCTCTCTCTCTCTCTCTCTCTCTCTCTCTCTCTCTCTCTCTCTCTCCCCTGGGTCACATGCAGCACATACTCCGCGTAGTACAGCACGTAGTTGTCCGCAATGGAGAAGAGATCTTCTCCAAATCCCTGGAACTTTGCTGTCACGAGGGCAAGGCAGAGATGCTCCACGTCCTCCAGGGACTGGCCCCCAAAGCACGTCCGGTTGGGGAGGTCGACGAACGCCCACTCAGCGTCACACCGGGGGCAGCTGGAGACCAGAGGGCACGCATCCGGCAGCGTAATGTTTGCCCCTGCGGAGCTGAAATTGCTGCGGAGCTCCTGGACCACGTCCGGGGCGTCGCACACGACGGCGTACTGGTACTCGAACGCCCTGGTGCCCCCGGCCGACCCGCCCCTCAGGAAGGTGCTCCAGAACAGGGGAATCCATTCCCGGTACCTGCAACGCCGAGACAAGTGGGGGGCACCAGTCTGTGGCATTTCACAGTGGACCAACAGCGCTGGGTGAGTGCACAACAAACCAGTCATCGACAAACGGTGTACGTGTGTGAGTGTGAGTGTGTGGGTGGGTGAGTGAGTGTGTGGGTGAGTGAGTGAGTGGGTGAGTGAGTGAGTGAGTGGGTGAGTGAGTGAGTGAGTGAGTGAGTGAGTGAGTGAGTGAGTGAGTGAGTGAGTGAGTGAGTGAGTGAGTGAGTGAGTGAGTGAGTGAGTGAGTGAGTGAGTGAGTGAGTGAGTGAGTGAGTGAGTGAGTGAGTGTGTGTGTGTGTGTGTGTGTGTGTGTGTGTGTGTGTGTGTGTGTGTGTGTGCGCGCGCGCGCCGAAGGCGTTGTTACCGAAGGGCAATGGCCAGGATGTCTTGCAAACGGAAAAATGCAAAACAGGAGGGCTTTGTGTCTAAGCGCGTGCTGTGTGTGGCGCACCTGAGGCAGGGAGTCTTAGTCTCCCCCAAGGGGGGGCCGTCTCTTCGCTTTTAGACGCGACCCACCCCCCCAGTAGAAGTGGGCCGAAGGCCCTTAGGGGGGGCTCTCAGGGGGGGGGGGGGGAGGCTAGCCGCCGAGGAGGGCTCCTCTGGGGGACTAGCTAGTCGCTGCTAGTCGCTAAGAGGAGGGGGGGGGCTGTGGGATAGGGTTAGCAGAGGTCTGGTCTAGTCTGGCAGAGATGCGGTGGCCTCAAGGGTTACTCTAAGGGTTACTCGACAACAACGGAGGCCTCTACTCTACCTCCTCACCAGTGCAATGGTGGTTGTAGGCCCCCACACCCCTTGCCTAGGGAGGGCCGCATATATATGCTGTTCTCTCCAACACGGCCCGTCACACCGGAGAGCAGCCGGGTGCCTAGCAGGTTGCCTAGGTGTACAAGGCACCCGATTAGTTTTTTTTTTCCTCTGCCGTACACACAAGTACTACTCTCAGGTAGTGGGTTTTTTTTCCTTCGCCGTAGACACAAGTACTGCTCAATGGTACTAAGTTTTTTTTGTCCTTCGCCGTATACACAAATACAGCTCGTTCCGTCCCGTTTTTTTTCACTACCCCCACAGCTTACTTAAAAAGCTCTCCCTCTGATGACGAGTCGGAATCGGAGACATTTGTATTCCGCCGCTTTCGGGGCCGTGTCCATGACAAATCCACTGTCTTGCGCTGCCCTACACTCTCCAAAGGGCGTGTGTGTTCCGCACCTCATGACGCCTTAGTGGAGGAGGAGGAGGAGGAGGAGGAGGAGGAGGTGGTGGAGGAGTCCATATCCCCAACTCGAGGGGCCACACCAAAGCGTGGGAGTCTGTATCCCCAACTCGGGGAGGCACACCAAAGTGTGGGAGTCCATATCCCCAACTCGAGGGGCCATACCAAAGCGTGGGAGTCCATATCCCCAACTCGAGGGGCCACGCCAAAGCGTGGGAGTCCGTATTCCCAACTCAAGGGGCCAAAGTGTGGGTGTGAGTGTGGGTGTGGGTGAGGGTGTGGGGATGGGAATCCTTGTCCTCAACAGCAGGTGAGGGAGGATAAATGGGGGTAAGACGCACTATGTAACCACCGGCGTCCGCCCTTGCAAGCACCACACATGAGCTGGGCCTGCTTTTGGACTCTTGCAGTGCTCATGGGGCTAGTCGATAGCAGTCGCTAAACTTCGTCGTTGGCAAGAAAGCGCAGGGGCGGTGCAGCACCCTGGTGAGGTCGGCCTACAGTTCCTCCTTGGTGGCGGTGTCCACTCGCACATTGATAACGGTGATCCACTATGTTAATCGCGGCCTTTGGGGCAAGCGCTCAGCCCCAAGGGTATGGTCATGTAGTTGGTGTATGCCATCGCTTCAGTGCCCGCCCTCTTGGTAAGTGCGTAGGGCAGGGTCTTAGCCAAGGACAACCCAAAAGATGCCTTCTTGTGGTGCCACCTGGTGGGCGCAAATCAGCCGGGTCATGGCCTCGCCCTCTTGCAAGGACTCCACTCCCGAGGCCACCCTTGTGTTGTAACGCCCTGGTGTGCGCCCACTCGCAAGTGCCATGCCCGCATAGGTAGTGCCCGCGTCGATCGCTAAAATGGCCCCTTGGATCGTGGCGAGCCGTGGCAGATCATGGAAGCAGATGCCTGGGTCCTTCCTCCACATCCACTCCCAATGGGTATGTGTGCTAAGTTAGGCTTGTGTGCAAATACTTTGTGCCTAAAAATGGACTATTTACTTGGGGAAATTATCCTACGACCAAACTGCCCTAGGCTATGCTCGACTCGGTAAGCGTGCAGGCCACTGCTCAAGGAGCCTAGGGGGGACTGGCAAACCCTAGCCAATGCACCCACTGGCCCACATCAGGGAACATTTCGTGTGGTTTTAATGGAACGAATTGAAGGGGCCCAAAGTTGAGGCCACTTTTTAGGTACACAAACTTTTTTTGGCCTCAGACCCCCGTCCTGTGTGACATTTCATCCTTGGTTGGGTTCCTGACGGGCCCTAGACAGTGAACCATTCTTCCTTTCGTGAGGTGCATTCGGTCATCGGTGCCTGCTCAGGCGTGGGGCTGGTGCGTGTGGCGTCGTTTGTCGGTCCGTGGGACCCAATAAGTGGTCTGCTCAGGCTATGTCTACAGCTATAGGTCTCTACAGCGTTGCAGGGGTCGTTTCGTTGTGAGCGATGCCCAGCCGCTAGGTCCCCTCTCGTCGCACTCCTTCCAAACCCTCCCCCTTCTGGGGGGGCTCATACGACCCCGCCTCCGCCTTGGGGCAGTTTTCCTCCCGCCGTGCATGGGGGAGTTGGTTGCCCACCCATAGGTGAAGGGAAGCGGGGGGTGAGGTCGAAAATCGCGAGTGGTGGGGCGGCATAGCTCACTCCACAGCCGGGGATACATATAGATACCGGTTGAGAGTGGGATAGTAGCTGCTTCTGCCACTGGGTGTCCCTCCCATGCCGGGGCTGGCAGGCCCCATACAACACAGGCAGGGGATCGCAGGCCACGACATTCCTTCCCGGGGCGGCAGTGCGACCAAGTCCCCGCGGTGCTGTTGGAAGACCAAGCGAACCGGGAAAGCCCCCACGGACCAATACGTTGTGCATGTGTGTGGGTGTGGGTGTGGGTGTGGGTGTGGGTGTGGGTGAGCGCGCGCTGGGTGCGTCACGCATGACGGGTCATGTGGCTCTGGTGGCCAAGGCACCTTCCCGTTGGGGAGGGGCGGAGCATTGTGCGTGTCGCTTGTATGTAGGGCATGTCACTTGCCCCCCCCCCCCCCCCCCCGGACCAAAAAAAATCGGCTTCCTCTCTGACCAGGCTTGTGCTTAAATGGGGGGAGGGGGGGGAGGGTGTCGGGGGCCCAAAAGCTTGTGTACCAAAAATGGCCCAAACAGAAATTACCTTTTGCAAATTTCGTTTTTTCCCGCGATGGTCAGTTTGGTCTGGGGGGTGGGGGGGGCTCCTCCTTGCGAGAATGAAAATAAAGCACAAGCCTGCCTCTGACTGTAGCCTGCGCCTGCTCATGTTCCGTCTGCTTAGGAGAGGCTCGTTGGGAGTTCAGCTCCACTCCGCGGGGCTTTCCGGACCTCCATCTGCAGCACCCGTATCTGCTCCACACGGGAGCGGGTGGAAGCAGGGGGAGGGGGGGGGATTGCGGTCTGGGGGGGGGGGGGGATTGCGGTCTGGGGGGGTCGAATCCAACTGCGAAAAGATACGGGAAACAAATTGCGGAAAATTGCCAAAAAATTGCGATACCGTAAGCAGGGCGCTGGGCTACAGTACATTCTTCGCCGCCACACGTCATTAAACCGATGGGCAAGACAGAAAAATTGCGGAAAAATTGCGGAAATTGCGGACCCCCCCCCCTCCCTTGGGGTGGGAGGCTGTGCGACCTGCTCACAACAACGTCCTCGTCAGGCAGCTGCTGCACATCAAAATCCAGCGGCCCGTCCCACGCGGGGTCCGCCCTCGGGGACCCCCATCGCACCGCCCCGGCCTTGTCCCACAAGTACCACGCGGCCGTCAGCTCCGGGGCCGCCAGCCCCGCGGCGTTGACCGCCACCACGGCGCAGTACAGCGTCGGGTCCGGGCCCGCGCGGTCGAACCCCCGCTCGACGCTGCGGTTTGAGGTCACGCCCGCGAAGCTCCGGTTCCCGAGGGTCATGTTCCAGAGATACGCGGCGACGCCGCTCTCGGGGTCCGCGAACCCGCGGAACGAGCACCGGGCGGTCACGGCGTCGGAGGGCGATGTCGGGGCGGCGCCGGTCCGGTCACCCACGACGGTGCCTGCGCGCGGTGCGAGTGCCAGAGTCAGTCGGGGTGCGCGGAGAGCGGGGGAGGGCACGTTCCGGCACGATATTGCGCGGCGCTTCAATACCACGGCTTTGGTCTGAGTACCGGGGGGGGGGGGGGCATTCCGTGTCCAGTCAACTCTGAATCTACGACAAAACCTGCGCCGTTTCTTCAAAATGAGCGAACAAATTGCCGCGGAGGGCGCTCACGCTCAGA
This sequence comes from Eutreptiella sp. 'Long Island Sound 2002', assembly GCA_964036045.1. NCBI lineage: Eukaryota > Euglenozoa > Euglenophyceae > Eutreptiales > Eutreptiaceae > Eutreptiella > Eutreptiella sp. 'Long Island Sound 2002'. The sequence goes on along the minus strand of OZ038387.1, from coordinate 51,941,399 downwards.
ACCAGGCACCAACCCCCCAACCCACGTTCTGGGCCCTGTGGGAGGAGGGAGGGGGGGGTCATGCTCTAAGCCTGGGCGCCCCCCAATACAAATTACGCAGGGTTGGCATTGCTCATGAGAAACACTGAACGGTTGCAGGTATTTCCTAGTGGACTCTGGATGGTGGCTGTTCTTGATTTACGCAGACATCAGCATGTAAGCACGGGGGCCGCCGCCAGCCAATGCGTGACCCCGAGGGGTGTGCGACCGTTTTGGGGGCTGTAGGGGGGGGGGGGGGGGCTTGATTGACCCAAACCTTGGGGGTCGGCGGATCGGGCGGTCAGCCGCCGGGCTCCCCGGCGGGGGGGGGGGGGTCGGTGGGTACCCCAACATACATACCTCAAGATGATCCCCATGACACGCTGATCATTTTGAATATGCACAAGTGGGGCAAAAAAACTAGGATCAGCTCCCGTGACTTCAAGACGTCTGCGAAATCCATTGGAAACCAATCATCATTTACCAAGCCATGTGGCATGGTGCAAGTGAGCAAAGGCACGGCCTTACGCATACACGTGCAACTCCTTAGACTCATCGAAGAAATGCGCACACAAACGTCGCACACAACTTGTGACACAGACATTCTCCCCTGTTTATCCCCCCCTCCCCGGTGGTAGATCGAGTAACTTAAGTAATGGGTTGAGAATTTTAAGTTGATGAACGATGTGATGAGTTCTTACTCTTCACTTTGTTTTTGTTTTTTTTTTTGAACGAGAGGTGATAATGTTTGGAAAATTGTGAAGGATTTTGTATTGGATTCGCAATAATGTTTCCATTAAACTGATGGTCTCAAGATTTTTCGTAATATTCTACATCATTTTTGTTGTATCAAATGTGGCATCCGACCCCACCCCCTTGCCCTCTGCCGCGGTTTCTCCAACTCCTTCACACCAACGCACGGGGGCGTGGGCGTTGGCGCCTCGTGCTCTGCGCCTGCTCCCACTCGGATGCACAAGGTCATTCCTTTCAGTCGGGAAGAGCGCATCCCGCGTGACCTGAGCGGGACTGGGGGTTTCACGGCAAACGCTGCTTCCTGGGCGTAACTCATGGGCGTCGGCTTCACACTCTCCGGGCTCCCGAAAATTTTATTTGGGGGGGTGGGGCCCCCTTGGAGCCCCTTTCCACCCCCCCGCCCCCCTGGAACGGGGCTCCAACGGCCAGCTCTCCTTTTCCATGTTTTTCATGCATATTCCATGACAAAACCGCTGGCACTGTCACAGTCTGTCGCTGTCACTGTCACTGTGTCACTCAAAGGGGGGGCTCAGCCTACGGTTGTCAGCCATTCTAATACCCCCCCCCCCCCCAATTAGCAAGTTGGAGCAAAAAGTTTCAGACATTTGTATTGAGGAAATCAGCTTGTGGCCCTTGGAGCCCTTTTTCACACACCCCCTTCCCCCCTGAATTTGGGGGGGGCTCCAAGGGCCCCCCAAGTAAAATTTGGACCAGCCCTGTGTTGTCGGTTCGTCTTGCCGACAACAAGTGCCAGACCGTCACGACACTGGGTGCCGGTCTGGGGCGGAGCACCGGACGCCGGTGCGGCATCCATGTTCTGACGTCCGCGGCAGCACGCTCCAGTAGAGTGGGTGTGTGTGTGTGTGTTGTCAGACTCGAGCCGGCACGCTTCGGTCTCCTCCCGGCAAGGCCGGCCGACCTCGAACCCACGACATCCCGACGGAACAGAGTTTGGCCATTGCCGCCGGGATGTTCCCGTCAAAATCCGGCGAATGGCCAGTAAGCGCCCACCCAGAGGCTCGTAACCCATAGCACACATGACCGCTTGCCTCAGGACAGCCCGGCCAAGAGCATGTGCAAAAAGAGTGCACCGGAGCACCAGAAACCAGACGAGGCAGAGGGTGCACATAAATGAACCAAAATGCCTACAACAAAAACGATATAGAATATTACGAAAAATCTTGGGACCTGCCGTTTAATAAAAAAAAACAACGAATCCATACAAAATCCCCCAAACTCTTCCAAACATTAAAACCTCTCTTTCCAAAAAAAACCAAATCAAAACTCTCCGAATCGTTCATCAACTTAAAATGTTCAATCCATTACTGAAGTTAATCAACTGAATAAAACCAATTGAGGCAAACTCCAAAATGACATTTCGAGCACGCCTCCACTCGTCGCGGCATACCTGTCCGAGGGGGAGTGAGGTCCCTGCGCTGCCCAGCGGTGAAGACCTCGACGGAGTGCCCCACAGCATCCTGCACCCGCACTCCCGCATAGACGACGGGGTACGACGCGCGCTCGATGGCCGGCACAGCGCAGCAGCCCAGGCACTCGGCGTTCTCGGAGGCCAAGCAGCTGAGGTCCGCCAAAGGGGTCCACGGCAGCAGGTTCGTCAGGCCATATTGCGTGCCATAGGCGTACCACACCTGGGGCGAAGGAGGGAGGCAGCGGAGCGGAGGCATCATACCGGGACCGCATGGACCCCATGGGGGGCCCGGCTCCTCGGGTTTGGACACCAACTGCCCCCCTCACTAACCGTTGGCCGGAGGGGGGAGAGGGGGGGGGGATGGGGGTCCGGGAGGGGCAATTGGGGAAGGGGGGGGGTCCGGGAGGGGCAAAAGGGGTGGGGGGGTGCAGGAGGGGCGATGGGGGGGGGGGGCGGGTGAATTGGGGCTGTACCCCAAATGCGCTACACATTTCCACTCGAGGTGGCGGTGCCGCTTGTGGATCGTTGCTGCACCATCCTCCATTTTGAGACACAACTTCCGAATTCTAAATGCCGGCCGTGACGGCCTTTGCTAACGGCCTGCACATCAGGCGCACGGCGCACCGTGCAGCGGCTGTCTATCACGCCATGACACATACGGCACAAATCCTATCTTGCGGAATGCTTTTGCGGTGGACAATTTGAATCCGTTTTGCGAAAAACGTGCACGAAAGCACCATAAAATGCAGAAACAGACGTTGTTTTGCATTCCTCAAAGTCATGTTTGCCAACCAGCCTCCGAAGGAATACTGGGTGCTTTTTGGTTTTGTGGTCTTTGTTTGTGCATGTGCGTCCCATCCGCCCCCCCCCCCTTTGTCTAAGCTACGCAAAAGTACCAAATTAATACGGTCCCTACGCCTACTACAGTGTAGATAAGGCCGTAGCTTGCGCGTACCACATACAACTACCGACACACATGTGAGTCACAAGAAAGGGGAATAAGATGCACGAATATCCCCGAAATCAGAGTGATGTGGGTTCAGGTGGGCAAACACTCACAACAAATGTGTCCATGACGCCATGTAACTGGCAAATTTGTCACCAAACCCATGTCTTATGTGGCTGCACTACATTTGGTACCGAATCAAATTAGGTCCCAAATCAAAACGGTCCCTACGCCCGCTGTGGCTTGGACAAGGCCGTTGCTAAGACAATGGGGGGGGGGGGGATGTTGGATTTACCGCGGCGCGGTGCTCATGAAAAGGACCCTGGCTGGCCTGGACTCTGGGACCCAAGAATCCTTGGGCAGATGTGTGTGCACAGGCATTCAGTAAAGGGGGACCGCAAAACGCCTCGAAGAGAAGTGGACGTGCGGACCAAACATGAAAAGGTGCTGACGAACGCCAGGACTGTGAAGGTATTCCACGGCTGAATGGGTGTCGCACTGTTGTGATGTGCAGCGGAGTTGCGACCCGTTTGCCTTGTGGAATCGACTCCCACCAGGGTATTCGCCAGGGCATACAGCGGCCTGAACAATCCATTTCCTGTTTGCCGTCAGTCCGTTTTGCGTTCATCCCCCCCCCAAAAAAAACGGAGGTTGTGCGGTACACATTTGGACACGCGGTGTGAACGACATGTGTGCGATGCCAAGGGCAGGCACCTTTGACTGTCGTTTTGGCAGAGGGTTGCTCGGCCCCACAACGCCTCTGTCGCTCACGACTGCTGTGCACTAGAGACGACAACCCACACCATCACGGGCAGTCCACGGGGCTGGGGCACACAGTGGCGTGCAGGAAGAGCGTGTGGGTCACAAACGTTTTTTAAGGAGGCTGGAGTGTCCGGTAGTCAGCCACATCTGCACAGCTCCAACCGATGGCACTCAAGGTGTAACCCACGGCGGTTGGAGTGCATCCGACGGCGGTTGGAGTGCATCCGACGGCGGTTGGAGAGTAACCGACGGCGGTTGGAGAGTAACCGCCGGCGGTTGGAGGGCAACCGACGGCGGTTGGAAGGTCACCAATGGCGGTTGGAGACAAAATGCTACTAGGCCAAAACCACGTTTTTTAAATTAAAAATATATCTTATCCACTAAAAATTGACCTGGGGAGCCATAAATGGTGACGGACACCCGGAACACAATTGGTAGGCGGAAAGGTTCACATCCCAATGACCGGCCACATCCCCTGATCGCCCTGTCCCATTGCCCAACATCCTGACCCCCATCATCTTCACAATGGCCAACGAAGGTCAGTCAGGCTGCGAAAAGAGGCAGAGATGTCCCTGGGAGCCGTACGCAGAGTTTTGCTTAAGGGGGGGGGGGGGCCAACACTCAAATACAGTGAAAAACACATGTAGAGGGTCTAAAGCATGCTTTACGTAGGATATTTGATCATTATGAATGGTCAAAACACAACAAAAATCGGTTTTGAAAATTTCCATTTTTGAGGTGCCGAGAGTGAAAAATTGCATAAGCAGGTTGTGCCCCAGCCCCTTGCCCCGGTCTAGACACCCAAATACGGTAAAAAAAAACATGTGAATAGGGTCTAAAACATGCTTTACATGGGATATTTGATCATTGTGGATGGTGGATGTAAAAAAAATCAGTTTCAGAAATTTCCATTTTTGAGCTGCCGAGGCTGGGAAACTGCATAAGCAGGTTGTGCCCCAGCCCCCTTGGGACCCCCCCTCCAAAAAAAAAAAACAGCCCAATAGGGTGAAAAACACACAAAGAGTGTCTAAACCATGCTTTACGTGGGATATTTCATCATTGTGAATGGTCAGAACGTCTAAAAAAAACGTTGGAAAAATTTCCGTTTTCGACCTGTAAAGGGTGGAAAACTGCTTAAGCAGCTTGTGCGCACACCAAATGCCACTGAACCACCAACAAACAGCAATTTTGAAGCTTTTGGGGGGCCCATGGCCCAGGCCAGATGGGCCCAGTGATACGTAGGCCTAGCGGCCACTACGTGGGCCCATGGGTGCTGAAGTATCCGTATTGTCACCAAATGATCAGACAAACCCATCCTAGGGGCAACGGAAGGGTTTGAGGAAAAATTTTCACGTGCCACTAAACAGCCTATCCAGCGTGAAAATGGCCCAGTCCTCACTCGCAAGGGGCCATATGGGGAGGGAGGGAACTGGGGATACGTGGAGTTGGGACCCGGGACTCCCGCCATGGGTTAGGGGGTCCATATACAGGGAAAAGGTTCTTCAGGACCCAGGTCCAAATACACAGACAGCGGCCACAATATGCAAAGAAGTGACCCCCCCCCCAAAAAAAAGGGGTGCCTGGGTGCAGCGGGGTACGGGGTTCAAAATCTAAAGCATCATTGGGGGATCAGTTTTGGTCCTAAAATGATGATTTTACAGGGGGTTAGACGTCAGAAACCATACGTTGGCGTATGCTAGGGGAACAACCCCCCAAAAGGGGGGGTATACGACACCCGCGCCTCCGCTTGATCTAACCACCTCTGTTCGAGGTGATTTCATTTTTTTCCTCCGTGAAATCCGGGTCCGAGGGGGGGGTCTGGCACGGGGCCATGGTTCTGATTTGTTTGCCTTTGGCGGCCCTTGCTTTAGCCTTTGCACATCCCGACCCTCTGTGGGCCCGAACGTGTGTTGGTCGTGTCAACGGAGCCCCTGGATGACTTGTCCTGTTTGACTACTCCGGGGGTCGGCTGTCTAGCCCCCCCCCCCCCCCGCCCCCAGGCGATGCTGAGGTGTTAAGCAAAACTCTGGCCATGCGAGCAGCAAGACCTTGTAAACACCAGATACGAGGTCTTGCGCGGCGAAGGTGGCTGCAGAATCGCCGCGTGGAGTGAAATCCCGCTGCACCGGCAGGACCTGCCCTGGGACGCTGTCCACCAGCAGCGTCACAAGTGGGGCGTCCCAGTCCGTCGTCACGCACGCCGTCGCTGAGCTCTGCCGGCCCTGCCCGTTGGTGGCACTGAGCACCGCGCAATACGTGGCGCCGCTCCGCAGGGCCAGGCCGCGGTAGCGTGCGATGGGCACGAGCCCGAGCTCGCGGACGTACGGGGACGTACTGAAAGGGACCAACTGGACGGTGACCCCGACAACGTCCGTTTCTGGATCCTCCAAATAGCCCTCCCAAACCACCGCAAAGTCCGAGGTCGCCGCAGTAAAAGCCGCCATTGGAGCAGCAGTCGCGTTGACTGTCGCGTTGGCGCTCGGATCTGCGCAAACACGGCGGCAGTGGCATAAGGCTCCGGAAGAGGCAACTGCTCATAGGCGGAGTATCTGCGCCGCCCGCGCGCCGCCCGCGCACCGCGGCGCGTTTTCCCGGAACAGCCCAGGCTTTCCCGCGCTCCTAAACCGGCCCCTACGGAGAGAAAACCACTTTTGGTGGTAAGCACGGTTGCTTGGTCGGGTCTCCGCGCCGCGCGCGCGCCGCGTCAGGTGCTCCCCGGTGGCCTCTTTGCAAGTGCGCACCACTCAAAGCGCCACACTGACACACGACACCGTCGTCGCCTGGAACAGCTCGGAGTGTGCGTGCAGATGTCGGGGTGGGTGTGCTGGTGGAAGGCACACGGTGCGCGTTCCGTGAAGCTCCAAATGGCCGGTGCAAAGCGGTCCAAAGGTAGCGTTTGCCGCACAGTCGTTGCGCTGCCCTGAGCTGCACGAATTGCGTTGAGAGGGCATATGCCGGGCACGCGCGGAAAATTGCGTATTTCCTGTTCCGCATGCCTTCAATCCAGGCCCAGAAACAGAACACCACTCGCCATGTACAACACGCTCTTTGCGCCCATCATGTCCATCCCGTTCAGGAGGTGCGTCGTGCGACTGCGCATTGGCGCTGAGGTGCCCCAATGGCGGTTCCCCAGAGTTGTTGGAGTTTCCTGCCCAGCCGCGGCTGGCGTTTACGCAATTATCCTGCGGAATATCGACTTGTCCTACGCACACCGGAAGGGACCGAAGATGGCCATGGAAACATTTGCGATGAAAATGAAGCAGGTCGTCCTCCCCGAGCGACGGCGTTACAATAGACTACATGTCCCATTTCAGACCTTCCGGGGTTTGCTACGTGAATGCCTCCCGAGTACCTGACAACCGCTCATATCTCCGACACCATCAGACACAGCGACGCACAAGAGCCACGTAAGCGACGCCCAAAAGGTACTCTACAGTACGCACCGTCGCGGGGGCGGTGACGTTGACAGCGCAACACTGGGCCCACCCCCCTCGACAACGAGGCCTTGCCTCGTTGCCCCCGCATTAATGCCGCCTCTTCCCTCGCCTGCCACCCCGAGTCAAGACCTGATTGCGGCGGGCCAGCCACATATTCGGCCGTGGACGGCCGGAAGTAGAACAGCCGTGGGTCGGTGCCGTTCGGGGGCGTGAAGTCGGGGCGGAACGGCTCCGACGCCATCCACGGCGACAGGGCCCCGCAGCGATTGCGGACCCGGACTTGCGCAGTGTAGTTGCGCCAGTGCGCAAGCGGCGGTACGGCGGTGAAGATCAACGGGTCCGGCAGCCCCGCCAAGGCTTGCGCTCGTACAAAGCCCGTGTCCAACTCCACGACCCGGAGGTTCACACCACCAACCCCCAAAGCGTCCGTGCTCTCGAATGTCAGCCGCAGGGCCGTGGGTGTCGTCTCTGGCAATACGACACGTGGCACGGCGGCCGTGGGCGGTAGATCTCCGGAGGCCCCGATCAAGTTTAGCCGGTGGATGCTACGCAGCCCCACGCTGTTGCTGAAGGTGGCCTGCAGGCAAACGGCAAGAGACAGGGGCGATTGCTCATTTGCAGTGCACGGGAGTATGTCACAGGCCTTCAGCCTCGGGTCCGGAGCGTTCCGGTGCACCCTCAACAAAAAACCATAACAGCAGCAGGAGCAACAGCAACAGCAACAACAGGAGCAGCAACAGGAACGGCAACAACAACAGCAACAGCAACAACAACAACAGAAACAACAACAGCAACAACAACAGCAACAACAACAGCAACAACAACAAGAACAACAACAACAACAACAGAAACAACAACAGCAACAGCAACAGCAACAGCAACAGCAACAGCATCGGCAACAGCGCCAACAGCAACAACAACGACAGCAGCAACAACAACAGCATCAGCAACAGCAACAGCAACAACAACAACAGAAACAACAGCACAGCAACAGCACAGCAACAGCAACAGCAACAGCAACAACAACAACAACAACAACAACGACAGCAACAACAACAGCAACAACAACAACAACAGCAACAGCAACAGCAACAACAACAGCAACAGCAAGAGCAACAACAACAACAACGACAGCAGCAACAACAACAGCAACAGCAACAGCAACAACAACAACAACAACAACAACAACAGCAACAACAACAACAACAACAACAACAACAACAACAACAACAGCAGCAACAGCAACAACAGCAACAGCAACAACAGCAGCAACAGCATCAGCATCAGCAACGGCAACAACAAAAGCAACAACAACAACAACAACAACAACAACAGCAACAACAAAAGCAACAACAACAACAGCAACAGCAACAGCACCAGCAACAGCACAGCAACAGCAACATCAACAACAACAGCAACAGCAACAGCAACGGCACAGCAACAGCAACAACAGCAGCAACAGCATCAGCAACGGCACAGCAACAGCAACAACAACAGCAACAGCAGCAACGGCAACAGCAACAGCAACAGCAACAGCAACAGCAACAGCAACAGCAACAGCAACAGCAACAGCAACAGCAACAGCTCAAGGAAAAGGAAAGAGTTCCATTACACAGTTTTCCCCAAAAAACCCCGCGGGTACTACATGTTGGCGGTTGACGGTGTGGGCGGTTGGTGGCAGTTGGTGGCGATTGGCGGTTGGTGGTTGGTGGCGGTTGGTGGTTGGCGGTTGGTGCTGGTTGGCGGTTGGCGGTTGGTGGCAGTTGGTGGTTGGTGGCAGTTGGTGGTTGGTGGGGGTTGGTGGTTGGCGGTTGGTGGTTGGTGGTGGTTGGTAGCGGATGGTGGTTGGCGGTTGGTGGTGGTTGGCGGCGGTTGGTGGTTGGCGGTTGGCGGTTGGTGGCGGTTGGTGGTTGGAGGTTGGTGGTCCCTGGGGGCGGTCCTTAAGGGCGGTCCTTAACAAAAAAAAAATTGGATTCCTTAAGGACCGCCCTGCGATGCGCGTACACAACACGGTCATCCTGCGATGCAGGATCGCACACACAAACCTGGACCACATACTGCTCGGAGTACCCTGGGCATGGCATCAAGAAAGCTGCCCTGTAAATGTGCGTGTTGGCCACGGAGTACAGCTCGTATCGGGCGAGACGCACTGATTGCGCTGTCCAAGGCGACAAAACGGGCCCAGTTTCCACAGTGCCTTGGACAGCAATCGGGGACTCGGGGTCTGCACAGAGGAAATGGAGCAATGGACTGATACACTAAATGGACGCCCGCCGAAAATGTCTCCCGCCGTGTGACTTCATGCGAGCCCCCCCCCCCCCCCCCCCCGCGACCATGTGCGAGAGCTCTGGGGGTTTCCGAAGGTGGGGTGGGTGGGTGGGCCGGAAGGGCATCAGCCGGGGGGCGGCGGGGGCGACAATACTTTACCCCTAGAGTTCTGATCCAGCCCCCCCCCCCCCCCCCCCCCACCGCCCGCGTTGACTCCATGAGAGCCGCTGCAATGCAGGTGACCTTACGATTGCTCCGAGGAGCCAGACCCAGAGAACACTCACCCGTGGCTCCTCTCTTCTCTACCTCCCTGCGCCGCAAAAGGGCCTGGGAGGGGGTTCCTCACCGCTAGCGGACGATCATGAGCGGCGTGGACCAAAATGCAACGCGAAGTAGTTACGCCGCAAAGCAGGCCATGCCAAAAGAAAATTGATGAGATTCTGTCGCAAAATCGAGAGGAGCGAGGGTCGCGCGAGCACGAGGACGTGAGGCCCGAAAGGCTCCGTGGGGTAGATGCTGCGAAAGAGCCCCACCCCAGGCCTGAAAAGGGAGGCCACAGCACCTTAAAACTAAAACAATACCACCCGAACGAAGACTGCTTCGCAAGCAATATGCCACCCTTCTCCTCCAACCGCTGCCGGTGTACACACCAACGGTTTGCTGCATCATGGATGCCATCCCACCTCAGACAACGGCGTTCCTTTGGATCACCCATGGTTTCAAAACGCCCATTGCGCATAGGACCAATCAACGCCTGCAACCATCGGTGTGCCACGGACTTGCTCACGCTTGCTTGGAGATTGAGGTGGCCATTTTCAGCACCGACCCCAGGGGGGATCAGCACATTTTGCTGCTGTTGAATACGGCTGAAGATGGTTGAAGGACAGGTGTGCGTGCTTGTGTTTGTGTGGGGGGGGGGGGGGGTGTGCGCAGGCCTTTCCCACCGGAACACGGACAGGTGCTCGGGTGTAGAGCTGCAGTGCGGTGACGGGAGGTCAGTACTGGCCTCCGCAGCAAAGGGGGACACGAACCCCGTCAGGCCAGCGCAACCTGCATGGCACCAATAGACGTCCAGCGACGTCCTGAAGAGCGGCCCTGCACGACCACGTCGGGGGGGAAGGAACGGCTCGGTTCTGCGGCCAGCGTGACGCATACATGTGCGTCGGCACGATGTGCGTGTTGCCAACCACCAGGACCCTGGAGGCGTTGGCGGTGGTAGCACCACACACACCGGGCGCACGTTTCCCTCATAAGGGCGATAGGGGACTCTGTCGTGCAAAAGCGTGGCCCAGCGCCTGAGATCTTTCGCAGCCCTGGCCATATCAATACACCTGGTGCATGTTGAATATAGTTCAGCGTGGCACGTGGCATCCATATGTGTGACAAACTGTGGAGGTGGCTGAAGGAGAAACAGTGCAGTTGTAAGCGTTGTACTTGTATGAGATCTGTGAGCGCGCAGAATCCACACTAGATTTTGAAATCGAGGTGCCGTGAGGGTGGGAAACGGAGGGTTCGAAGGGTGCCAAAATCATTGTGTCTCGTTGCACGAACAAAGCGGGGAAGGCAACAACGCACAGTCCAGCGGTCAGACTTCGTGTCAGGCAGACGCATGGAGTACGGGGAAGGCACAACGACGCCGGGCGCCTGTCTGAGTGCACGCACATGCCTTCGGCCTCAACAGTCCACAGCGAAGCTGACGATGCATTGCAGCGGTAGCACTGCAGGTCCTCATCGCCGACGAAGTCTGTTACATCGCCCGCAGGGGGCAGGAACCGGATGACTGGCGGGGTACCATCAACGGCGAGCGGCGACGACACGTTGGTGTCGCACAGCCCAACGGAGTTGCACGCCACCAGAGTCACGTACAATACATCTCCGTGCACCAGCCACGACTGCGTGTGGATCCATGCCATCACAGGCAGCCCCGCCACTGGCTCATCGTACAGGCCACCCATACCCTCCACAGCGTCGACCCGGATACGGTAGCTGCTGATCCTATCGAGCATGGGGGGTGACATGGGGCGTCGTGCGATGTTAGGGTGGTACCATGCAGTGCCGGGGCGTGGTAGGGGAGCGATTGAGCGCGTCGCGCGTGCACACTGCCGTAGCTGTGGTGGTGCCCAGCGACATGCGGAGCCACGAGCGCGTGAGACACGGAGGGCGGCGGCAGATTCATTTCTGCGTCTCTGCATCGGTGGCAAGACAGACAGACGGACGGACGGACCAGCACAGGCACAAACAGCCAGACATATCATTGGATCTGACTCGATTAACATAGGGACATTCTGCAATGGCAATGGGTGAAATAACAAAGTAGGCATGACGCATTGGCCCGCATTGTACCACAGCCCTCAGCCCGAGGCAATCAGAAAGACAGCGAGCCGAACGAATCGGCGCCACAAATGGGCTCGGGGTACGGGTCCGACCACCAAACAGGGTACAGATCACCCAAAATAAAACCAACCAGCCAAAGACAATGCCTCCCGACAGACGTATGCAACTGCGGATAGTTACCGACGGTTGTGGGCGGGGCAGCAGACGCCAAGCTGCAATCCGGGCGCCTGCCGTCCCTGGAGCACAGTACACGGCTTGATGGATGCACCCCAGTAGTGGAGAAGACTTCGCAGTTCGCCGGATTCGAACCCGGTGCGAATGTTCCTGAAACCAGCGGCGGCTAGACACTAAGGGCCGGCGGTTAGGCCGTAACCGGCGTGCCCTTGTCTCGGACGCTCCCTAAGAGCGGTCGTTGGCGGAAAGGCGGAGGACACACTGACAACGGAGCACACGAGGGCAAGGGCAGCGGTGCAGCATGGCGCTGTGGAGCAGAGGGCCACCCGGTCTCAGGGTCAACACAACCCTCGGCGCCCCAGTAGATCGCCAGGTAGTCCGTCGTGTCACTGACCGCCGGCCACGATGCCACGGGGTCGCCCACGCGGGGCCGCTCGCAGAGCGGCGGCGTGAGGTCGACGGTGACGCCGGGGGACCGCATTGTGGCGTTGTGCCCCACCGCGTCGGTGCACAGCACCTCGTACGCGTACGTGACGCCGTGCTCCAGCGCCAGGCCCTGTTCAAGCAGCGAAAAATGTAAATGCCCACCACCACCGGAGGGGGTGAGGGGGTGCAGGTCACCGGCAAAGGCCCCGAGCCCGGGCAGGCTGTGCGGCACCACAGAGTGCGCCTTCGTGCACCACAGAGTGTGTCTTCGTGCACCACAGAGTGCGCCTTCGTGCACCACAGAGTGTGTCTTCGTGCTCCACAGAGTGTGTCTTCGTGCTCCACAGAGTCTGTCTTCGTGCACCACGGTGATGCCCTTGGTCCTTGTTGCCCAGCACCGGGTACCACTGGAGCAAACCCGTCGATTCCCCGACGCATCAGTGGACTGGCCGGGAGGCCCCCCACCGTAAACGCACGCCCCCGGTGCCGGTCGCGCTCGACACTGGGTCTGCGAGTGGACGCTGGCCGACCGCCACCTTCAAGACGCACCGGCAGTGGGTGGGGGACCCCTCAGCACGTGGCCACTGTGCCCCGGTTTCTGTAAATTCACTGGTACAAGTCACCCCCCCTGAAAAAACGTAATACAATATTATGTCATATTACAATATCGTCATGTTATTATGTATCATAATATCATGTATTATATTATGTATATATATTATATATGTACATATACACATTACTACACCCCTCTCCCCTTAAATTTAGCGAACAACAACAACAACAAGCAAGCAAGCACGTCACCTTTCTGTTTTGGCCATTACTCCGTCCCAATGCCTCGGATCCTTTCTTAATCTAGCCATCTCATACCCCCCAGGGGGTGCCCTCGCGGAATCCAAGTTTTGAGCCAAAAACTCACCGGGGGCGCCAAGTCGGGAGGTGCCCTCCCAAAACTGCGCATTTTGGGCCCTGAAACGGCCTTTTTTGGCCTAAAACGGCCCTGAAACGCATTCAAAATTGACAAACGAAGAGAAACGGTCCATAAACTCCACATGCACCTTGAATTCTTCGTGACAAAGAGCCCTTTGTTGCCCTCTAACTCCATGATATGTCTGAGAAACGGCCCAAAAATGGCTAAAAATGGCCCAGATTGTGCGCAGTTTGTGTCAAACAACCCCAAAACCAAGAACGGGCCGTATCTTGGGCTACATGGCTCAAATCCAAAATCTAAGGGCACCCAGTCCACCCGCAACCCCCCACTTTTTATGGTATCCAAGCCTTAGAATCGCCCAACGAGACGCCTAGACCCCTAGACCCCCTGGTCACTTGGTGGAGCCCGAGGGCCGCCTTGAAAATGGGCCGTTTTGGGACCGAAAACACGTCAAACTTGGGTCAAAAATGCATTTTTCCAAAAATGATCTTGGACCATTCGGGGTGCTCAAACGGGACAATAACGCCCATTTTGAGCCCATTTTGACCCAGTTTAGCCCATTTCGCCACATGTATGCACCAAGCTGTACACTTCGCACGTACCTCAAAGCCATATTGTGGAGCCACCTAGATTTGGGGAGAGGGGTGTAGATTAGAGGATCTCTCTCTCTCTCTCTCTCTCTCTCTCTCTCTCTCTCTCTCTCTCTCTCTCTCTCTCTCTTTCTCTCTCTCTCTCTCGGGGACATTCAGAGCACGTCAACGCAGTGGGTTTTGGCACTTTTTGCGGGTTTTACGAACTTTTGGTTTGTTGCGCCAAACTTTCGTTCCTTGGGGGGGGGGGGGGGCATGTGTATACTTTGTTAAATCTGTGAGAACATGCCGTTTCAGAAATGTATGGGTGGGGGGGGTTGGGTTGGGTTGGGTTGGACTCTCCCGACTTGAAAAACGCGACGGACCCGTCAATTGAAAAATTTGGGTCCCCCGGGAGCGGCGCAATCATCGGAGTAGTCTGAGCACACTCCGCCACCAGAAAGAGGACGACCGCACGACACATCAGCCTGCTGCACTTGGCGCATACCGCCTGCATCGCTCCTTGGCCAGCCTCTGCTGGCCCGGGGCAGCCCCACCGCGCCCTGAGGGCGGCGCCCACACGGCTGGGCCGCCGCTCTCGACGCTCGCGGGATCACTCCGACGCCGCCGGGCCCGAACCCCCGGGAGGGGCATCGGGGTCTCCCCTGGCGCGGACCACTGTGGAGCTGCTTGGCACCACTGCTGACAGGGCCATTAGCGCCTCCGCCAGCCCCTGCGGCACTGTTCCTTCCGGCGCAGACATCCAGAATCGGTCTCCAACACGAACATGCACATGTTCTGGCTGGGCGTCCAGCCGCGCCAGGCTCCAGCGGTGTACAGCGGCTCCTTCCCAGGCAGGCGCCTGTCCGCCACCAATCACGACAAGCACTGAACAGTGCTGCCCGTCTGAACCCAGAGGGAACTCTGGTTCCGCCAGGGCTGCCACGCCCAGGCCTGGGGACTCCGCCAGCGCTGTGACAGCGCGGTCGTACAGGTGCAGCAATGCGGACAGGCACGCGGCGTGTTGCCACGACAGCCCATGCGTCCACCCGCTCACTGGACCATTGGATGTAGTCCAGAACAGATCCCAGGCTGCTGACCGGGCATATGTGGCCAGTGCCTCCAGGTAGGCGCTGGCCAGGCTGTCTCTACGAGCTGCCGTAAGCCAGCGTGACGCTTCCGCGCATGTGCCCATGAGCATCCCCGACCACGTGACGTATACTGTGTGGGGGCGCGCTGGTGGCCACGTCGCTGTCACCTCATGGTCGGCCCGCAGGACCAGGTGCAGGCTGTCACCACTGGGACGCCCTAGGCGTACCCACGTGGTGGTCACCCACTCTGGCACTGTTGCACCGGGCGCTGCCGCGAGTACCAGCGCACGAAAGCCAGCTTGTACGGCCAGAGCCACTTTGCCACATGCTGCCAGTAGGTGCTGGCCCCATCCGGCACACGACTGTTCGCAGAACGGGCAGTTGAAGACGTTGTCTGGGGCTGTCGCCATCGTCCGGGCTGCCCGAAGCCACGTGGCCACGTTGAGGGCGTCCTTGGATAAACGGGCCTCCTGAACCACTCGCTCCCACGACGTCCCAGCCGCCGGGTCGCGGTGCAAGAGGGCATCCAGGTGCGGCATTGCTGGTGCCAACTGCTCGTACCGGCGCTCCATGGCCACAGAGTGACGCAGATACGGCACGCCCCCCGTCGTGAGTACCGCCACGCCTCCGACGTCCGCTGCAAATGGCATGGGGCCCTCTTCCACGTCCGACATCCGCGACGTCGCCAGACTGTGCGCCCTGTGCTGAAGGCCGGCTAGCCCCGGCGCGGGGCTAGGAGCACCGCTCGCGAAGTCCTGCTGAGCTGGCACGTACACTTCGTCTGCTTGCCAGAGGTGCAGTCCGGCCGCGTACTGGACCCGCAGGTTATCGACATACGGGCTGTCCGACACGGTGTGATCCTCCCCTTCGGTGGTGACGTGGGTGTTGTCCGCCAGGGCCAGCACTCGCGTGGCTAGAGGAAGGCGCATCTCGCGGAGTACAGCGAGCCCCAGGTATCTACCGAACCATTCCGCTGCCCATGGGTACGGGTCCTCTACTGCCACTGCAGACCACGCCTCTGCAAACACCCCGCGGGCGTCTGCAAGGACTGCCGCATACGCCAGCGATCGCTGGCCGCATGCCCCATCAGAAGCCACCACGACTTGAGGGCCTTCCGGGGCCCGGTGCAGGCTCACATGCATGGCTGTTGGCGGCACGTGTGCTGCCGGTAGCAGGACCAGCTGCAGCTGCCACGCCTCGAGGAGTGAGTGCAGCACGTGGGCGTCGGAGTACGCTTGCGGGACCCACGCCTTATGGCCCAGCTCATGTCGCAGAAGGTCAGCGACATAGCTACTGCGGCAGTTGAGGGCGCCCAATAAAGTGTGCACAAACCGGACCGCGTGACGGTCCTGCAGCCTGGGCGCATGCAGACCCAGCATACGTAGCGGTCGATAGAGCAGGGTTCTGGGGAAGCTGCGGGGCAGCCCCAGAGCGCGCCTGTGGATGCCATCCGACAGCCGCTGGCATGCCTCCAGATTGAGACCCACTGCTGGGACCACGTCCAGGACGAAATCTGCCTTGGTCAGCGCGAAGGTGGTCACCACTCGCAGAGCTAAGGCATACACCGGCTCCGTCCGCGGCACTGCCCAGTGCAGGTGGCGCAGTGCCTCCTCGTATTTGACCAGTACTGCTCTGGGTGGTTCACCCATGACGACGGGAATCTTCACCATGGCGAGGTCGGCTGAGTCCGTTTTGATGACGCCGAGGACGGTCGACAGTTGGCCGGCGGCGTAGCCCAGGGCGCCCCCTTTGTCGACCAGGAGGTACCCCTTCAACTTGGACCGGTTGATGGCCCCACCTCCGGCCAGACATGTTTTCTGGCTGACCCGCAGTACGTGGGCTGCTCCTGCGTCTGTGTATGCGAAGATGCGCCTGTCGTCGCTGGAGGATACTTCTGGGACGTACTCTGCTGCACACGCCGGATGCACGGGACACCAGTCGGCTGGGTCAGGCCCCCCTGGACCGCCAGTTTCTGGGCGTAGCGCGTTGGCCACGATGGCCGCGTTCGCTCTGGAGCGCACGGAGCCCAGTTCTTTGAACCCTCCGACACCCATGCTGTCACCCTGGGCCCCACCGTGGAGCATGCGGTAGGGGCCCACCAGCCCGTACGGCGACTGCACGTAGATGCTCAGCCTGCCGTAGAAGGACTGGTACCACGGGTCTACACGGATGCCGTCAGGGCACACCTGCTGCAGCGATTCGCGCTGCACGTTACAGAACGCGTTGCTCTCGTCCCAGTCGAATACCCACAGACGGCCGCGCTCCCGTATCCATACTGGAATGGCCCAGCGACAGAAGATGGCCACCAGCTGGCTACTAAACTCTTTGCGGTAGGCGAAGGCTGAGGGCGGGTCGAGTCCCTGCACTGTGGACACCATCTGGAGGCGGTGGAATATCGCTGTCGACTCCTTCCGCCGCACCGGCTCCTCCAGCATGACTGGCCGGCTCATGCGCACCAGCCATTGCGGCTCCTTTTTCAGGAGGCACAGGTGCAGAACCGCATTGAGGATGCGGGCTGGAGCCCCGCTGTGTGTGGCGTGCAATAGCTCCACCAGGACTCCGATGGCGGTGCCTGACAGCCGGCTTTGCAGCGACTGCACCAGCTCCCCAAACGCCGCCGCCTCTGACCCTGATCGTCGGATTTCGAAGTGCATCTCCTGAAAGCTGGGCGGGGAACCTGAGGTGGCTGGTGCTCTGGGATCCACTGCACGCTCACCACGCTGCGCGTGGGCCAATCGGGTTGCCGCGGTGATGTCCGGCCGATCTGACATGCGTGGGCGGTACTGATCTGCAAGCCGCCGGAGCCACCCTGCATCTGAGCCAATGTGGCGGCCACAGTGCAGTTCCATCGCTTGACGCAACAACTCCTCCTTGAAGGCATCCGGCTCGGTCGGGAAGTACTCACCATCAGGGCTGACGGACGACAATTGCTGAAATCGAGCTTTGCGGATCTTCAGGGCCGCGGCGGTGACTGAAGTAACCCCTGTCCCCTGCAGCTTGCCCTCTGTCAGCTGGACCGCTCTGAGGAACGCCGCGTCCTGCCGGTCTGCCCACCACGCTGTCAGGCGATCCCGGGCGGCCAGCTGGGTGCCCTCAAACAGCTTGGCGGCTGCTTCTGCGGCCAATCGAAACCCACTGGAGGACGACGGGATAATGCCGCTGATGCACTCCCAGTACCATGTGAACGCGCCATCGGGCGACAGGCGGGCACACCAGGCCCACCAGAATGCCAGGCTGGCCATGGCGGCCGCTGTGGCCATGTGCGATGGTTCTGCTCTCCGAAAGCGGAACAGACGGCCCGCCGGATTGGCCTGCGACAGGTACTCGGAGCGCACGCTGAGGTCGCAGGCCACTGCTAGATGGGTGCTCAAGCCAGGCAGCAGGAACTTTTCGCAGGCATGAACCGGTGACTGAGCACTCACGAGGACCCAGTCCAGCTCCCTCCGGGACACCCCTGCTCTGTTGGCGACGATGTTGGTGGCCTCCCCGGGGCGATAGAGGTGGGTAAAGCCCCCCCAGTATCTGTTGTCAGTGCACGCCTTGCGCAGCCAGGCTCCTGAATCGTCCGCCAGGTCAGCGTTCATGTCGCCCGCGACTAACTTTACCCCGCCGGGATGCCTGGCCTGGAACGCAGCGCTCCGGAGAATACTGAGCCGCCTGTTTGCGGCCTTCATCCCTGGCGGAAAGTGCACATTCGTGACCACGACGGGGACCTTCTCTGAGACGGGGATGGCCACACTGAGGGCATGCTCATCCTTGTCGGACTGTAGCGGAGCCCGTGTCTGTAGCCGGTGATGGATGAGAATTGCCAGGCCTCCACCCGGCACCACGGGGCCCAGGATGACTCGATAGGGGACCCCTTTGAGACTGTCGTCGACAAATAGGGGGCCCGCCTCCTGCAGACACACCACGTCCGGCTCGAAATCCACCAAAAGCGCCAGCAACATCCGCATCTTGGAGGCCAGACCTCCTGCATTGATGGTGAAGACCAGAAGCCGCGCGATGCCGGTGGGCAGGGCGTCGAACTTGGGGATGTAGCTGCCATCGTGCCGAGCACGCAATTGCCGATATAGATTGTCGTCTCCCGGTGGCTGGAGGTCGCAGACGCCTGGGGAGCACAGGTGGCAGGCCGCTGTGGACAAAGAGAAGGCAGACGCACCGCTGAGGCCGGATACGCGGATGTTGCTGCACCTCGCCATACGCCGGGTAACGGTGGACCCCTTGGGCAGGGCGCCGCATACTGGCATCACCGGCGGACGAGCTGGGTCACACGGTTGGGTCAGGACTAGGCGCTGCAACCGGGGCCGGTCGCAGCGGGGGCAGAGGTCGAAGCTGAGCCAGGGGTCCGCGCACCATTCTTCCTTGAGTCGTGGGAGCGGTACCGCTGCAGCTTCAGGTATGCTGGATTGCCGGGAGCTAAGGAGAACGCCCACGCGACCCGCTGGGACGACCGCTGGGACGACAGCACAGCACTTTGTACGCGCCGACAAGACCATCACGACCAGCAGGTAATGCGGCGGTCCGGTGTCTGCACGCAGCATCTCTGGGCACAAACGGCCAGTCTGGCCGCCAACAGCACACACAGCCTCCTGCTCGATCACGACCGACCGCACAGGGCGATCAGGCACCGCATCCGCAGGCTCCAGCACTGCTCCACGCACCCGGCACATGTTCTGGCTGATGACCTCGGGGAGCAGACACAGTGGCTGACGCACAAGCGCTCCAACAGCACATCGTCGCCTCCTCGGGATCCTCGGTCAGCACGCAGGCACTATACTGCGGGCAACTAGGCACTACCCCGTTGGGCTCCAGCACAGTTCCATGCACCAGGCACTCGTTCCGGCGGTTGCCCACGAGGAGTGAACACGCTGGCTGGCGCACAGGACATACGCTGCAGCAGCCGCCCCATCAGCACGTCTACACCTCCTCGGGGTTGACGGCCAGCACTCACGCACTGCACTGCGGGCGCACTGGGGGCGCTGGTGGCCAGGTCGACAACGCACGATCGAGTGCGGGTACGCGTCGGGGCATTGCTGTGCGGCGGGGGAGCAACCCTGTGGGACGGGTGCATGGTGGAGCCGGGGCGACTGGGCGCACGACAGGGGAGAGTGCCTGTCCCTCACAGCACTGCACCGATCACCCTCGGGGGGTGCCCTCGGGGGGTGGCAGGGATGGGCCCTGGGCTGACTCGGAGGCTGGGGGGGGGGGGGGTAGGGTGGTGGATGGGTCTACCTGTTCACTTGTGTGGGAGAGGAGGACCACCTGCTGGGTTACCATGCGGGTCCCAGATCCCAACATACTTGTCGCTCGGAGTCCGCTCCCTGAGGGACCTCGATCACCATGTGACGGCCTGCAGTGAGGGTGCGAGGGCATGCGGGGGGGGGGGGGGGGTGCTGGGCCTGCTTTCGGTCCGGCCCCATTTCTGTTGGGGGGGGGTGGGGGCAGCAAAAGGTCTGCTCCCCTGTTTCCTGGTCCCCAAGAGGAACCAGCCCACGGCCTGCACCCTCGCTTTGTGGTGGCTGAAATTTGGGCCGACAGAGGGGGGGGGGGGGGCACACATCACCCTGCTTGTGAATGGACATATTTCTTCAATTTTCCCCAATCCGGCAGCCTGCGTGCCTTCACAAGCACCCACCCTGTGTTGAGAGGCATGGCCCAGAGGCCGTCAGTTGTGAGGTCCACATTTCGCTGTTTGGTTGGCTGGACCTGGCGCCATGCAATGGCCTCACTATACCGTGATTTCACCCAGACAAAGCCGGGATGGGGCTGCGGGTTTTGAGGATCAGGTGTCATTCCAAAATACAACCAAAGGCTTTTGTGGTGCATTGGGGGAAGCAGCAGCACGTGGTGTAAATTTGTATGCAGACATGGTAGCTGCCTGTTGACAAAAAGAGGCAGCAAGGAACGCAGGCACCGTCCAAAACGGAGGAAAATCTCAAACATGTCGTCAGTACAGCATGCAGACCTCGGGTGTTCCACATAGCCCTTTTCAAGGGCTTTTCGAATATCCCCACATACCCCCCCCTACGGGACACACAGTGGGCACAAATCAGGCAACAATGACGACGGCCACCGAAAACCCACCGAGTCGACGCATTCGGTACCGTCCCCGAGAGATATATATATAATATTACATCATATCATTAAATCACATTGTCATTATCATATTATATTACAATATTACATATGTATATCATATTTTGTATATTGTGTATAAAACAACAGGCAGGGGAGTGGGGATTTCGGCCGGGGACAATTTCGCCACCCTTGAAATCTGCAAAGCTCCAAGTGCCATACGCCCAAATGATTGCAACAAAAAAAAACAAGACATGCACCAGACAGAGAGTCCAAAAGCGCAACACATTGCCACAACATGGCCCTAGAATTGTATTTTCCCATTCGAATTCATTCATCTGCGCAAGACACGGTTGGCTCAGGCGCGTTCATAATCGCACCTGGCCCTTCTCAGGAAACACAATGCCTGCAGCTGTGGTGAAGGATGGAACTGTTAGGCCGAAATTTCGCCAGGCCTTCCTGAGCGGTCCTGTCCCCCACTCAACTTGCAAAACCCTATACCCAGTGAACCCGGCAATAGAAATCCGAAGCTCGATGTGGCGCCAGTGTTGCCCCATCCGAAATCAGGCTGCCCCCCACGGGACCGGCAGAGCTCCCAGACCCCCCAAAGACCGCCCCCTACGCGGCCGTGCCCCACACGTGCGCCACTGAACTTCAAGTGCGTCGGGGCTACACTGTCCCAAACACCGCACAACCCGATCGGGGGGGCACACACACCGCGACTTCAAAGTGCTGCACTGGCCCCAGGTCCTGCCAGACGTCGGGCCGTGCCTCGGGGAAGAGGACCGCGCAGACGACCGGGGATGCGGCATCCGTGGCCCAGAAGAAGCCCCACAGCGCCGTGCCGTTGCCCTGCGCGCTGCGCTGCCGGCCCTCCCACCAGGGCCCGTCGTTGGCGCTGGCGATGTTGGGCGGGAGGCGGTCGAGGCTCACGCCGTCCGTGACGGCGGATGTGATCCCGCCGGCGCCGTTCGTGGCGTGCACGACGAAGTGGTAGCGCTGCCCCTGTGAGCGCCGGGTGCCGATGGGCCGCACGCGGCAGGCGGAGGGGGAGGGCGCGGATACGCGACACGCCGCAGCGGCGGCGGGCGCTGGGGAGAGAAATTGTACCCCCGCCCCCCCCCCCGCCCCCCTTGTCTAGGGGGAGTGGCGACGCGCGCTATTTTTACAGCGCGTTTTCCCGGAACGGTGCAGGCTTTCCCCCCTCCTAAACCGGCCCCTACGGAGAGAAAACCCCTTTTGGTGGTAAGGACGGTTGCTTGGTCGGGGTAGGGGGCCAAACCTCCGCGCCGCGCGCGCGCCGCGTCAGGTGCTGCCCCCTAAGCCACGAAAAAGTGCCAAATAAATATGGTCCCTACGCCCACTGTCGCTTCAACAAGGCCCTAGCCTGCGCGTACCCCGTACATGCTGAGCTGGTGCAAGAAAGGGGAATACAATGCACAAATATCCCAAAATCAGAGCGATGTGGGCAAACACCCCCCAAAAAATTGTCCATGACGTCGTCACCGAACCCGTGTCTTGTGGGGCTGCACTACATTTTGGTACCGAAGTAAACCAGGTCCCAAGTCAATGCGGCCCATACGCCCGCTGTAGCTTAGGCAAGACCGGAGTTAAGACAGGGGGTGTGCGTGCCTTAGGTGGGGCAGGGAATTGCTTGAATGCAGGGTGGTACCCCCCCAAAACATCCGGCCCTGAATCTCCCAAAGGCAGTCCCATACCCAATCACCGAACCGCGCTTCCAACCGCGGGGAAACGGCGCCAACCGCTTTGACATCCCCTGTGACCGCTCTGCAACCGCTCTGGAATTGCCGCAATCGCCCCCCTCCCCTTCAAGCAAAGCCCTGGTTGGCAGGCGCCGATCCTAACAGCCGGGCCACGAAACCTCTGTGCCGCAAGGGCTGAGGCAGGGGGAACCAGACGACTCGGAGCGGCGGCAAGAACAGTTGCACATGCCGCCCGCGCGGGTCGGCAGCGGCGATGGCCGGACAGCCCGTGCAGATGGAGGGGCAGAAGTGTTTGTGGGCCCAGGGCCACCGTTGGGGAATGCGGCCTCGGATGTGGGCAGTGGCACAGGGGTACGGGGCAGAGCGAAGGGGAGCGCGTCAGCGGACGCACGCCCGCCACTCAACCGCCAGACGCCACACCCGCGACGCGATACCTCGGACAAGTAATCCGCGTCCGGGGCGAACGCCGTCTCCAGACGCGCGACGACGGTGCGGTTGTCGGTGCCGTTCACCCGCGTCCTCGCGTACAGGTCCACGTACTCCATTTCGGTCGTCCCCGCCGACACATGCACCGCCGCGACGCCCGACTCCGGGTCCCAGCACTGCCACCAGACGGGCAGCACGTCGTAGTGCTCGGTCGCGATCAGCGGTGCATCCGGGGCTCCGTCGCCGCTGCGACAGACCGGCGGCGTGAGGTCCACTTGGAACCGATCGGTCTGCACAGCGGTCGTCATGCCCGCGTTGTTGAGCGCCACGACCCGCACCACATAATCGGTGTGCATGCGGAGCTTCAGGCGCTGGAGCGTCACCTGGAGGGAGAAGCACAGGCGCCGGAGGGAGGGAGCGCAGGGAAGGGGGAGGATGAAGATGACGGAGCCGTCGGTCAGGCACCAGGAACAGGACGAGCGAGCGGATGAGTACCAGGCCTCATGAGCCACCTGCACCAAAATATCTGCTTCGTGAAAAACTGTAAAATACGAGAAAAAACGGGGAAAAACTGTAAACCTGTGAAAAAAAAACTGCAAAAAAGACTGTCAAAAGCTTTAAAAATTTGTCAAAAAAATTGTTCCTGGATTTCTGCGTTTCTGGATGCATGTTGCCCCTTCCTGACAGTTGTTGGCTTTGTTTGGCTTTTGGATGGTTGTTGTTCATTGTTTGGACGGTTTTGGATGATTACACACACACCCCTGCCACGCAGACGCCCATGTCCCTAGCTGTTTCCCTTCTTCTATTGTTAAATGTAGGTCACCAAGGTCACTAAGTGCAAACTACTACCAAACCACCGGCCAGGTCACCAAAATCTTGGTGACTTAGGAGGCCTGAAGTACCCACAGAACAGCAACAGCAGGAGTAGTATAGATAGAGCTAATGCAGACAGACAGAGCCAAGGAGATGGCAAGGCGGACGAGAAAGTCAGCAATGATGCAACGCAGGGAAAGGCGGTGCAAAGCCGTCGGGGGGGGGGGGGGTATGCACCGGGCGCACACCAGGCGCACCTTGTGGACCACTGTACGCACCAGGCCATTGCCTAGTGACCCGCGGGGGGAGGGGGCGTTTGGGGCCAACCCCGGCCGGCCCGCCCAACCCCCCAAAATTTTCCTCACGCAAAAAATGAAATGTATCAAAGGGGCAGGAATTTTACGGCGGATTTTAGGTACTTTTTTTGGGCCGCTGACCCCCTGTGTGACATTCCGTCTGGTTGTTGCTCCTTTACGGGGCCCTGGACAGTCACCCGTTCTTCCCTTCGCATGCTGCGTCGGGTCGCTGCGTTCTGTCGGCCGCTGCGGCCGGTGCTTATGCTGGTGTCGTTTCCGCGTTCGTGGAGCCCAGTGGTCGGTGTGCCTGGGCTGTGCTGGATGTGGCAGGATGTGCCGTTTGTGTGTCAGCGGCGCCCAATAATTGGCGTATTGGGGCTGTGCTTGTTGTTGCTGGGGTCGTTTGCTGTCCACGCGCCTCTGTCCACAGGCCGTCCATACCCTGTCTCCGTGTGTTTCCGCGTGCGTGAGGCCCAGGTGCCCTGTTCCTCCACGCGTTGTCCCGACCATCCACCCTATGTCCCTTTCCCCCTCACGGCTGGTCTGCCCCTGGTCGGTTGAGCCGCGCTGGTCTGCCCCCCCCCCCACCCCAGTGCAGCTCAACCGGTGGCTACGGGTGACCCAGGGTAATCCCCATACTGCGCCGAACTGGAATGCATGATGTCATACCCCGGTTTTAGCCCTTTGTAGGGGCAAAGGCCCACTAAAGACCACCCACTTCACTTCCAAAACATGTCTTTTTGTGTTCCCCGGCCCCAAAATAAAGGGGACGGGCCCCTGGCCCTGCCCCAAAGCGCACCGCTGGGCCTGGGAGGGCAGCGCTTCGTACTTCCGCACACAGACCCGGAGGAGGAAAGGCGCCTTCCGCTGCTTTGGCGCTGGGCCTGGGGCCACACCCAACTTGCATTCATCATACCCGAGGGGCCCGGAGGGGGAGCGGGTGTTGTGCACCGCATGAAATGGCGACATGTCGACCGCGTGCGGGGGGGGGGGGGGGGGGATCTCATCAGTTTTGGATGCGGGTCTGCATCTGGGGACCTATCAACCCCCTGACCAACCCCCCGACCGACCCCCCGACCAACTCCCCAACTCACACCCTGCCCAACCCCCAAACAACTCCCCGACCATTCTCCCGACCAACTCCCACATCCAGCTCCCCACCCACCCCCCCCGATGAGCCCCCCGATCAACCCCCCGATCTGCGGAGTCCGCCCCTCCGTGGTGACGACCACACGTCCTGCTACCGCTGTGTCCACCTGCTGCGTCGTGGCTGCCACCAAGCGCTCGTACTCCACCTGCAGCTCCGCTGCGCCGGTGTCGCTGAGGACCTGCACAGTGTACCCTGCGAGGTCCGACTCCGGGTCCGCACAGGCGAGCCCACAGAGGAGCAGCTCCGTGTCCGTGGCGACGAAGCGCTGGTCCCCCGAGCCGCATGCGATGCGGATGGTGCCTGTGGACGATGGGCATGCCCAGTGCGCGCGCGCGCGCGCGTGTGTGTGTGCCGGTGCTGTGTGGGGGCGTGTGCCCCGTTGTACGGACAACGGCAAGAGGGCTAAAGGATGTGATGTTTGGGTCCGCCGTTGTTGGCAGTGCTGGTCGACACAGGCTGGCCTGAGCGCTGGCTTCAGGGCCGGCTGTACCGCGGCCCAGGAGCAGATCTCCAGTTGGTGTGTACCGCAGTTCGGTAAGGTACACATGGAAAAATTCTATTGCCTTCGGCAGTGCACCTCGAAGAGAGGCTGACAGTCAGCCAATCAGTCAGTTGCCAGCCCAGCAGTCAGTCAGTCAGTCAGACAGAAACACACAGTTTGGGTTTTTTGTCAGTGCCAGACTCGGCCCCAAGCAGTGGGGAGTGAGGGGGTTTGCAGGGCGAGTAGTGGTCGAATGGTAATGCAGCCGTCCACACACTTTTTGGTCAGACCCCGGTGGGGCGGACATGGCAGCAGCGCCGCCAACGACAGTCGGTTGACCAGGATTCTAACCGCCGACCTAAAAATCTATAGTCGGCTGCGTTGCCACTCGACCAGGGTGTGTTATTACAGCAATTGGCCTCTCCACTGCTTGGAGCCTTCTAAGCGAAAACTTTTGACCCCCCCCCCCTCAAAAAAGCGATATCCAGTTTTAGGGGATAGAGGCCTCAGAATCAAAAAATCCATTGGGGGATGGTCTTATTGGGCAAAATAATGATTTTACAAGGGATTGGGCATCAAATATCATGCCTTGGGGTATGCTACGCGAATGACCCCCAAAAAAAGAGGGTACACGACGCCCGCGCCTGCGCTTGATCTAACAACCTCTCTTCGAGGTGAAATTTTGAGATACTCATGGATACGTACAACGGATTTTCTGAGACACGCACTGAGACCACACAGCAATTCCGGAAAACTATCTTGGCTTGAATATCGTACAATGACCCAACAAACGGGCACACAACCGTAATCCAGCCCCTGCCTGTAGCATTTGTGCAAAGCTTTTCATGCAACAAAATAAAGCGGTGAGACACACCAATGTGCACCCATACACACAAAAGCAATTTGCACACCGGTACACACGTCCGGGGCAACACCGGAAATCCGCACAAAACTGGACATCCGCACAAAACCCGAAATCCAGCTCCAGCGGATTATAGTATCAGGGGGACGCTAGTGCCAGGAAAGGGTCTGCCTCGGACGCTGCTCCGCCCAGACCCAGTCGCCTCCCGCACCCCCTTGTCCAACCACCGGATTGTGCTGACCCCATGCGGTGCTGCTGCTGCAGGTCTCCGGTACCTCGGAACGGGCGGGTTCGTTTGTAGCCCTGGCGGATATCGGTACTATTGATGTCTTTGTGCGTGTGTTGCTGGTGGTGTTGGTGGCAGGCTGTGTTTGGTAACGGGCTTTGGTGGATGATTCATGCATTCCGGCCTCCTTGGCAGTCTTTCAGTCGCTGTGTATCGCAGATTTTGAGATTTGTGTGTCCTGATGATGGATCACAACCCGGATTTCCGGTTTTGGCCGCACTTCCGTACTTCCGGCACAATGCAACGGGCACCGTTGGTTCCTCGTGAGTGCTGGGCGTGAGGTGGGCGGGTGTTACCGGGCAGCACAGGGCTGACTGCCAACGAGACATGCATCCCCTGCCGGACGCTACTGGCACGGCGGTGCAGGACCGCTGGCATCTGCCGGGCTTTGCATGAATGTGGAGCTCTCCTCAGGGAATGGGACCTCGCAGGCGTGCCGCAGCGACGACTTGCAAGCCTCCAGAGCCGGGGATGCCACGACCTCAATGATGCTTGGCTTTGCTCTGGTTGCCTGTGTCTTCTCGCCAGGCGCGCAAACAACGGGGGGGGGGGTACATGGCCGTGCTGTGCGCCCATGGCCCACCCTTGTGACCTTCATTATCCGGTTGTGCCCCCTTGTGCCACTGCCACCGTCACTCCGGCCCTGCATTTCCCTAAAGGAAAGGTCCGCTGCCTTCCTTCAAGACGAACGGTTCCGAAGCACGTGTCGGCCACCCGAAGCCCCCCCCCCCCCCCCCCGTGTGACATTCCGTCGGGTTGTTGGTTCTTTACGGGGCCCTGGGCAGTCACCCGGTCTTCCCTTCGCATGTTGCGTCGGGGCGCTGCGTTCTGTCGGCCACTGCGGCCGGTGCTTATGCTGGTGTCGTTTCCGCATTCACGGAGCCCAGTAGTTGGTGTGTTGGGGCTGTGCTGAATGTGGCGGGGTGTGCCGTTTGCGCGTCAGCGGCGCCCAGTGGTTGGCGTATTGGGGGTTGTGCTGGTTGTTGCCGGGGTCGTTTGACTGTTTGTGCTGTCCACGCGCCTCTGTCCACAGGCCGTCCATAGCCTGCCTCGCTGTGTTTCTGTGTGCGTGAGGCCCGGGTGCCCTGTTCCTCCACGCGTTGCCCTGGCCGTCCACCATATGTCCCTTTCCCCCTCCCGGCTGGTCTGCCCCTATTGGGCTCCCGCTCCTGTTGCGCAAACAGCCCATCTGGGCTGCGGGAGACACCCCCCCCCCGGCACCGCGTGGGGGCCCGGCCACACCCTGAGGGCCTGGGCAGCATTTGTACGGAGGTCCGAAAATGTACGGGGCGCCGAAAAATCTGTTTTTCGTCAAAAATGGTCCAAGAAACACACAAAACAGCCGAAGGGGCAAACAACTTGTGAGGAGAGGGGGGGGGGGGGGGTTCTGGACCCCTGGGGCAGCTCCTCGCAACAAACGTTTTGTGCCGATGCGTGTCTGGTCGTGAGCCTCCATCTGGACGGCAAATCAGAAGCCCGGCTCCCCGTGCACTCCGCTGTCTACTGCAAAACAGTGCACTTGCTGCTCCAGTGCAGAGGGCGCAGAGGCGCCGCCGCACGTGCGCGCACACCTGGACAGACGGGGGGCGTTGGATCCACACGAACCCCATCGGAGCAGGCCTCGGCAACAAGGCCGCTGGGGCTGTACGCATGGACACAGCCGTAGTACGTGACGTGGGGCCACAGCTGCACCGCGGCGGTGTACGTGTTGCGGTTGGGGTTCCAGTTGGGCCCCACGTCGCGGTGGTCGACGAGGTCGACCTCGTACGGCAGGTCGCTGCCGAAGGACACCTCGTATCTGCAAACGTGCCGCGCAGACGACGGACACGATGAGCAACGCACCGAAATCAACGGACAGCTCCGAGCACGCACCGATAAATAAGACAGACATCCGCACAATGCACGGGCGACGCACAGATGTACAAAACCATGCAAACATCAAACACGGGCGCGCGCGCGACAATACAACAAGTGACACTCTGGATCACGACGCAGGCAGCCTGAACCACAAACGAAGCCGCAACGTACAGGCCAGCGGACGCCTTGCTGGGCAGGACACTGGCCGAAACGCGGGAGAAGCGGGTGATTGTCATCAGAGAAACTGCCAGACCATCGCCATTGAGGTGCATCTGGCGCCTCAATGGCTGCCGTGCGGCAGCACGAGTGGCATGCGGGTGGGCCAGCGGCCGGATTGTGATCCCCGGCACACCCACACCGCAACGCAGGGTATCACCCCCCCTAACGGAGCCGAGAATTGGAGGCCGATTCTCGAAACTGTTTTTTGGTGTCAAGCCCCCGGCCCCTCCCTGTGTGACATTCAGTCCTTCTCTGGTCGGAGTTCGGGGCCCTGGACAGTCACCCGTTCGAGAAGTGCGTCGAGTCATTGCCGCCTGGTCGGCCGTTGCGCTGCTGGTGCGCAGGGATGTATTGGAAGAGAGGAGGGGCTTTCAGGGGGGCCGGAGGGGGGGGTGGCCGGACCCCGCCCTCCTCCTCTGGTGCCCGCCAAAGGCAGGAATTTTTTTTTAAGCTTAAATCCTCTTGTATGCCATGCCAGCCATACCTTGCCTTGGCTTGGCTTGGCGAGGCGAGCGAGCGCGCGCGTGTGTGGGGAGCGGTGCTGCATCCACAGCCCCGCAGACATGTGGTGACCCCAACTGCCATCCAGACGGGCCCGTTTTTCTCCAAATTGAGCCCCGCGGCCCCTATTTTTTTGTCCAGCAAAAATATGCCGTTACCAACAGCAGAAGACAATTTTGAGCGTGTCAGCCTCAAACAGTGGAAGAGAAGGGGGGGGGGGGTCCTCCTCCTCCTATGTCAGTATGTTTGTCAGCCATTCTAAGACATCCCTGCCCTAACGCCCCCCCCGGTGTAGCACCGACCCGCCACTAATCCGTCCCCTGCTGCGGCGTCATCCACACCGGCTGATGGGAGAATTCACGCTGAGGAAGTCCATCCAGGTGACCGTCAGCGAGCCATTGCTCCACTGCCAGGCCCAATCGCCGCTGGGGTCGGGGCCGTCCAGCACACGTCCGTAGAGCGGCGGGGTTTGGTCGATGGTGACGCCTTCCGTCTGGTACTCCATCACCTGCTGCGCGAAGTTCTCGAGCTTCACGTGGAAGTGGTACGCGTGCCCCAGCTCCAGCGCCAGGCCGCTGCGGCTGATGCGCCGCGGCCATGTCCCGTACCGCGTGCGGGCGCTCTGCAGCGGGACGCTGCCCGACCCGTAGGAACCATCCAAAATTGCGTAGTCGAAGACGCGGAGGCCGGACTCGGGATCGGCACAGGTCAGCGAGACCTGAACGCGCATGCGACCTCATCCGATGACAAGCATCGCTTCAGCGTCCGAATCTGCCCCCAAAACGGGGGGGGGGGGGGGCTCAATTGACAGGACCATTAATCAGTTATTATGAAGTCTGACGCCGAAGGCGCCGACCATTTTTTTGACCATTCAAAATGCTCAACCCCCCCCCCCCCCCCCCGCCCCACGAAATACATGGCAAAGGATGACTTTTCTGGACCCCCTCGAGCCCTCCCAATTTCATTTTTTGCCGAATTTCGGGTCCAGGCCACCTCCGGGGCCCGGGGGTCCGTCCCCGTAGGATTTTGGGGGGGCCTTCAATCAAGCCCTTTTTCGTTGGGGGGGGGGGGTCTAGCCAGGGGTCTCTATCAAACCCCCAGCCCCCGATTGCAAAGCCGCCCACCCCAGAGTCAAAAGGAGGGTAACCGGACCCGCGTTGATGTGGACGGATGTCTCCTCTGCTGCGACGATGCATGGCGACACATGGACGCGCGTGGGGGTCTGTGCGGCCGTGCGCGCAATGCCGTGGGGTGTGTGGGGCAGGGCGCGCCGCGGCGAGGGGGGTCTGCGCCGGGCACCGCGCCGGGACCGAGGGTCTGCGCGGCGCGGCTGTGCCCCCCAGCCCCTGTGCAACCCGCACAACAACGACCATGCCGCACACACACCAGGACAGGGACGGCACCAGCACAACAGCGGGGGCACGTCCGGGGGGTTGTCCGGCTGCCCGTTTGGGTGGGTCGCGGTACGTGTGCACATGCGAAGTGCACGTGCGACCGTCGCCTGACGGCACCCAACTAAAACGTCCAAAAAGCCTCTTCCAGCACCGGGACGGCGCTGTTTCAGGAGCGCACGGGGGGCCCGAACGAGGGCTGGGGTCCGGGCAGGGGGCGATATTGACCGGGCCATTCATCAGCGACTATTGAAAATGGCGCCGAGGAAAAGAGTTGGAGTGAAAAATGGGTTTGAGAATGCACCTCGAGACCCCCCGTGCCCCAAACCCATATCTTCCCTGTCATTTTCAAGGTGTGTGTCTGGGAAGGGGTGGGGGGGGGGGGGGGTGCCATGACACCGATTGCATGGGCCCAACGGGGACGCTTGTATTGTCATCAAAAGACGGCCTCTGTCCCGAGAACTAACACACACTCCAAACGCGACATGTGATATGCATTTCAAACACAAACATAAACTTCGCAACTGGAATGATGCGGTCACGTGTCGGTCTGGGCATCAATGCGGGAGAAATGGTAGGAAACCATGAAATAGGGGTAGTATGTGTAGCATGGAAATGGTACACGCCAAACGGTACCATGGTGGTGGTGGAGGGTGGAGGTCCTGCACCCCATGTGTACCCAACAAACTCGACACCATGCGAGGAACAACCGCTGGGTCGGCGTTCCTTGATCAAGAAATAGTCCGGCACCAGCCACCCAGTGCACAATGGAAACGTAACATGTGTGCTACGTGCCCATGGCCTTGTGCCCGCCATGGAGCTCTGCCTTCTGCTTTGCAAGCACCCAGCAGTGACAACGCCCCAGACATACCGGGCGATTTGCTGTGCACGGGAAAATACTAATCTACAAATTCTGGCGCGACAAAATCTGTGTCATTTCTTAACAATGAGCGGAAAAATTATGTAGGGTGCCCAATAATTGCTCATGAGAAACAGTGGGCTTGTTGTTATTTCCCAGTGGACTTCGGTTCCAGATAGTTGCTGGTATTTCCTGGTGGATTCTCGATGGTTGCTGGCAAAAAGCGGCGATGTGTGGACAGCACAAGGAGCATGCAGACATCGGTATAAACCAATTATCACTAACCAAATGCCCATCAGGTCGCAAAGGCAATGCCCAACGCATACCTGCACAAATCCTTAAAAACACCGAACAAATTGCGTACAAAAATTTCGTACAGAATTTGAATTGCAGAAATTCTGGTCTGTGTGACCCCCCCCCGCCCCCCCGGTACGCGTGCGCACCGGCCGACAACACACACCGTCAGCAGAGAGGTGGCGAGCTGATAGGACAGTTCGGCGACGCCCTCCGCCAGCGGGCCATTGCCATCCGCAATGGCGCTGCAGAGCGGCGGCGTGCGGTCAATGACGACGCCGGGGCTTGTCATCTCCGTGTATGCCTCGGCGCCGTTGTAGGCCCGCACGACGGCGTACAGGCGGCTGCCGTGCGGCAGCTGCAGCCCCGTGACCTGCATTGGGGACGCCAGCACCTGCGTGAAGGCCAATACGTTGCCGACGCACTCCGGGGCCCCAGTGCAGTCCCCGAGGGCCACGGAATAGAACGCCATTCCGGACTCGGGGTCGCTGAAGTCCTCGAAGTAGACGATGGCGCGCATGTGCTCCGCCTGCGCGCTCACTCGCGTCCCTTGGGCATCCCCGATCCAGACCTGTCGAACGAAGGAAGGAAAAGAGGTGGATAAATCAGAACGTTTTTTAATGAGGAAAAAAAAAGGCTGGAGTGTCCGGCGGTCAGCCAAATCTGCACAGCTCCAGCCAATGGCACTTAAAAGGTAACCGACGGCGGTTGGAGTGCAACCGACGGCGGTTGGAGAGTAACCGACGGCGGTTGGAGGGTGGCCGACGGCGGTTGAAGGGTAACCGACGGCAGTAGGAGGGTAACCGACGGCGGTTGGAGAAAAAATGCTACTGGGCCAAGACCACGTTTTTTTAACTGAAAAAATCCACTAAAAATGACCTGGGATGAATGAATGCAGAAGCGGCACAGCAAACGCCAGACCGCCGGCGCCTGCACAATCTCGCAAGCACGCGTCACTTCATCCAGTAGAAGGGGGCCGGAAGCCCGGGTGAGCTAGCGCGTCTGAGGGGTCACTCCGGTTGGGGTGTGCATGCGAATGCACCTGTTCGGGTTTTGTGGGGACATTAAACGAGCGGGGGGGGGGTTGCGGTCTGGTGGGGTCAAATCCCATTGCGGAATTACGGGGAAATTGCGGAAAATTGCGGAAAATTGGGGGAAATTGCGATACCCTGGGCAGCAGGAGCAACAGGAATACGAAGCGCACTGAAACCAGCAAATCAGAACGGTGGCACGTAAGATGGACAAGTCAGAAAAGTTGCGGAAATTGCGATAAATTGCAGAAAATTGCGGAAAATTGCAAAAATAGTGAAATTGCGGGCAATTGCGGAAAATAGCGGACCTCAACCCCCCACCCCCCCCCTGCATTCCCCTTTCCTACGAGGCCCAGTGCCACGGTCTGTGGGCAGGGTCTTCCATTCCCCTAAGGTCTCTGCTCTGCTCTGACAACAGTTCCCGACCGAGCTGCAGATCTGCTCCCACACGAAAGGCAAACAGGCAAATACAGGCAACCCAAACAGCAACGCTTTGCTGCTTGGGGCGGCAGGAGCATTACAGGGGCAGGGGGTGAGCAGGGGGCCCCGACTGGTTGCATGTGAAAGACTGTGTCAGGCCAATCGATACAGGAAGGAGGAGTGTTCGCCAGGGAACAATTTCGAGGGGGATAATTCCGGAAGGGGAAAATTTCGCCACCTCCAGGAATCCTGAAGCTTGCTCTTATTTTCTGGTAGGCTCTGGATGGTTCCTGATATTTCAAGGTGGGCTCTGGATAGAAACAAATACATCCTTGTCCCTTCCCTCCGCCTGGAACACCGCTGCACATGTCTGAAGTCACAGTATATACGTTGGTCACACGCCGCAAAAATTTCGCCACGGGGGGAATTTCGCGACTTTTCTTAACGCCGAAATTTCCCCCGCAAAATTTTCCCCTCCCGAACCCCCCCCCCCCTGTGTGCGCACGTAACGGCTGCTTGACGTACGAAGGTTCGATTCCGGTCCTACCCAATGAGTGCACCCTTCCACGCCCTTTTGCACGATTCCTGGCTCGGACCCCGCGCAAGACAAGGGGGTCTGGAGGGGTGTGTACCTGCCCTGGCTCAGGGGGTGTGTCATCGTACCGGAATGCGTCCGACCGCTGGATGCCCGAGATGCCGGCCTGCGTCGTCGCTTTGATGTAGAAGTAATAGTTCTGCCCAAGGGCAAGCCACAAAGAGTCGTCTATCTGCAGAAATCAAGGGTCGCCAAATGGAATGCGTCCCTCGCGCACGCGCACAATATGTACCCGGAATGCCTCTGTATCAGACCAATGCTGCCCGTAATCAGCGCCAGATGAGCTGCCACGCCGATGCGATGACGACGGAACAGCAGTATCCATCGCTGATAAGCCGTGGGGCATCAGATGCCGCTTCCTCCACCCTCCGTGCCGCACTGCCATTCGCCAAATGCTCAGCCCCTCGCTACCACCAACAGCAATCCCAGTACCATTCGAATTGGCCACCACCTCAAAACAGTAGGTGCAGTGGAGCCAACTTGATTGGAAATCACTCAAAGCCCCCCCCCCCCCCCCGTACACGGTATTATTAGCGCCAGATTCACCTCACTGGGACTGTAGCAGGACTCCGGTGAACTGCGGGGCTGAATGGCAAATGGTGAGCCTAAACAGTCCACAAACTCAGCCTGTGAGACTTGCAGTGCTCTGCTGCCGTTGACACACCCACACATTCCCCAGAAGCAGCATTCAAATACTCACAACTCCGTCCCCATCCCCCAACCCCACGTACATACCCAGGGGGGGGGGGGGCATTCCGTGCGGGGGAAAAAATGAATCTGCAAATTCTGGCGCGACAAAATCTGTGCCATTTCTTAACAATGAGCAAACAAATTATGTATGGTTCCCAATAATTGCTCGTGAGAAACAGTGGGCAATTGTGGTTATTTCCTTCCATATACCCGCACAAAAAACACCGAACAAATTGCGTCCAAAAAATTCGTACAGAATTTGAATTGCAGAAATTCAAGGATGTATAATTTGCCCCCCCTGTGTGACATTCCGTTGGGTTGTTGTTTCTTTACAGGGCCCTGGACAGTCACCCGTTCTTCCCTTCGCATGTTGCGTCGGGTCGCTGCGTTCTGTCAGCCGCAGCGGCCGGTGCTCTTGCTGGTGTCGTTTCCGCGTTTGCGGAGCCCAGTGGTGGGTGTGTTGGGGCTGTGGTGGATGTGACATGGTGTGCCGTTTGCGCATCAGTGGCGCCCAGTAGTTGGCGTATTGGGGTTGTGCTGGTTGTTGCCGGGGTCGTTTGGCTGTTTTTTCCGTCTACGCGCCTCTGTCCACAGGCCGTCCATAGCCTGCCCCGCTGTGTTTCCGCGTGCGTGAGGCCCAGGTGCCCTGCTCCTCCACCCGTTGTCCCGACCATCCACCATATGCCCCTTTCCCCCTCCCGGCTGGTCTGCCCCTATTGGGCTCCCGCTCCTGTTGCGCAAACAGCCCATCTGAGCTGCGGGGGACACCCCCCACCTGATGCCAGTTGAGCAGGGATTGCCCTGGCACCCGGTAGCGACAGGGCTAGCTGGCCAGGCCATCCCCTTTGTTGTCGCTGCCTCCCATGCGCACGCTCTCCCATCCCCTCCATTCTGGTTCCCTGTCCTGGTTGCCTCTCCTGCCTTGCTGCGCCCCTCCTCCTTGTTTGCTGTGCTCGCCCTCGTCCCTCCTGGTGTGGCTCCCGTGTCCTGTGTGTCTGTGTTGCTCCTCCCCCTGTCTGGTGCTCCTGGGTGTCCCTTTCGCGCATTCACTCCTGTCCCACCCGCCTGCCCCCATGTACGCAGATTTCACATCTCCGTACGACGTTGACTGTCCCGTGCGCGGTTGGCTGGTCACAGCCCTGTTGCCACCCCCGTGGCGGGCACCTCCCGGCGCGCGGGGCGTAGCCCCCGCCTTTGTGGAGCACGCGGGCACCTCATGGAGGGAGGGGGGGGGGGGGCTTGTTTCCAGATGGCGCACTCGGCATGCGCTGCATTTGGTGGTTGCTGCAGTGCTCGCACCTCTCCCTGTGCATTGCTGTGCGTTTTTGCTTCTGCTGGCGCACTCACTGCTGCTAGTGTGCGCTGCCGGGGGGGCTGCATGTCGCTCCTTGCCTCCCGTTGTGGTTGTCGGCTGGTCCCACTGTGATTTGGGTGGCACCGGGGGCACCGGGCACTTCTGCACATGTCTCCAAATCTGCATACTGACCTGTTACTGTTGTTTGTTCAGGTTGTTCTGTGGTGAATGTGATGTGTTGAGCCACGACGTGCGGGAAAACCGTCTGGCGAGGCACAAACTGGTAGAGGGAGGGGCTTCAGGCACAACAGAGGCTTACGACGCCACTTACTGTACCGCAAAGCCGCAGGCACGTTGCAAGGGCCGCGCAGAGCCATATATGTGCCCTGGTGCTGCACCCCTGGACTGCGGGATGCCCTTGAAGGTGCACCACGGTCACGAATTCCGTCGCAACCGCTTGCAACCGCCCCAACCACCCTCCAACCATTTCGTAACCGCCGGTACGTGCGCCCGAACCGCGGGTCGAGTGCCAACAAAGTGGTGAAGCCAGAAGGGATTCGCTTGTGTCTGGGGGAATTGAATGCTTCCAGGGGTCAGAAACCCACCGAGGCCGCGAAGGCGCTGACAAAAAACGCAACCACAAGTAGAAGACAAAGCCGCAGAAGTTGTGCCACGCGTGGGCGCCAAAAGCACTTCCGGGGGGACACCCACTCTAGCTATCTGTCAGAAAGCTGGGGGGACAGGGAGGGCGGCAGGTGAGGGGGTTGGCGGTTTGGGGGGAAGGGGCACGGAGCGGGGCTGGGGGGCCCACTACGCCCTCGGTGTGCCACGGGACTGGACACAAAGAACACAGCCACCACCCTCCAGAGCTTGGCGTGACCTTCCTTGAACCTGGCATCAGTAAATCTTCAACATCTGGCGATACAACGATCAGACGTTCGGCTAGTGTGTATCGCAGCCCGCACCGATACAAGGGAAAATTCTGAGATACACACGGATACACACGACATGTTTCTGAGATACGCACTGAGCCACGCAACAATCCGTGAAAACCATCTTGGCTTGAATATCGTAAGATACCCTAACAAATGGGACACCCCGAATTGAGAACCAACATGGAGATTGGAGTGTGGCAATAGATGGCATTAGATGTGAATGGGAAACAGAGGTGGAGTAATGGGGACGGAAGAACTACACCGATACACCGATACACACAAAAAAAGTTTGCAATATAGACCGATACACGCAAAAGAAATTCGCGATACACACCCATACACACTTCCACAAAATTGCGATACACGCGATACACAAACCATAAAATCTGCGACGCATACCCACTCAATATCCGACAACGACAGCACAAAGAGAAGCAGCCCAACAACAACGTTACACAACCCCTCAGACCGATCCAGAATGTGCCTACCGTCCTCAGATGGGAAGGGCCTTGCTATGGCACAAAGAGAAAGACCAGGACAGCACCTGTACAGCTGTCCACGGACCAGGCCTTTGCTTAGTGATACGGGGGGGGGGGGGGGAAGTGGCCCTCCCGGGATTTTGGCTGACCCACCCACCCACTCTCAGACCCACCCACCCACCTGCCGGATACCCAGAGGATGGCTGGAGATATTTCCTTCTGCGACTTCCATGGGAAACTAAACATCATCACCCAAATCCGCTGGCATGGTGCACGTGAGCAAAGGCACGGCCTGAGGAATACCCGTGAAAGTGCTCAAAAACCGGGGAAAATTGCGCACAACAATTTCGCATAGAATTTGTGCAGCAGAAATTCTGCCCCGTTTCTTTCCCCCCGCCGCTGCATTCGTGGGGCCCAGGGTGATCGCTTTCCGGGCCCGAGGGTACGGTAAGGCTACCTGGTTCCCTGTGTCTGCGAAATACAACAACCCACTGTCGGCCACAGAGGCCTTTGTGTAGTTCAGCCAGACTACGGAGAGCGGTGCTGCGGGTCCGCGGAAATCCTCGGCGGACACCGCGTAAAGGATCGAGCCGATGGGGGCGTAGCGGGCCCTGATGCCAGACCACAGGGCACCAGCCGCGGTCTTGTGGGGCGTGAAACGGTAATTGGTGAGCCGGCCGTTGGGGAACTGGTTGTAGACCTTCCCTGAGCACATGCGAAGGAGGGGCATGCAGAGGGGTCTTGGAAGAGAGGAGGGGGGGCAGGAAGTATTACAAGTGGGGGAAAGGGGGGGTTCTGAAGGCGAAGGGGGGTTTGGCTGGGACGCCCCTCCTGCTATGGTCCCTGTACAGTCCCCGCCAAAGGCGGGCCGAAAATTTTTAAGCTCAAATCCTCTTGGCGCCGAAGGCGCCGAAGCAAAATTTTGGCTGTCAGCCCCAAACATTGGAAGAGGAGGAGGGGGGGCGGGTCCAAGGGGGGGGTACACCCCCTGCTCCTGCGGTGTACGGCCGTTCTAATACATCGCTGGAAGGGGGGGTACGGGTATGGGTATCGGCTGGGACCCTTGTGCCGTATAGCTCCTCTACTGGATGCAGTGTGTCGGTCGAGGGCTCAGGTGGCCCCTCCGGGTCCATGGGCCAGATGTCCACCACTGCTGCCTTCGCGATAGGCAGGTGAAGCGGATGCTGTACCATGCCTGGTCCCCACCAGACCCCACCCCCCCACACCGAATCCTCCTGTGGCTGTTCACAGGGGCTACCCTGAGCTGCGTATCGCTACTGCGCGGCCGGTAGAGGGCGGTGGGAGGGTGGGGGGCTCCCTTCCCCCGATGGTTATCGGCAGGTCTGATACACCCCTGGGGGCGGGGACGGAGGTGACAAGGACTGGCGCATGAGACCCGGGGAGGGAGAGACGAGGTAAAGCGTAGTAAAATGTGGTAAAGTGTAGTAGAAACGACGTAAAAGCGGTAAACCGTAGTAGAAACGAGGTAAAGCCTAGTAAAATGTGGTAAAGCGTAGTAGAAACGACGTAAAAGTGGTAAACCGTAGTAGAAACGAGGTAAAGCCTAGTAAAATGTGGTAAAACATAGTAGAAACGACGCAAAAGTGGTAAACCGCAGTAGAAACGAGGTAAAACGTGGTAAAATGTGGTAAAACGTAGTAGAAACGAGGTAAAGCGTAGTAAAATGTGGTAAAGCGTAGTAGTAGAAACGACGCAAAAGTGGTAAACCGTAGTAGAAACGAGGTAAAGCGTAGTAAAATGTGGTAAAACGTAGTAGAAACGACGCAAAAGTGGTAAACCGTAGTAGAAACGAGGTAAAGCGTAGTAAAATTTGGTAAAACATAGTAGAAACGACGCAAAAGTGGTAAACCGTAGTAGAAACGAGGTAAAACGTGGTAAAATGTGGTAAAACGTAGTAGAAACGAGGTAAAGCGTAGTAAAATGTGGTGAAGCGTAGTAGAAACGACGTAAAAGTGGTAAACCGTAGTAGAAACGAGGTAAAGCATAGTAAAATTTGGTAGAGTAGTAGAAACGACGCAAAAGTGGTAAACCGTAGTAGAAACGAGGTAAAACGTGGTAAAATGTGGTAAAACGTAGTAGAAACGAGGTAAAGCCTAGTAAAATGTGGTGAAGCGTAGTAGAAACGACGTAAAAGTGGTAAACCGTAGTAGAAACGAGGTAAAGCATAGTAAAATGTGGTAAAACGTAGTAGAAACGACGTAAAAGTGGTCAACCGTAGTAGAAACGAAGTAAAACGTGGTAAGATGTGGTAAAACGTAGTACAAACGAGGTAAAGCGTAGTAAAATGTAGTAAAAAGTAGTAGAAACGAGGTTTTTTTCCCATAATCCCCAATATTTTTACCAAGGAACTCGATGGTAGGTGGTACTTTTGTTTACGGGCACAAAGCCCCCGGGTCGATCTACTAAGCAAATTACTGAGTAGAAAAAAAAACTGAAGTTTTTGTCTGGTCGACATAACCTAATCAATCGTTATGCGGCGCCCGTACACGCCCAGGGATGCAGTAGAAAGCCTGGGGCCTCAGAGGCGGCCCCAGAAGAGGTTAGACAGGCGGTCGGAGGAGGCACTGGGGCATGCCCGAGGGCACTGCGGGCAGACACGTACCCTGAAAGCGCGGAGGCTCCGTGTCCCGCCGGGCGCCGCCGTCCTGCCAGGCCGACGCGATCAAGCCCACCGCGTTCATGCAGACCACGCTCACAAAGACCTGCGACTCCTCCCACACCGCCGGCAGATGGAAGGTTTCCGTGCGGTTGCCCACGGACGTACAGCCAACGATGTTGTCGGGGAAGAATTTGGGGTCCGTGCCGACACAGATCTCCTGAGACACGGCACAAATGGTGGATCAGCAAAGGATGCGGCATGTCACCAGTACGGCAGGGGAAGCGGCGAGGGGCAAACCACGTGGCGGGTGGAGCGCTGCTCCAAGGGAGGGGGTCGTATGAACCCCCTTTTCAAGCCCCCCCCCCCCCCCCCGCCTGTGTGACATTCCGTCTGGTTGTTGTTTCTTTACCGCCCCCCCCTCCCCACATCCCAGGGCTCTTCTGTCAGGCTATTACGGGGCCAGAGGGTCCGCATGGGGCTGACACGGGGACAAAAAACGAAAGCGATAAAAAGTGAAAACGGCATTTTGGGAATCAGCGCGTCGAGGGGATTCCGAAACACGCACACGCGGCATCCAAATCAAATGTTCCGGCGATCTATCCCGATGCTTTACCCCCAGAAATTACGCCCTCATCGAGCCCTGATCCCCAACCACAGCCGACACAAATCCGCCCATACACCGCGTGTAATGCACGATACCGTGCGCGGGAAACATGTTGTGGGGCCCAACAAACAGAAGCCCCATACAGAGCCCCCCCAAAGATGCATCACCGTCATAACAATTGGGGGGGGGGGGGGACAGGGGGAAACCCGGCGCGCTCACGTCTCCTCCGAAGCACGCCCAACATCGCGGGGGCAGAGGGCGGCACCTGATACCCCACGCCGCTCTCGTCATCGACGCAGCGCCACGACACCGGCAGGTCCGGCCCCGAGAACCACACGCTGGCCTCCCCCATGCGCTCGGAGTGGACGGGGGGGCTGACAAACCGCGGGGGCGTGAGGTCGATGTAGACCGCGGGGGAGCACGCGACCTCGGACCACAGGAACACGGAGTTGCGCGCCTTGACCGAGACGTAGTACGTGTGCATGTGCTGCAGGAGCACGCCCTCCGGCAGCTCCAGCAGCGCCTGGTACGGCGCCTCCGCCGCCTCGGAGTCCGACTCGCCCTCCAGCTCGAGCCAGTCCAGGACGTCCGAGGCCCGGCCGAGGCCGCAGCCGGTGCCCACCGCCACGGCGAACGCCTCGATGCGCGTGTCCGGCTCGTCAAACCCGTACCACAACATCGGGATTTCTGGGCGAGGGTGGCCGGGAACGGTGGAGTAGCCCGGGTGGAGCTGTCGCAGAGGCTGTGGACTTGGCTGGGGGGGGGGGGGG
This sequence comes from Eutreptiella sp. 'Long Island Sound 2002', assembly GCA_964036045.1. Lineage (NCBI taxonomy): Eukaryota > Euglenozoa > Euglenophyceae > Eutreptiales > Eutreptiaceae > Eutreptiella > Eutreptiella sp. 'Long Island Sound 2002'. The sequence continues at coordinate 51,899,589 of OZ038387.1, read as the reverse complement.
GCTTCTAGGGTGGCGGGCTTTCGTCTCCAGGGGGGCGGGGTCGATGCAGCCCTCCGGCTAGCCCCCCCAACACAAAGGGCTCAATTGACGGGCCCCCTCAAAATCCTACCGAGACAGGGCCCCTGGAGGTCACCCGCATCCAAAATTTGGCGGAAAATGAAAATGGGACTTTTGGAATCAGCGCGTCGAGGGGGTTCAGAAGAGTCATCCTTTGCCATGTTTTTGTTGGGGGCAAAAATTGATCATTTTCAATGCTCAAAAGATATTTCGGCGCCTTCGGCGCCAGAGTTCACAATAACGGACTAACGGTCCTGTGAGTTGAGCCCTTTTTCCCGAACACGCCCGCTCCCCCGCTTTTGGGGGCTCTATCGACCCCCCCCCCCGGAAATGGAAACCCGACTTCCCCTGAAGTCCAAGGGGTTGTACGCGAAAAATGGTCCGCAAATTCCTTCCTTTTGCATAATTTGATTTGAACGTTTTGTGAGACTCGTGGGGGGAGGGGGGAGGGGGGGGCGAGGCCCCTCTCGTTCCATTTTGTCACATTCCAGAACAAGCGTGGCCCCGGGACACGCTGGGCGAGGACAGCCTCTGGATGCCACAGGCCTCTGGCAAAGCTGAGGGCCAGCCAGCCGCGTCCAGCCCCCCCCCCCCCCCCCCCCCCCCCCACTTTGGGTCCAAAACCCCCCCCCTTTGGGTCCAACCCCCCCCCCCCCCCCCCCCCCCCCCCTGTTGAGATGCTGAGTTGTTGGGCAAAACTCTGGAGATGGATTAGACAATTGTGTGCGGTGGGGCTGCACAGCTCACCCCAACCACCGGGGAAGGTTGGGGGAGGGGGCAGAAATGTAGCACGGGACCCATTGCGCCACATTCTCTTTGCCGAAGAACAGGGACCAACGGCCCGCACCAAGAGACAGAGCCCAAGGAAATGGTATGATGAGGGTCCAATTGGAGCTCACAATCCCATGTCTTGTGGGACGGGTCCTGATCACTGGCTACGCCCCAGCCCGACATGACGGGAGGTACCGGGTGGCTGTCCCAGGGCCCGCTCAAAGACTTGGGTGTCACACAGCGGGTGCCCAACACGCAGCACAGAGGCATTCGCCGGAGGACAGCCGGAGGATGGCGGGGGGACGGTCAGAGTTCGTGCGACGAATTGCGCCACAAATGGCCGCACCGAAGTTGACCAGATATGATTTGTCCCGTACTGCCCCCCCCTCCCCCCCCCACGTGCGCCCTGCACAGTGCCAAGCCGCTGCCTTGACTCCACCATTTGTCTCCATCGGCGGCGGGCTGTGGCGGTCCAGACATTGCGGACCCATGCGGTATTTACCTTCGTTCGGCCCCCAGCCTCTGGCGTGGCACCCGCGCTGCACGCCCCCAGTGGCGGTCGCGGCGATCACCCCCGCCGGCGGTTCGCTGCAGCGAAATCTGGCACTCACCCCCGCCGCCCCCCCCCCCCCCCTGCCTGTGTGTTAGGGTTCGGTCGCCCCCCCCCCCCCCCCCCCCCCCCGGAAAACACATCGCCCAAATGAAGGTTCCCTGCCTCCACCCCGGCGGCGGTGGATCCCAAGGGTGTGCAGGGAGAGAGACACACACTACACCACCAACAGATAAAGCGACGTGTGTGGGTACAGGGCCCCACAGGGCGGGTGCGGGCGAGTTGGAAAGGCGCTGTGTGCGAAATGGAGTGTGACAAAGGGAGGGAAAAGCCCCACGAGTCACCAAGCAAACAAGGGAGACCCACACCAATAACCCAAGGATCCCATAAAGCTGTTAGCCAATCAAGAAGCGTACATTGGTACTTATTTCCTTTGAATGAACATTTGGACTGGCAGTGCCATAATCTTTTTCAAAAAAAAAGTAAAAAAAATTGCGGTGGCCCAAGGGGGGTGGTCTGTTCGAATATTGACCCCCAACCGGGTGCGAAAACGTTTGGGGGTCTGGAGGGAGGGGGGTAGGGGGGTCGGCCGGTCAGCCGCCGGGTCCCCTACAAACCTCCACACAATCCCCGCGTCATACACAACATACACAAAAGGGGGGTAAAACATTTCTCAGAAAACATTTGCCCATCAGCTCAGCCTACCCATCAGCCTGGGTCCGTGCCGGTGGTCCCGGTGGTCGTTACAGGCGCAGGGGGTACCAGTGGTGGACATCTGGCTCATGGACCCGGAGGGGCCACCTGAGCCCTCGACCGACGCACCGCGTCCAGTAGAGGAGCTCCCAGCCGATACCCATACCCATACCCCCACTTCCAGCGATGTATTGTAACGGCCATACACCGCAGGAGCAGGGGGTGTACCCCCCCTTGGACCCCCCCCCCCCCCTGTGTGACATTCCGTCTGGTTGTTGCTCCTTTACGGGGCCCTGGACGGTCACCCGTTCTTCCCTTCGCATGTTGCGTCGGGTCGCTACTTTCTGTCGGCCGCTGCGGCCGGTGCTCTTGCTGGTGTCGTTTCCGCGTTCGCGGAGCCCAGTAGTTGGCGTGTTGGGACTGTGCTGAATGTGGCATGGTGTGCCGTTTGCGTGTCAGCGGCGCCCAATAGTTGGCGTATTGAGGATGTGCTGGTTGTTGCGGGGTCGTTTGACTGTGTTTGCTGTCCACACACCTCTGTCCACAGGCCGTCCATCGCCTGCCTCGCTGTGTTTCTGTGCGGCCCAGGTGCCCTGTTCCTCCACGCGCTGTCCGGGCCGTCCACCATATGTTCTTTTCCCCCTCACGGTTGGTCTGCCCCTGATGGGCTCCCACTCCTGTTGCGCAAACAGCCCATCTGGGCTGCGGGAGACACCCCCCACCTGATGCCGGTTGAGCAGGGGTTGCCCTGGCACCCGGTAGCGACGGGGTTGGCTGGCCAGGCCATCCCCTTTGTTGTCGCTGCCTCCCATGCGCACGCTCTGCCATCCGCTCCATTCTGGTTCTCTGTTCCCGCTGTTCCAGTTGCCTCTCCTGCCTTGCTGTGCCCCTCCTCCTTGTCTGCTGTGCCCGCCCTTGTCCCTCCTGGTGTGGCTCCCGCGTTCTGTGTGTCTGTGTTGCTCCTCCCCCTGTCTGGTGGCGCTCCTGGGTGCCCATGGCGCGCACCCCCTCCTGTCCCACCCGCCTGCCCCCCCATACGAGGATTTCACATCTCCACACAACGTGGACTGCCCCGTGCCCGGTTGGCTGTTCACGGCCCTGTTGCCACCCCCGTGGCGGGCACCTCCCGGTGCGCGAGGCGCAGCCCCCGCCCTTGTGGAGTACGTGGGCACCTTGTAGAGGGAGGGGGGGTGTTTGCTGATGGCTCGCTCGGCGTGCGCTGCATTTGGTGGTTGCTGCAGTGCTCGCACCTCATGGTTCCCTTGTGTCTTGTTGTGTGTCCTGTTGGGGCTCGTCTCCCTGCCGTGTGTAGGGCGGCCTTGTGCCCAGCTGTTTTGCTGCATGCGTTCCTCCCAGTTTCGGGCTCTTTCTTTTTCTGCTGGCCTGCTCACTGCTTCTGGTCTGCGGTGCCAGGGGGGTAGCATGTCGCTCCCCGCATCCCATTGTGGCTGTTGGGTTGTCCCACTCGCAGTTGGGTCGTGCAAGGGGCACCAGGCACTTTTGCACATGTCTCCAAATCTACAAACTGACCTGTCACTGGTGTTTGTTGGGGTTGTTCTGGGGTGAATGTGTTGCGTTGTTGCTCTTTTGCTTTCTGGGCTGCTGAGGGGCTCCCCGTTTGAGGACTTCACTCCGGGCTGTCCACACCTCGGAGCTAGGGACTCGTGTGAGTCCACCCCCCCGACCCCCGCGGCCGACGGGAGTTCAGAGACCGCCCCCCGTTCTTCCGCCACAAACACAACACCTCCCTCCAAAGGAACGGCGCCCCCGAGGCAGACCTCGCGCTTTGCCCCAGAAGGGGCGCTGCCGGAAGTCCGGGTACCACTCGCACAAGCGGCACGCGGCCGCGGGCGCGGAGCCCGCACAGTCCGCCGCGGGCGCGGGGCAGTCGGCGGGGGGCTGGGCCATGGCACAGCGCCGGACGTGCAGCAGGTGGTTGAGCCAGCACACGCAGCCCGCGTACAGGCGTGTCTGGGCCTCCAGGCGCGCGACGCACTCCAGAACGACGTCCCAGTACGCGCCCTGAACGGAACGAATGGTGGTGCCAATGGCGCATTGGCCATCGCTCTATTTAGGCACGCCCAGTGGACTTGGACTTCCACGGCGCGAATTTGATGGAACACAAGGAATGTAAACGGATGTTGAGTCTCTCTCTCTCTCTCCCTCCCTCCCTCCCACTGTCTGTCTCTCTCTCTTTCTCTCTCTCTCTCTCTCTCTGTCTGGGTGTCAGCGGTGAAGGAATAGCTTTCAAGTGTGCTCATTCATCACTGCCTATTATCACCACAAGGGTGCCGGAAGGCGATACATGGCAGTCTAACACAGCAAAGGAAATTGGTGATTGAAAAAGTAGGCAGCTGCCGGACCACTCATGCAGACATGCCCGCCAGCACTTGTGCCCGATCAGGGACTCGAACTGGGTACCTCCTGGTCCGTTGTCATGTGCTTTGACAGCTGTGCCGTGTCATGAAGATGCTGCGTTAGCGCTTGGAGGTCGGCCGGGTGTTCTACCGCTACCTCCCGGGAGACGATGGTGAAGGGATGCGCGGCGGAGTGGAAGGGCTGGCCTCAGGGCCCCGGAAGGACGCCGGACAAGGGCACCACCGGCCGGAAGGAGGAGCAGGCAGCAGTGCCCCGACGCATTGTGCGAAGGGGCGAAGGGTGACTGTCCAGGGCCGGTAAGGGAACCAGAGGAGGCAGCGATGACCCGATGCACTTCGCGAAAGGAAAACTGGGGGATTGTCCAGACCCCCGTAAGGAAACCCTCGAAGGACGGAATGTCACACAGGGGGACTGGCGATGGCATTGGAGGGCGTAGATTACCGTGTGAAACGTCGTGGCGGGGCATCCATCCCCGCAGCCCCCCGCCCTGCGCATGCTCACCGACCAGCGACTGCAGGGAAGCCAACCACCTCTGGGCTGTTGCCCTTTCCCACCCAGACAAACGCCCATGTCGCGGGACAGGTAACGCTCTTCATGCCGCAACGCACTCAGAGAATGATTCTAACAGTCGCCCCGCCCTTCTTATCCGGGAGTACTTATGAACCGGCCCACACCACCCCTTATGGCTCGCCCTTATTGGCTTGGCTTCCAGGGAAACGACCTCGACATGCAGCATGCGCCATCCGTTTCATGCCATGATGCCATGGAGGTCACACGTGCTAGGGTCACCGAGGACACCCCAGCGCCATGCACGGACTTGCACTTGGCAGCGGCGCAAGTTGACGCAGCACCGCAAATAAAGCAGCCTGCGCGCATGTTTCGGCCCTGATCTTGTCCCCCCTGCGTTTGGATGTGCCGCTGTTCCCGTTGGGGCACACGGCGGAGTGCCCAAACTCAATTGTGTATCGCACTTGCCAAATGCCCTCTACAGGCCATGTGCACAACAACGAAGAAAAAAAGGGAGGACTGCAGGAGGACAGCGGCGGACAAACCATGGAAATGGACAACAACCGGTTCCCACTGTCTGTGTACCTGTACCTGTCCATGTTTCACTCCTCATGTGTCGCTGATAGCTTGCTCATCAGACCCAGTGTAGATCCCCTCTGCCCTCTACGGCGTCTTAGCCCTGGTGCACAACCAGTCAAAGAAACCATGAAGCATGTTTCCATAAATTGTAGGGCATGAGGAAAAGAGCACAAGGAAGTGACTACAGGTTGAAGCTTCAACTACTTGAAGCTGCCGAAGGGGGCACAATGAGGCGCGTGAGGGGCTTCGGGCGCTTACGAGGACGACATGGCCCGTTCCCATTGATTGCTGTTCGGGGGGTTCACAGGGGCGTGGACCCGTATATTCAAAAGTGAGGCTCTTGCGGCATGTGCCCACCCGGACCTGCTATTTCAGACACTGAATAGCACACTGCAAACAACCCGAGGAAATGAAGGGGGGGGGGGGGCATCAGCGGGACACATTTTCTGGCTACTTTGTCCAAGGAAAAACAATAGTGGGTGTACACAATAGTGGGCGAAAAAAAAATCACCAGGGATGTATTGGAAGAGAGGGGAGGGGGGGTTGGCCCCTCCTCCTATGGTCCCTCAAGGGTCTCCGCCGAAGGCGGGCCGAAAATTCTTAAGCTCAAATCCTCTTGGCACCAAAGGCGCCAAAGCAACATTTGGCTCAAACACTGGCAGGGGAAGAGGGGGGGGGGGGTCTACGACGGGGGGGAGGGCTCACCCTATGGTTGTCACCCGTTCTAGTACATCCTTGCGCCTCAGCCCCCCCCCACCCCCACCAGAATCTTTGATCCGTTCTTATGGCTGACCCTGGCGTGAGACGTCCGGGGGTCACAGCCGTTTGCAGTGCCTGCCGGGCCGCAGATGCACACACGCGCACGGGTGGAAGGACGCGGGCACCTCATCCGGGAACCACAACTCCTCCTCTTTGTACTGGTACAGGTCCCAGTTGCCGACGAAGGCGACCCCCGGGTCCGGGGGCGTCAGGTCGACGTACGTGGCGCGCCGGGCCGTTGCGACCCCCCCGTCCCCGAACTGGTTGACGGCCTTGAACGAGATCCAGTAGTTCACGCCCTGCTGCACCCGCAGGCCCGACCGTATGGCCGTCGTCGCCTGAAGGTGCAGCAGCGGAGTCCAGGGCATGACGTCCGTCAGCGTGGCGTCCTCCTTTGGGTCGGTTCCGATTGCCCAGAACGCAGTGCTGACCTGAGACCAGGGATGTATTAGAAGGGGGGGAGGGGGGGGGTCTGATGGCAGGGATGCATTGGCAGGGGGAAACCCCCCCCCCCCTGGAGGGCGCCCAGGCTATGCCCAGTTACTGTCTCCTTGGCGGCAAACGCCAGCTTCGATGGCATTTGTAACCGACAATAACCGCCCCCAACCGCTTTGGCAACCTCCTGCAACCGCCTACAGGCCTATCCAACCGCATGTGGGAACGCCTTTGGGGCCCCCTCCCTTCTAATGCATCCCTGCCTGAAGGGGGAGGGGGGTTGGCTGGGACACCCCTCCCCGTATGGTCCCTGCCCAAAGTGGGCCGAAATTTTTTAAGCTTAAATCCTGTCGGCGCTGAAGGCGCCGAGGCACAATTTTGGCTGTCAGCCTCAAACGTTGGAAGGGGAGGAGGGGGGTGGTGGTCCAGGGGCGGGGTAACCCCCCTCCTCCCATGGTGTATGGCCGTTCTAATGCTTCCCTGCCTGAGACCGAGGGCCGAGTGCATCAGTCACCAGGAGCACAACAGAGCGCGCAGAGACACAGAGAGATCAACATCCCCAGTGCAACGTTACAGGGAAAAGACTGCGAAAGGCAAGGCGGAAGGAGGAAGCACCGGCGATGGGCAGAGCAATAGAGTGTTGAGCTACCACTGAAGGCAGAAAAGAAGACGGCAGCAAGAAAGCAGCCAAGGGGCAGCAGCAGAGCCGAGCAAGGTAGGCAGCGACGATCAGGCGCAGGAGTGCGGTGGTGTAGGTGAGCCACAGATTTGCGTGAAATTTAGGTAAAATTTAGGTACAAGCCCCACGACTGTAGACACGCTTTTTCATCGCTTTGGGTAACATGCCTACCATGCCTTTGGAAGGAGGCTAGAGGCTGGTTTCCGGAGCGGCGGCGAAAGAGGTTACTGCCGGTTGGGAAAGCGGTTGTGTCACGGCAGGCAATGCAATGGTAAATCGCAGGCAGAGGCAAGAGATACAGACGTGCATTGGCGTCGGCTGGTGGTTGGCAATTGATGGTTGGTGGGAGGTTAGCAGTTGGCAGTTGGCGGTTGGTGGCTGTTACCAGCGGTTGGCAGTTGGCGGTTGGTGGCGGTTGGCAGCGGTTGGCTGTTTGCGGTTGGTGGTCCCTGGGGGCGGTCCTTGAAGGCAGCTCTTGACAAAAAAAAAAACAGACTTCTTATGGACCCCCCTGGCACATACAAACATGACCCACCGCCTCCCCAAAAGAAAATCCGGGGTATTGCACGTGCGCACAAGAGGCGATAGGCAGAAAGCGCAGGAAGAAAATTCCCTCGTCCGTGGCCCAAAAAGACCATAGGTACCTCCCTGTCACAAGAGAGTGCAACGGAAAGATGACCCATGGGCAGGGCACGGCAAGAAAGCGGCACTTCTGCAGCAGTGCACTTCACGTGATTCACTACCGCCGGGTGGCAACCACCGGATCCGCCATATGTTGCCATGAATACGGAAAGTCGCCGGGTCCCCACCAGAACATCGTCGCGGAACGGGGTCAGGAATATGGTGTTGCCTCAGGGCCTGGCCCACAAAGGGTATCCACGTGGCGAAAAGCGGAGGTGCCCCGGGCTTGCATCAGGTCGACACACTGCTCAACACCCCAAACGAAATGTAAATCAGCGCTTTATGCGCTGAACGGGTCTCCCATGGGAATGGTTCCCTTCCGGTTCCACGCGCACCCCGACACTTGCGTGAACATGTCAGCGATACAGTAAAGTATGGCATATCCTGCTGTCGAGGCCTGTTTCTGCTACGTAGAAAAACCTGTTGGAAGTCCCCTCGCCTGTGGGATCTTGGGTTCTATTGTCTCAGTTTGTCTGCATCGATGTCTGCATCCGCCCACCGCCGACAATGTTGTAACCAGGTGGTTCATGAGAGGTGGTTCATGACACTGTGGGGTGCTGTGTTGTTGCATTGCCCTGAACAGCCGCACTCTTCTATCATCTGCCAGCCCCAATCTGACAAATCATGTGAGATGGTCCTGGATTGGTGTTCGCAAGAGGAGGGTGAACGCGCGTGACGCGTCTCGCAGCTGAAAACGCTGGACTTGCAGCTCCACAATGGCAGCGATCGATCGCCACAACATGGGTCCCCCAAGTAAGCAACCAACTCCCCCGCCCCCCCCCCCCCCACATCTTCAACAGAGTCCCCCGAAATATACCGGACCCCCATTGCAGGCAGTGAGACCGGGCCACTGCACGGAACTTGGGACAACGCGATGCCCAGCTTTGAGGCTGATTGCTGCCGATGGGCCCGGACATAGTACTCGTTGCCTTTTGCTTCCTTCAGTTTAGAAAGCGTAGAAAGACGGGTCTTGACAAACTCACATGCTATGGCACAGTTTCGTTGTGCCAAAAGTCTCCGTTTGAAATTTCGCCATGCCCTCATCCAGGCTCGCAATGCTCGGCAACCCAACCTTTGGCACACCTGCCGCGTCTCGGGGTCGATGGGCGGGATCCAATCGGCGGTAAGGCGGGAACCGATGGCCGTCGACTCGACGGCGAGGATGATGGGAGGGGACTTGTAGTTATATGCAAAAGCTGCGACACGATCTGCTGCGTAAAAGCCCAAGTTGAGGCCACGCACAATGACGTAGTACACCGTGCCATCCTGGAGCGGCAGGTGGAAGGTGGTGGGAGGTTTCCCTTTACCATCCAAGTGCTTGCTTTCGTTGATTGGTACAAAGTGTGACAGAATGTGGTGGTGTGCTTGTAACAGCACAATCCACAGTGACCGACTGCAACGCGCATCTGAGTCTGACTCACTGACTGTTGATATCCAGCGATCAGCAAGCCGCTGCAAAATTCCTGCTTTCACAGTTTGGGTCATGGGTCTGTAATGATTCTGCTTGGCGTCGCAGTATAGAGACAGGATTCATGTTTCGGGATCAAGGGCACAGGCATACTCGGCAGAGAAGGAGATGGCACCCGATATGAACAAGCCGTGCCAGTCTGGCATGCCGACAAACCGGATCATTAGCCTCAGATGGAATACTGTTTTGCAATGCACCAAAAGCGCACTGCTGGCTTGGATCCCTTGGTGCTCCATGCACTGTGGATCCGGACCACACACTGGAAACCAAACCGATCTTCGACGGAGGAAGGCGCGAGGCAATGGTTTTCATTTGCAACAGAGCGGGAAAAAACGGGGGGGAGGGGATTGGCAAGGGTCGGACTCTGCGGAAGGGACCGCAAATGTCGGGTGCAGGGACTTGCGCCTGGGAGGAGAAAGCACCGTCATGTACGATTTGAGGTCTCGGAACACGTATGCGCTCTTTGAGGGCGACGTGAGGCGGAAGTCGATGACCGTGTTCCGGGGTTCAGCATCAGGTGTCGTGTACACACCCACAAGGTACCAAAACACCTGTTGAAAAGGCAAGCCGGGGCCGACGCCTCGACAGAAGGGGATGTGGATAGCAGTCTGGGCCATAAAGAGTGCGCAACAGGCGTGTTACACAGCCGTACAACACGGAGGTGAACCCCCTCCCTCTTGTGTATTGTGTGAACATAGTCCCAACACAGAGGTGAAAAGAAACCCCCCACATCTGCCTGCCCCTTTGCCTATGGCAAAACAGCAACAGGGCGTGCATTCAATTCACACAACAGGCCATCTGTTGTGTTGTGTTGTGTTGTGGTGTGGTGTGGTGTGTTGTGTTGTGTTGTGTTGTGTTGTGTTGTGTTGTGTTGTGTTGTGTTGTGTTGTGTTGTGTTGTGTTGTGTTGTGTTGTGTTGTGTTGTGTTGTGTTGTGTTGTGTTGTGTTGTGTTGTGCTGTGCTGTGCTGTGTTGTGCCGAAGGCACTGTTACCAGAAGGCAATGGCCGGGATGTCTACCCACGGGTACAGGTAAACGGGAGGGCTGTGCGTGTTGCGCCCGCGTTGTGTGCGAGTGTGTTTACCACGGCGGGAAACGGCGGTATGCAGTGGTCCCCACTGCTCTGCCCTGCTGTGGTGGCTGCGGGTCCTATGCGGCGGGGGGGGGGGGGGGGCGTGCGCCGGCACTGGCTGCGGTGCGGGGGCAGGGCTCCAGCCCTCGCCGCGGAGCGTTGGTGGCGCTTCCCGTGCGCTGTGCCCCCCGCCCCCCTTCAGCCCATGCGCCATCGCGCTCTGGGCCTAATTTCCTCTGCCGCTTTCTTGCTTTGGCAGGGTATCCTGCAGCAGCAAGGCATCCTGCTATAGCAGGGCATCCCGCACATGGCAGGGCATCCCGCACATGGCAGGGCATCCCACACCAGGTAGGGCATCCTGCACCACGCAGGGCATCCCGCACCGGGCAGGGCATCCTGCACTTGGCAGGGCTCTTTGGAATCTCGTCGGCGTTGGCGGCAGATGTGCAGTGCTGTGCTGGGCTGTGTTGTGCTGTGTTGTGTTGTGTTGTGCTGTGTTGTGCTGTGCCGTGTTGTGCTGTGTTGTGCTGTGTTCTCACGCAAAGTGGCCATGGCCCATGTGTTCACACACAAATTGGCCATAGTGCATCTATTCCCAGACAAACTGGCTGAAGCTCGGTGTCTTCACACAAACTAGCCATTGCCCATCTGTTCGGAAAGAGTGACAGTTAAGCCCCCCCCCCCCCCTTTAAAAGCAGGTGCGTGCTTTTATTTTATTGTGTGCTTTTATTCTTTGCTGGCTTTTACTTTTACCATGCATGCTTTTGCTATGTTCTGAAGATGCTTAGTATAGATGCTTCTCTTGCAACTGTTGCTGAGGCTCGAAAATATGATGACTGCGTTGTTGATGATGCCTGGGCTGCAGAAACTGATCCAGGGGAATCATATGAAGGTGAGGATGAGAACCCTTATACTTCTGAAGATGGTGATTGTGGTGATGTTGATGTTGCTGCTGCTGCTGAGATTGATGATGTTGCTCCTGTTGCAGCGAATCCCCCTAGTGTTGATGCGGATGTTCCTGAGGTTCGTGATGTTGCTGATGGTGTTGCAGCAGATGCCCCTATTCCTGACGTTGATGCTGCTGATGACCCTGATGCCGTTGCAGTGGGGGTGTTTGCAGGGGAGAGGGAGACACGACTTCAGCAAGTTCGAAAAAATTTCAATCGTGGGAGGGGTGCAGTGAACTCCACAAGGAAAAAGTTCCATTACACACCGCCCATGCGTATAAAACGACGAGCTGTTGCCCTTGCCGAACAAGGTGTTGGTTTGAAAAAATCCAGCGAACAATCTGGGACATCACTGCGGAGAAGTTTTTTTTGACGCGGCAAAGGCAATTGGATGATTGGAAGAAGGTCGTTCAACGACTTGAAGGGCAAGTCCTACAAAAGGGCAGGCAACGGTACAGTGGTGGGGGCAGAAAAGCTCAATTTTTCCTGGTGGCCTCTGCCCTAAACCTGCACCTAAGCGGCTATCTATGGCTTCTTTTCTGAAGAAAAACTAAACCACGAGGTGGTTAAACTGCATGTGGTTGGCAATCAATTTCATGTTCTTGAGTCTTTCATTTGAGGGATGGTGAGGCTGGGATGGTGCTGCGTGCTTTCATTGTGACGCATCTAATAAACACCGGCTTGCGTGCTTTTATTTCTGTTGCGTGCTTTTAAAGGGGGGGGGGGGGTTTACAGTACGGTTGGTGTGCCGGTCGCAGAAGCGGCTGCGTCGTAAGTGTCACCCTAAAAAACTCCCTCACGGGGGCGGCTGCCTGGCGGGATGTGACCCCGAGGGGTGTTGAACCGTTTGGGTGGGTTGTAGAAGAGGGGGGGGGGGGGGCTGACTGAGGCTGATGTTAGGTACACAAACTTTCTTTTGGCCTCTGCCCCCCGGGGGTGGGAGGGGGATTCTCCTTCAGCAATAGCCTGGCGCCGGCGGCAAGGGGTCAACGGGCGCCCAGCAGCACCTCGATAGTAGGGTCCACGTAGCCGGCCCAGCGGACGGTGAGGGTGTCGCTGTCCGTCTGCTGCGCCTGAACGTAGCAGGCCCCTTTGCACTGGGGCGGGGGCATCCGGAGGCCAATGCCCCACTGCAGCTCAGGGGTGAACGTCTCCTCAGGGACCGTCAGGTCGGGCAACTTGGTGTTCAGGGAGTAGTCGGGCAAATCGGGGGTCTGCGCCGTGGGAAGGGCCTCCTGGGCCTTGTACAGGTCCTACAGAGGCACGCGCGTGGGACAGCAATGCCGGCCAGACACCGCCGGGGGCTGTCGCCGATGCCGAAAGGAAATCACCAACAACAAACAAAACCAGAACAACAACAACAACAACAACAATAATAATGATAAGAACACCAATAATTCAACAAAGCGCCGGTAGACGAGGGACTGCTGTGCATCACCAGGGACAGCCACCGGCCAACCCAATACGGCCAGGCATACCCTCAGGCCGCCATCAAGGAGGCCGGGACAAGCATATCCTTTATGTGGAGAGCCCTGAGAGCATGGCAGGGGAGAAGGGAGGGGGGGCGGACCGCTGCGAACCAACCCTCAAACTATCTGCCCCAAATCGGAATTGGGGGGGGGGGTGTCGCGGCCCGAGTGAGACCAACTATGGTCCTGCCCGTCACACCATCGGGGCCGCTGTCTTTCAAAACCCGTGGGAGGGGGGGGGGGGGGGGCGTCGCATACAAGGCGCGGCCCGGCCACCACCACCCCATTGCCTGCAGACACCAACGCACGCAACGAACATGCCATCACACACGGCACCACGCGGGCAAAACGGAGCACCACACAGGGGCCGAATAAGGAGGACATCGAACCATGACACCGCGTAACAGGGCGAACGAGGCCAACACCTGCTATGGCAGGTGTTGGCGGTTGGTGGTTGGCGGTTGGCGGCGGTTGGCGGTTGGTGGTCCCTTGGGGCGGTCCTTAACAAAAAAAAAATTCTCGGTCCCGAAGGACCGCCCGTGGACACGCACATACACACGGAGGGTACCACAGTGACCGAGTCCTTGGATGCCACCAGACACCCCGCGGCAGGTGTCGACAGGTGTCACGAACACTTTTGGCAGGGGTTAGCCTCAGGTCTGCCGTGTAACGGACCCGCAGATCCGCAAACAGCACCACCCAAGACCCTCGTAGACGACCCCGAACGGAGTCTACGGACTCGGAGAGACGAAGAAAACACATCACCCCCCCCCCTTCGGCCGAAGGAGCGAAGGGGCGGCGGAAGGACAGCCAGAGGACCCCCCCCCCCCCCCCCGATCGAACAGTGCTCAGCACACGTGCCGGTGGTGTCCGCCCAGGCCAAAGGAGATCGGAAGGAGCGCGGGGGGCGCGGAGTCCGGCACTGGACGCGCCGCGGGTCCCTGTCCGTAGATGACCCCGCACCACACATACGTCCCAATTGGGCCCGGGCAGCGCGGGCAAAGGGATGCTGGGAAAGAGCTTGAGCGTCCAGGGGCCGATGCCGGTGTTGATGGGGCTCAGCGCCCATTCCGAGAATGTGATCTTCAATTCGAAGCACTTCCCCCACGTGCACTTGATGCAAAAGATGCCGCAGAACTTGCAACGGGGGCAGGCGTTCAGGCGGAAGAAGCCGTACGCCCTGATGACCAGGGGGAGAACGCTGATGCTCATCTTGAACGTGGGCCAAGGGGGCAGGGGTGGCAGGTACATCCAAGCGCGCGGCTCCGCCAGGAGGTCCATGAGGGTGGCCGAGACGCCAACACCGACCTGCGTAGCGGAAGCAAGGCGCGGAGCAGGGATGCAATCGAATGGAACGGACCTCGGAGGCGGCCCCAGAAGCGGTTAGGCAGGCGGTTGGAGGGGGTTGCCAAAGCGGTTGGGGGCGGTTACTGTCGGTCACAAATGCCATTGAAGCTGGCACTTGCCATCAGGGAGACAGTGGCTGGGCATAGGCTGGGCGTCCTGGAGGGGGGGGGGGGGGTTAACCAATGCATCCGTGGCGCGGAGTATCGCCAGAACCGACACTATGATAACTGCCCCCTGGCATGGGAACTGATGAGATGAGGGAGTGCGCAGCCCTCCGGAAGCAAACACGGTACGCACACAGACACTCTGATGGATCCCAGATTTCCATAACAGGGGCCTCTCAGCCTCATGGGCAGCCAACGCTGTTGAATCCGGTGGAACGAAGCTGTGGCACTGTTTTGCACCAGTTGCGCAGGCACACCCCCAACCACAAAGGGACAAACATTGACGGGGGCATCAAGTGTCGGCGCCCACACCTTGAAACCGAGGGGCTGCTATTGGCCCTGAGATGGCCCTTGATGAAGGTACCAAAAGAGGAACAAACATAAATGAACGCTCACGGGGACACTGTCTGCTTCCAGGTCATGAAACCTTCTCAACTTCAAAGGTTGGCGGTTGGTGGTTGGTGGTTGGTGGCGATTGGCGGTTGATGGTTAGTGGCGGTTGGCGTGGCGGTTGGTGGTTGGCGATTGGTGGTTGGTGGGGGCTGGCGCACCGATCGCTCAGACAAGGCCTCGATCCGGTGGCGCCCGTGGGTCGGCTGAGGCTTGGCAGGACCCCAGCCCCTCCCGCGGGGCCCTTAGGCAATAGCTCCACCTCTGTGCACCGGCGTCCGGGATCGCCTGGGGAGCGTTCCGCGCCCAAAGACCGGCCCCCGGTCCGGCCCCGCCTTCCACGGTTGGCGGTTGGCGGCGCTTGTCGGTTGGCGGTTGGCAGCGGTTGGTGGTTGGCGGTTGGTGGTCCCTGTGGACAGTCCTTAAGGGCGGTCCTTAACCTCCCCCCAAAAAAGGAAATTTCAGACTTCTTAAAGCCCCCCCCCCCCCCACACACACTGTACTATCGGCCTCCACAGAACACATCTCCTTCACCCATGACTCCTGCCTCTTTCCTCGTTGCGTCGTTGTGCCCGTGCCGCTCTGCCGCCCCTCCTCCACCCACAATGCCCCCTCTCCATCATCACGGCCCCACCCCTGCCTCTCGGGCATGTCCCCGTGAAGGGGTTGTCCGTGTGGAGGGGGCGCGCGCGTCTCCACAGGTCCTGTGACTGCCGCATGGCCTTCGGGCCCCCGTCCACCAGCACAGCCCTGCGTTGCGCGTGGACAGACATGCGACCAGTGTCTGGCAGGGACACTGGATCTCGGTCGCAATCGGCCCCGATCAAAGACGACTCAGTAATGCCCGCCCCCCCCGCACCACCAGAACTCAGTAGGAATGTGCTGCGTCCAGGGTGTGGCTCAGCAGGACCCTGATCCATCTGATCATGCCTGGGCTGGCAGATGCTAGTGGCAACTCTGCACGTGGAGGAGCGGGATTTGGGAGGCTGCAAAACAGGCCCTTTGGCATCGCCAGCCGTTAGGCAGGCGGTTGGAGGAGGTTGCCAAAGCGGTTGGGGGCGGTTACTGTCGGTTACAAATACCATTGAGGCTGGCACTTGCCGGCAGGGGGACAGTGGCTGGGCATAGGCTGGGCGCCCTGGAGGGGGGGGGGGGGTACCTCCCCCCCTCCGAATACATCACTGGGGGCAGCTTCAGGTTGGTGCCCTACTGACCCTACCAGTGGGACGACACGCCAGGCCGGCCTCGAAGCGGTCCCAGCCAGGACAATTTAAAAAAAAAACAGGCTGAAGTGTCCAATGGTCAGCCACATCTGCACAGCTCCAACCGATGGTACTTAAGGGGTAACCGACGGCGGTTGGAGTGCAACCGACGGCGGTTGGAGGGTGAGGGACGGCGGTTGGGGGTAACTGACGGCGGTTGGAGGGTAACCGACGGCGGTTGGAGGGTAACCGACGGCTGTTGGGAGGTAAACCGACGGCGGTTGCAGACAAAGGGCTACTAGCTTACTACCACGTTTTTTAACGAAAAAAAATCTTGTCAACTAAAAAATGACCTGGTCCCGGCGGCCTTGAGGGTCTTTCTGGGTTTCAGCAGCACCGGCACCCGTCACTCTGCGTCGGCATCCCCCTTACCAGGTTTGCATATAAGTGGGGGTGGGGGGTCCCCCACCAGACCCCCCCACCCCCCTGGGGCTAATGGGTAATGGGTAATGGGTAATTGGCGTGTTTCATACGACGGGCATCAGCATTAGGACAGTCGCCGTGTTCACAATGCCAGGTTGGGGGCATGACAAATGAAAGCATCTGCATGCCAAGACAAAGACAGGTGGGAGGTTACGGGGTACAAACAAAAGGAACACCTGGCACTGTGGGCATGGTCATCAATGCTGCAGAGTCTCCAGCGACACTGGGAACCATTAGTTTGAACCATTAGTGACTAATGTTTCACGTCACCCCCCCACCCTCCCCCCACCCCCACCTCCGGAAACGTGCTGTGTTTTATGCAACCCTCCTTACCGCGCACCCCGCGCACCAAGTCGTATGGCCCCCTTGCTCTTGAAAAGGGGGCGGTCGTCGTTCCCCTTGAATATGAGAATGCACAGAGATGCAGCGTCAGACCGACCCCCGCCAACCTGAGGCAGTACGGGCTCAGTACACGAAGGCCGGGCAAGGCAGACCTGAATGAATTTGGACCAGCCCAAGTAAACCTCGAAATCCAGCCTGAACTTCATGTTGAAGTCCAACCCCGAGGACACGGACATGGGCATGGCCCAACATGGGGACATCTTGAGTTTGAACCTGATGACATGTTGCACGATATATATGTCGTCTCCAGTGCATGGGCTCGGGGGTGGAACGAAAACACCACACTGTACTGCACAACAACACACCACGTTCCACACAACACTGCAGGTGCCGCAAAAGGTTGCACAGCGTGTTGTTGTGTATGTGCCTGGGCTGTGGCTTGCAGTCGCCAGGCAGACCGTCATAACGCCGTGCTGTGGAGTGCCGTGGCTGTGCCATGGCCTGTGGTGCGGTACATTGCGGCATCAGGTGGTTTGGAGTGGTGCAGTGTGGTGCCATGTGACATGGTGTGTGATGTTATGTTGTTTGGTCGCATGGCTTGGCGTGGTGTGGTGTGCCGAAGGCGCTGTTACCAAAGGGCAAAGGCCGAGATGTCTACCCATGGGTACAGGTAAACGGGAGGGCTGTGTGTGTTGCGCGCGCACTGTGTGTTGTGTGTGTCCGCTGGTCCTCGCTGCTCTGCCATTTTGTGGCGGCTGCGGGTCCTGTGCGGCTGGGGGGGGGGGGGGGGCTCGTGCACCTGCCTAGGCAGTGGTGCAGTGCCCCCCCCCCCCCCCCCCTTCAGCCCCTTTGGCCTCGCCATCGCACTTTGGGCCGGACGGGCTGCGCTGCCCACTTGTGCTGCGCTCCGGGCCGGTGTTGCAGCTGAGCTGCTGTTGGTGTTGCTGTGGCGTGCCACAGCCCTGTGCGACCTACCCCCGCCCTGGTACCAATGGAGGGGCTAGGGGGGTGCCGCACCCAGGAGCAGTACTGCAGCAGCAGCAGATCTGCGGCTCGTGCGGCTGTCGCGCAACTGCTGTACCTGAGCTGCTGCTCACTGCATCTTACCCCCGCCCCGGTACCAATCGAGGGGCTATGGGGGTGCTGCACCCTGGAGTAGTTCAGCAGCAGCAGCAGAGCTGCGGCTGGCTCTCTGCAGCTCTTTGCGGCCCACCCCTGCCCCGTTACCAATCAAGGGGCTATTGAGGTGGCGCTTGGTCTCGGCGCCTTGCTTGTGGTTGGGGGGCCGGGCCCTAGCACTCGTCCCCCAATGGGGGGTCTGCCTCGCTGCCCCCATGCCCTCCTTGGCGTTGCAGGTGTTCCGGGGGGGGGGGGGGGGGCTTGGCGCTCCTTACCCTGTTGGGGGGGTTGCTGCACTGCCTCACTGCGCCCAATCGTCGTTGGGGGCATTGTCTACAGGCTGTGACGTGCTCTGCTACGTTGTGCCGTGCCGTGCCGTGCTGTGCAGGGATGTGCTGCGCTGCGTTGTATGGTGTTGTGCCGTGATTTGTCCCACCGTGCCGCAGTGAGTGGGGGGAAGGAGTACCATCCTCTACCCTACTCATTGATGGTGGTATACTCATAAGAGGGGGTTCCTGGCCTGGGCTGCATGCCTCCTAGTGGGCAAGGGCTCGGGGCTACTGCCCAGCGGACCCTCCACTTGGTCTCGGTGCCCTCGTTGTTGTCGAGGGGCCGGACCCAGGCGCACATCCTCCGATGGGGGGCAAGCTGCCCTGCCACGCTGCCCCCTAGACCCCTTGGCGTTGTGGGTGGTCTTGGAGGGCCGCGCCCGGGCGCCCCCCCCCCCCTGTCGTTGTCGGGAACGTTGTTGCCCGGTTGGACCCGGGCTCTGGACTGCCTCGCTGCCCAGAGGGCTGGATGGGGTTTTGTGGGTTTTGTTTATGTTTGGGCAGGAGGGGCGGAGGGAGGGAGAGTCGGGTTGGGTTGCTAGCTGGTTTTATGGTAGGTAGGGCGGTGGGAGGGAGAGTGGGGTGAGGTTGTGGGCTAGTTTCAGGGCAGGAGGGGCGGAGCGAGGGAGGGTGCTGCAATGCCCTTCAGGCGCTCCGTAGGTTGTGCTATGTTGTGGTGTAGTGTGGTGTCGTGTGCGTGTGTGGGGGGGCGGGGTAGCTCGTGTGCAGTTTCTGGCCATTTTGGCCGGACACACACCCCGTTCAACCGGTAGCTGGGGCTGCCCCACCGCGGAACTACTCGCGGACAGGTTGCTGGTAACCCCTTGCGTAACTACGACCCCCAAGCCCTGCCCAACGTGGGCCGGGCTCGCTGGGGTCGCCCGTGAGGGGACTAGGGTTGTGGTGTGGTGTGGTGTGGCGTGGTGTGGTGTGGTGTGGTGTGCCGAAGGCGCTGTGAGTAGAAGGCAAAGGCTGGGATGTCTACCCACGGGTACAGGTGAACGGGAGAGCTGTGCGTGTAGCGTACGCGCTGTGTGTAAGGGTGTTGTTTGCAGTGGAAAACGGGAAAAAGGGAGACCCGGAGGCCCCCCACCAGGCCATTGCTGCTGGCCCAAGAGCTCCCTCGATACTCCCTCTCCCTCCGCTCCCTAGTGCAGGCGTAGTTCCTGCAACATCCACGCCCATTGTGCTGTTCGGGCCCAATCGTGCCTTCAGCGGCGTGGCGCGCGCCTTGGCGTGGGCGTACTAGACCCTGATGCACTCCTCGATGACGTGGCGCAGGGACTCTGTCCCCATTTGTGTGGGGCCCAGGGCATTCCATGTGCGCCTGCTGCATGGAGGGGGTGCACAATGCAGCCGCCCACTGTTCCACAACAGATGGTTGCGCACCGACACAGCACGGCTCCACTCCGGTCAAGCCACGCCGCAAGCCGGCACCACCCAATACACCCCCCCCTGGCTGTATGGCTCGTAGCCGGACGTAGGACAGGAGGATCATGGCCTCTCCTTCCTGGGAGGTGCCCACCCCGGAGGCGTCATGCGCATGGTACGCCTTAGACCCACACTGGCCAACCCCCGCCATAGCCATGCCCGCCGGCGTCGCCCTAACATCCCCCGTGACAACAGTTCCACGGAGGGTTGCCAGTGCCAGCTAGTCATGGAGACCCCCGTGTAACCCTCCGTGTAACTACGACCCCCAAGCCCTGCCCAACGTGGGCTGAGCTCGCTAGGGTGGCCCGCGAGGGGACCAGGGGTGTGGTGCGGTGTGGTGTGGTGTGGTGTGGTGTGGTGTGGTGTGGTATGGTGTGGTGTGGTGTGGTGCGGTGCGGTGTGGTGTGGTGTGGTGTGGTGTGGTGTGGTGTGGTGTGGTGTGGTGTGGTGTGGTGTGGTGTGGTGTGGTGTCGGTGCGGTGCGGTGCGGTGCGGTGCGGTGCGGTGCGGTGCGGTGCGGTGCGGTGCGGTGCGGTGCGGTGTGGTGTGGTGTGCCGAAGGCGCTGTTACCAAAAGGCAAAGGCCGGGATGTCTACCCACGGGTACAGGTAAACGGGCGGGGCTGTGTGTGTTGTGTGCGCGCTGTGTGTAAGTGTGTTGTGGCATAGCCGGACCAGTGCACTCTCGCACTTGGCCAACGCTGCCTTGCCGACGCCTGCGCGCAGTCACACAGGGTCGCATTTGCCCACTGCACCCTGCGTGCCGCGCTGCACCACCAGTGCCTTCTGCGTGGTGCCGCACTGCTTGGTGCTCTGCACCACACTGCACTGTGTGTGCCCTGCTGCACTGTTGTTGTGGGCAGGGGGCAGTGGGCAGTGGAACTCCTGCAATGCACTGCCGCACTGCCTGGGGGCAGTGGGCAGTGCAACTCCTGCAATACACTGCCCCACTGCCTGGGGGCAGTGGGCAGTGCAATTCCTGCAATGCACTGCCTCACTGCCCGGGGACAGTGGGCAGTGGAACTCCTGCAATACACTGCCCCACTGCCTTGGGGCAGTGGGCAGTGGACCTCCTTCAATACACCGCCTCACTGCCTGGGGGCAGTGAGCAGTGGACCTCCTGCAATACACTGCCGCACTGCCTGGGGGCAGTGGGCAGTGGACCTCCTTCAATGCACTGCTCCACTGCCTGGGGGCAGTGGGCAGTGGACCTCCCGCAATGCACTGCCTCACTGCCTGGGGGCAGTGGGCAGTGGACTACCTTCAATGCACTGCCCCACTGCCTGGGGGCAGTGGGCAGTGCAACTCCTGCAATACACGGCCGCATTGCCTGGGGGCAGTGGGCAGTGCAACTCCTGCAATGCATTGCCTCACTGCCCTCGGGCAGTAGGCAGTGGAACTCCTGCAATGCACTGCCTCACTGCCTGGGGGCAGTGGGTAGTGCAACTCCTGCAATGCACTACCTCACTGCCCTGGGGCAGTGGGCAGTGGAACTCCTGCAACACACTGCCGCACCTCCTGGGGGCAGCGGGCAGTGGAACTCCTGCAATGCACTGCCTCACTGCCTGGGGGCAGTGGGCAGTGGACCTCCTGCAATGCACTGCCTCACTGTCTGGGGCAGTGGGCAGTGCAACTCCTGCAATACACTGCCGCACTGCCCGGGGGGCGGTGGGCAGTGCAACTCCTGCAATGCACTGCCTCGCCGCCTGAGGGCAGTGGGCATTGCAACTTCTGCAATGCAGTGCGTCACTGCATGGGGGCAGTGGGCGGTGCAACTCTTGCAACGCACTGCCTCACTGCCCTGGGGCAGTGGGCAGTGCAACTCCTGCAATGCACTGCCTCACTGCGTGGGGGCAGTAGGCAGTGGAACTCCTGCAACGCACTGCCTCACTGCCTGGGGGCAGTGGGCAGTGCAACTCCTGCAATGCACTGCCTCGCCGCCTGGGGGCAGTGGGCAGTGGAACGCCTGCAACGCACTGCCTCACTGCCTGGGGGCAGTGGGCAGTGGAACTCCTGCAATGCACTGCCCCACTGCCTGGGAGGAGGAGGAGGAGGAGGAGCGCCTGCCGTGGTCCCACGTACGGTGAGCCTTGGCGTCGTCCCTCGGGGGCCAAACGCAGGCTCTGCCGAGGGAGTCCTCCGTCTTACCTCCGCTAGAGCAAGACGAATCTCGTCGCACACCTGAGAACGCCCCTCCCAGCAGGCCGTCTGGGTCTAAGCGCCGGTGTACGACCACGCTACGGTCCGATCTGCTCTCCGGTCCCGGCCACCGACCGCTCCGAACTGTCCTGGATAACACCCGAGGAGATGTCCCAGGATCAACGTGACGGAAGGTGTGGGTCTCCCGGGGCATCACCCCCGACTTGAAAACGTCGCCGGGCTAAATAGAACGCGGCCCAGCACGACTATGCGCACTGCCGGCGGGCTGAGTACCGCCGGCGGCGCGAGTACGGTCACGTTACACGATCACGCGCACCGCCGGGGGCCTGGGTACCCCCGGGTTCTGTGAGTGCGGGACGTGCGTCACAGCCATAGCACCACGGTGGTGCACTGCCGTGGAGGTCCCTGACGACGCCCGGCTGCAAAGGCCGAGCCCAAACGACGAGCCCCACGATACGTGCACTGAGACGGCACGTGACCGAGAAAATGGCACCACGATGGTGCCCGAGCGAGACGGCGACGTTCGCCGATGGCACGTGAGGCGGTGAGTACCGCCGATGACACGTCACCTCTGCACGGGGTGTCACGGGGGTTGGCGGAGCGCCAGGTGCAGACCTCGCCATGGTGCCTCGTGTATCGGCCTGGAGGTTACACCATGGCCAGGCTGGCGCATGAAGACCGTCTGGGCAGCACCACGGTGGCGCTCTGCCCTGAAGATTGCGCCACGACGGCGCATGTGGACGTCGATTGCACCACGGTGGTGCCATGTCACCGAACTGGCGCCACGTCGGCACAGGGCTGTCTGGGCAGCGCCGCGGTGGCGCTCTGCCCTGAGAATTGCGCCACGATGGCGCACGTGTTCGTTGGCGGCACCACGATGGCGCTCCGCCACTGAACCGGCGCCACGGAGGCATAGGGCGGCACCACGATGGTGCCCCGCCATTGAGCCCGCGCCATGTCGGCGCAGAGCTGTCGGGGCGCGGGCCACGGTGGCGCACTGCCCTGAAGGTTGCGCAGCAACGGCATACCTGTACGTTGGCTGCACCACGGCAGCGCTCTGCCGCTGAGTAGGCGCCATGGTGGCGCTATGCCATGAGGGCGGCGCCACGACGGCGCATTTGTGCGCTGGCTGTACCACGGTGGCGCTCTGCTGCTGAGCCGGCGCCATTCCCGTCGACATGGCCCTAGAGGAGGTACAGCAATGGCATACCTGTGCGTCAGCCGCGCCACGATGGCGCACGTGCACGCTGGCGGCACCACGATGGCGCTTCGCCACTGGACTGGCGTCACGGCTGGGCAGTGCCACGACGGCGCTCTGCCCTGAAGATCGTGCCACGGCGGCGCACGTATTCGTCGACGGCACCACGGTGGTACCCTGCCAGTGAGCCGGCGCGTGAAGGGGGAGCGTGGGTGGGCCTGGGCGGCTGGGGGGCCCTCGGAGGGTGGCAGGGGTGGGCCCTGGGCTGACGCTGGTGAGTGAGCGAGTGAGTGAGTGAGTGAGTGAGTGAGTGAGTGAGTGAGTAAATACGTGGCCGTTGCCTGGCTGTGCTTGTGGGCAATCCGTCCCACAGCTACCACCCTGGGGGTTTTTATCCTGGTGCCAGGCCACCAGATATCGAGCAGGTGCACTGTGTGTGGCAGTGGTGCATCTGCCCCTCACAGGCTGCACCTCTGGCCCAGGGAGGAGCCCTGGACGGGTGGCGGGCGGGGTGGGCCCGGCCTGACGAGGCCTGGGGGCAGCGGGCAGTGCAACTCTTGCAATGCACTGCCTCACTGCCCTGGGGCAGTGGGCAGTGGACCTTCTGCAATGCACTGCCTCACTGCCTGGGGGCAGTGGGCAGTGGAACTCCTGCAATAACCGGGCGCACCGGCCTGGGGGGGACGGGGAGCCCAGCCCAGGGGGTGGTCGGAACCTCCTGCAAGGCCCATGGGGAGCCATCATCTTCCAATAACCGGGCGCAAGGCCTGGGGGGGACGGGGAGTCCAGCCCAGGGGGTGGTCGGAGCTTCCTGCTAGGGCCAGTGGGGGGCCATCTTCTTCAGAGAACCGGGCGCACCGGCCCGGGGGGGACGGGGAGTCCTGCCCAGGGGGTGTTCGGAGTCTCCTGCCAGGCCAATGGGGGGCCATCTTCTTCAGAGAACCGGGCGCACCGGCCCGGGGGGGACGGGGAGTCCTGCCCAGGGGGTGTTCGGAGTCTCCTGCAAGGCCAGTGGGGGGCCATCTTCTTCAGTGGGCAGTGGAACTCCTGCAATGCACTGCCCCACTGCTTGGGCGCAGTGGACAGTGCAACTCCTGCAATGCACTGCCTCACTGTCCCAGAGCAGTGGGCAGTGGAACTCCTGCAATGCACTACCTCACTGCCCTGGGGCAGTGGGCAGTGGAACTCTTGCAATGCACTGCCTCACTGCCTGGGGGCAGCGGACAGTGCAACCTCTGCAATGCACTGCCTCACTGCCCTGGGTCAGTGGGCAGTGCAACTCCTGCAATACACTGCCGCACTGCCTGGGGGCAGTGGGCAGTGCAACTCCTGCAATGCAATGCCTTACTGCCTGGGGGCAGTGGGCAGTGCATCTCCAAACTCCTGCCACGCGCTGCCTCACTGCCTGGGGGCAGTGGGCGGTGCAACTTCTACAATGCACGGCCTCACTGCCTGGGGGCAGTGGGCAGTGCAACTCCTGCAATGCACTGCCTCAGTGCCCTGGGGGCAGTGGGAAGTGGAAGTCCTGCAATGCACTGCCTCACTGCCTGGGGGCAGTGGGCAGTGCAACTCCTGCAATGCACTGCCTCACTGCCTGGGGGCAGTGGGCAGTGGAACTCCTGCGATGCACCGCCTCAACGCCTGGGGGCAGTGGTCAGTGCAACTCCTGCAATGCACTGCCTCACTGCCCTAGGGGCAGTGGACAGCGGAACTCCTGCAACGCACTGCCTCACTGCCTGGGGGCAGTGGGCAGTGGAACTCCTGCAATGCACTGCCTCACTGCCTGGGGGCAGTGGACAGTGCAACTCCTGCAATGCACCGCCTCACTGCCCTGGGGCAGTGGGCAGTGAAACTCCCGCAATGCACTACCTCACTGCCTGGGGGCAGCGGGCAGTGGAACTCCTGCAATGCACTGCCCCACTGCCTGGGGGCAGTGAGCAGTGGAACTCCTGCAATGCACCGCCTCACTGCCCTGGGGGCAGTGGGCAGTGCAACTCCTGCAACGCACTGCCTCACTGCTTGGGGGCAGTGGGCAGCGCAACTCCTGCAACGCACTGCCGCACTGGCTTGGGGGCAGTGGGCAGTGGACCTCCGGCAATACACTGCCGCACTGCCTGGGGGCAGTGAGCAGTGCAGCTCCTGCATTACTCTGCCCCACTGCCTGGGGGCAGTGGACAGTGCAACTCCTGCAACGCACTGCCTCACTGTCTGGGGGCAGTGGGCAGCGGAACTCCTGCAATGCACTGCCTCACTGCCTGGGGGCAGTGGGCAGTGGAACTCCTGCAATGCACTGCCCCACTGCCTGGGGGTATTGGGCAGCGGAACTTCTGCAATACACTGCCGCACTGCCTGGGGGCAGTGGGCAGCGCAACTCCTGCAATGCACTGCCTCACTGCCCTGGGGCAGTGGGCAGCGGAACTCCTGCAACGCACTGCCTCACTGCCTGGGAGCAGTGGGCAGTGCAACTCCTGCAATGCACTGCCTCACTGCCTGGGGGCAGTGGGCAGTGCAACTCCTGCAATGCACTGCCTCACTGCCTGGGGGCTGTGGGCAGTGCAACTCCTGCAATGGGTGGTCGGAGTGTAGTGCCGGGCCTGTGGGGATGTACTACTGGGCGCACCGGCCTGGGGGGATGGGGAGTCCAACCCAGGGGGCGGTCGGGGCATCCTTCAGGGCCTATGGGGGGCCATCATCTTCGGAGAACCGGGCGCACCGGCCTGGGGGGGACGGGGAGTCCAGGCCAGGGGGTGGTCGGAGCCTCCTGCAGGGCCCATGGGGAGGCGTCATCTGCTAATAACCGGGCGCACCGGCCTGGGGGGGACGGGGAGCCCAGCCCAGGGGGTGTTCGGATCCTCCTGCAAGGCCCATGGGGAGCCATCATCTTCCAATAACCGGGCGAACCAGCCTGGGGGGGACGGGGAGTCCAGCCCAGGGGGTGGTCGGAGCCTCCTGCCAGGGCCAATGGGGGGCCATCTTCTTCAGAGAACCGGGCGCACCGGCCCGGGGGGGACGGGGAGTCCTGCCCAGGGGGTGTTCGGAGTCTCCTGCCAGGCCAATGGGGGGCCATCTTCTTCAGAGAACCGGGCGCACCGGCCCGGGGGGGACGGGGAGTCCTGCCCAGGGGGTGTTCGGATCCTCCTGCCAGGGCAATGGGGGGCCATCTTCTTCAGAGAACCGGGCGCACCGGCCCGGGGGGGACGGGGAGTCCTGCCCAGGGGGTGTTCGGAGTCTCCTGCAAGGCCAGTGGGGGGCCATCTTCTTCAGAGAACCGGGCGCACCGGCCCGGGGGGGACGGGGAGTCCTGCCCAGGGGGTGTTCGGAGTCTCCTGCCAGGCCAATGGGGGGCCATCTTCTTCAGAGAACCGGGCGCACCGGCCCGGGGGGGACGGGGAGTCCTGCCCAGGGGGTGTTCGGAGTCTCCTGCAAGGCCAGTGGGGGGCCATCTTCTTCAGTGGGCAGTGGAACTCCTGCAATGCACTGCCCCACTGCTTGGGGGCAGTGGACAGTGCAACTCCTGCAATGCGCTGCCTCACTGTCCCAGAGCAGTGGGCAGTGGAACTCCTGCAATGCACTACCTCACTGCCCTGGGGCAGTGGGCAGTGGAACTCTTGCAATGCACTGCCTCACTGCCCGGGGGCAGCGGACAGTGCAACCTCTGCAATGCACTGCCTCACTGCCCTGGGTCAGTGGGCAGTGCAACTCCTGCAATACACTGCCGCACTGCCTGGGGGCAGTGGGCAGTGCAACTCCTGCAATGCAATGCCTCACTGCCTGGGGGCAGTGGGCAGTGCAACGGCAAACTCCTGCCACGCACTGCCCCACTGCCTGGGGGCAGCGGGCGGTGCAACTTCTACAATGCACGGCCTCACTGCCTGGGGGCAGTGGGCAGTGCAACTCCTGCAATGCACCGCCTCGACGCCTGGGGGCAGTGGACAGTGCTACTCCTGCAATGCACTGCCTCACCGCCCTGGGGGCAGTGGACAGCGGAACTCCTGCAATGCACTGCCTCACTGCCTGGGGGCAGTGGGCAGTGGAACTCCTGCAATGCACTGCCTCACTGCCTGGGGGCAGTGGACAGTGCAACTCCTGCAATGCACCGCCCCACTGCCTGGGGGCAGTGGGCAGTGAAACTCCCGCAATGCACTACCTCACTGCCTGGGGGCAGCGGGCAGCGGAACCCCTGCAATGCACTGCCTCACTGCCCTGGGGGCAGTGGGCAGTGCAACTCCTGCAACGCACTGCCTCACTGCCTGGGGGCAGTGGGCAGTGCAACTCCTGCAACGCACTGCCGCACTGGCTTGGGGGCAGTGGGCAGTGGACCTCCGGCAATACACTGCCGCACTGCCTGGGGGCAGTGGGCAGCGCAACTCCTGCAATGCACTGCCTCACTGCCTGGGGGCAGTGGGCAGTGGAACTCCTGCAATGCACTGCCTCGTTGTCTGGGGGCAGTGGGCAGCGGAACTCCTGCAATGCACTGCCTCACTGCCTGGGGGCAGTGGGCAGCGCAACTCCTGCAATGCACTGCCTCACTGCCCTGGGGCAGTGGGCAGCGGAACTCCTGCAACGCACTGCCTCACTGCCTGGGAGCAGTGGGCAGTGCAACTCCTGCAATGCACTGCCTCACTGCCTGGGGGCAGTGGGCAGTGCAACTCCTGCAATGGGTGGTCGGAGTGTAGTGCCGGGCCTGTGGGGATGTACTACTGGGCGCACCGGCCTGGGGGGATGGGGAGTCCAACCCAGGGGGCGGTCGGGGCATCCTTCAGGGCCTATGGGGGGCCATCATCTTCGGAGAACCGGGCGCACTGGCCTGGGGGGGACGGGGAGTCCAGCCCAGGGGGTGGTCGGAGCCTCCTGCAGGGCCCATGGGGAGGCGTCATCTGCTAATAACCGGGCGCACCGGCCTGGGGGGGACGGGGAGCCCAGCCCAGGGGGTGGTCGGATCCTCCTGCAAGGCCCATGGGGAGCCATCATCTTCCAATAACCGGGCGCACCGGCCTGGGGGGGACGGGGAGTCCAGCCCAGGGGGTGGTCGGAGCCTCCTGCCAGGGCCAATGGGGGGCCATCTTCTTCAGAGAACCGGGCGCACCGGCCCGGGGGGGACGGGGAGTCCTGCCCAGGGGGTGTTCGGAGTCTCCTGCCAGGGCCAATGGGGGGCCATCTTCTTCAGAGAACCGGGCGCACCGGCCCGGGGGGGACGGGGAGTCCTGCCCAGGGGGTGTTCGGAGTCTCCTGCCAGGCCAATGGGGGGCCATCTTCTTCAGAGAACCGGGCGCACCGGCCCGGGGGGGACGGGGAGTCCTGCCCAGGGGGTGTTCGGAGTCTCCTGCCAGGGCAATGGGGGGCCATCTTCTTCAGAGAACCGGGCGCACCGGCCTGGGGGGGACGGGGAGTCCTGCCCAGGGGGTGTTCGGAGTCTCCTGCAAGGCCAGTGGGGGGCCATCTTCTTCAGAGAACCGGGCGCACCGGCCCGGGGGGGACGGGGAGTTCTGCCCAGGGGGTGTTCGGAGTCTCCTGCCAGGCCAATGGGGGGCCATCTTCTTTAGAGAACCGGGCGCACCGGCCCGGGGGGGACGGGGAGTCCTGCCCAGGGGGTGTTCGGAGTCTCCTGCAAGGCCAGTGGGGGGCCATCTTCTTCAGTGGGCAGTGGAACTCCTGCAATGCACTGCTCCACTGCTTGGGGGCAGTGGACAGTGCAACTCCTGCAATGCACTGCCTCACTGTCCCAGAGCAGTGGGCAGTGGAACTCCTGCAATGCACTACCTCACTGCCCTGGGGCAGTGGGCAGTGGAACTCTTGCAATGCACTGCCTCACTGCCTGGGGGCAGCGGACAGTGCAACCTCTGCAATGCACTGCCTCACTGCCCTGGGTCAGTGGGCAGTGCAACTCCTGCAATACACTGCCGCACTGCCTGGGGGCAGTGGGCAGTGCAACTCCAGCAATGCAATGCCTCACTGCCTGGGGGCAGTGGGCAGTGCAACTCCAACTCCTGCCACGCACTGCCCCACTGCCTGGGGGCAGTGGGCGGTGCAACTTCTTCAATGCACGGCCTCACTGCCTGGGGGCAGTGGGCAGTGCAACTCCTGCAATGCACTGCCTCAGTGCCCTGGGGGCAGTGGGAAGTGGAAGTCCTGCAATGCACTGCCTCACTGCCTGGGAGCAGTGGGCAGTGCAACTCCTGCAATGCACTGCCTCACTGCCTGGGGGCAGTGGGCAGTGGAACTCCTGCAATGCACCGCCTCAACGCCTGGGGGCAGTGGGCAGTGCAACTCCTGCAATGCACTGCCTGTCTGCCCTGGGGCAGTGGGCAGTGAAACTCCCGCAATGCACTACCTCACTGCCTGGGGGCAGTGGGAAGTGGAAGTCCTGCAATGCACTGCCTCACTGCCTGGGAGCAGTGGGCAGTGCAACTCCTGCAATGCACTGCCTCACTGCCTGGGGGCAGTGGGCAGTGGAACTCCTGCAATGCACTGCCTCATTGTCTGGGGGCAGTGGACAGTGCAACTCCTGCAATGCACTGCCTCACTGCCCTGGGGCAGTGGGCAGTGAAACTCCCGCAATGCACTACCTCACTGCCTGGGGGCAGTGGGCAGTGGAACTCCTGCAATGCACTGCCTCACTGCCTGGGGGCAGTGGGCAGTGCAACTCCTGCAATGCACCGCCCCACTGCCTGGGGGCAGTGGACAGTGCAACTCCTGCAATGCACTGCCTCACTGCCCTGGGGCAGTGGGCAGCGGAGCTCCTGCAATGCACTGCCTCACTGCCTGGGGGCAGTGGGCAGTGGAACTCCTGCAATGCACTGCCTCACTGCCTGGGGGCAGTGGGCAGTGCAACTCCTGCAATGCACCGCCTCACTGCCCTGGGGCAGTGGGCAGTGGAACTCCCGCAATGCACTACCTCACTGCCTGGGGGCAGTGGGCAGTGGAACTCCTGCAATGCACTGCCCCACTGCCTGGGGGCAGTGGGCAGTGGAACTCCTGCAATGCACCGCCTCACTGCCCTGGGGGCAGTGGGCAGTGCAACTCCTGCAATGCACTGCCTCACTGCCTGGGGGCAGTGGGCAGTGCAACTCCTGCAATACACTGCCGCACCGCTGGGGGGCAGTGGGCAGCGCAACTCCTGCAACGCACTGCCGCACTGGCTTGGGGGCAGTGGGCAGTGGACCTCCGGCAATACACTGCCGCACTGCCTGGGGGCAGTGAGCAGTGCAGCTCCTGCATTACTCTGCCCCACTGCCTGGGGGCAGTGGACAGTGCAACTCCTGCAATGCACTGCCTCACTGTCTGGGGGCAGTGGGCAGCGGAACTCCTGCAATGCACTGCCTCACTGCCTGGGGGCAGTGGGCAGTGGAACTCCTGCAATGCACTGCCCCACTGCCTGGGGGTATTGGGCAGTGCAACTTCTGCAATACACTGCCGCACTGCCTGGGGGCAGTGGGCAGCGCAACTCCTGCAACGCACTGCCTCACTGCCCTGGGGCAGTGGGCAGCGGAACTCCTGCAACGCACTGCCTCACTGCCTGGGAGCAGTGGGCAGTGCAACTCCTGCAATGCACTGCCTCACTGCCTGGGGGCTGTGGGCAGTGCAACTCCTGCAATGGGTGGTCGGAGTGTAGTGCCGGGCCTGTGGGGATGTACTACTGGGCGCACCGGCCTGGGGGGATGGGGAGTCCAACCCAGGGGGTGGTCGGAGCCTCCTTCAGGGCCTATGGGGGGCCATCATCTTCGGAGAACCGGGCGCACCGGCCCGGGGGGGACGGGGAGTCCAGGCCAGGGGGTGGTCGGAGCCTCCTGCAGGGCCCATGGGGAGCCATCATCTTCCAATAACCGGGCGCACCGGCCTGGGGGGGACGGGGAGTCCAGCCCGGGGGGTGGTCGGAGCCTCCTGCCAGGGCCAATGGGGGGCCATCTTCTTCAGAGAACCGGGCGCACCGGCCCGGGGGGGACGGGGAGTCCTGCCCAGGGGGTGTTCGGAGTCTCCTGCCAGGCCAAGGGGGGGCCATCTTCTTCAGAGAACCGGGCGCACCGGCCCGGGGGGGACGGGGAGTCCTGCCCAGGGGGTGTTCGGAGTCTCCTGCCAGGCCAATGGGGGGCCATCTTCTTCAGAGAACCGGGCGCACCGGCCCGGGGGGGACGGGGAGTCCTGCCCAGGGGGTGTTCGGAGTCTCCTGCCAGGCCAATGGGGGGCCATCTTCTTCAGAGAACCGGGCGCACCGGCCCGGGGGGGACAGGGAGTCCTGCCCAGGGGGTGTTCGGAGTCTCCTGCCAGGCCAAGGGGGGGCCATCTTCTTCAGAGAACCGGGCGCACCGGCCTGGGGGGGACGGGGAGCCCAGCCCAGGGGGTGTTCGGAGTCTCCTGCCAGGCCTGTGGGTACTCCCTCCTACCTCTTAGCAGCAGCAGGCAAGTAAGCAGACAGTACCGGGGGTCATAACCCCGGGGTAGCAGTATCTGGGACTCAACGTGAGTCCTCTTAACCAGGAACAACCCCAAACACCGCCGGGGCTTAACTCCCGAACGTAACGGTGTTTGGGGCCCCCGTGGGCCTTATGAGCCCACGGAGTGTACTGAGGCGTGGCTACCAGCTGGACTGTGGCCTGCCATACCCATTTCTGGGCTCGCTTCAGTACGGCCGGTCGAGTCCGGCTCTGGGGGTTGCGCACTAAACTGGCCCCGGGGGGGGGCCATTTACCCTGTTAAGCATTAGTTACGGCAGTAGGCACTATTCATTACGTTAGGGAATTACTCAGCGCATTTGTTTACCCCGCAGACATGCCCCTTCCAGTGGTGCGCTCACCTTTGGGGCTGCCTTTGGGGGATCGGGGGCTGTTACCCCTCCCGGACGCCCTCCCTGGTGTTGGCGCCGGGGTGGTGGCCGGGGGGCCTTATACCGTACCTAAAGGATGTTGGATACCGATACCGGGGTGTCCAACCGGACGGGGACAGGGACTGTGTCTTCGGGCATTGTCATCCGGCTTACAATCGACTGACCCACATTCAACGTCTGTTGGTATGGAAGCCTGCTCCACTCCAGTCCTCAACCACTCAGGCCAGCTGCATATCCCTCCTCTTACTCTCGCACATGTTGCAGTGCGGGGGGTCGTTGTTGGGGCCCCCCGCGCATGACCGCGCCACTGGCCATCCTCTCCTCCCAGGCACCGCGCCTCTGCTAGGGCGGGGGCCCCTCACATGCACCCTCCAGGGCCCTTTCCACCTGCACACCTGGACGCCTGCCATGAAGACCCCGCATTGGAGTCTCCTCGTCGGCGCGCCCGGGCCCAGTTGCTCACGCGGCCGGCCGCCGATGCGGGGCCCTGGAGGCGCGCCGCACGGGCGCTGCCAGCCTGTGAGAGGGGCAAGGGCAGGAGAAGGGGGTGGGGGGGGGGGGCAGTGGGCAGGGGAGGCGGCACGGAGTGGCTGCGGGAGGTAGTGCATGGGGGGCACCGAGAGCTGCATGGGGGTGTGTGGGATGGAGTTGGGGCAGAGGGCCCTGTGGGTGGGGCAAAGGCGCGGGGGGGGCGCATGTCCGGGCTCCTGCGTGGGCTGGCGCGTGGGCGGGTGCGTAGGGGAAGAGAGGAGGGGGAGGCTTGGTCAGCCGTCCTCTACGGAGGGTCGCTGACCGTTCCCAGGGCCAAGGCGGCCGGTACTAGGGGCCGCGGGGTCCCTGGGGATGGTGCTTGGCACTGGGACGTGCGCGCACCCGACACTGTTAGTACACCGCCTATTGGCAGTGCCCGGGCCCTGTCGTCGGGGGCTTCGCACCCGGCACCCAGCCCGTGAGTAGAGCTGGGGAGTACTCAGGGTGTGGTGTGGTGTGGTGTGGTGTGGTGTGGTGTGGTGTGGTGTGGTGTGGTGTGGTGTGGTGTGGTGTGGTGTGGTGTGGTGTGGTGTGGTGTGGTGTGGTGTGGTGTGGTGTGGTGTGGTGTGGTGTGGTGTGGTTTGGTGTGGTTTGCTGCGGTGCACCCTGTGTGTAGTGTGGTGTACTGTCGTGATGTGCTGCACTGATGGTCAGACGAGGTCGCCGTGCTTTGGCAAGAGTCGTGAACGCCTGTTGGCAAGAGGTTTGGCACGACCGACGGCAGTAAGCGCTGAGCCGGCGGCAGTGCAGTGTCAACAGACGCCAACTGCTCCTGTCCAACGGCACGCGCAGTGCTGCAGGGGCTGGGGGGCACGTGGTGAGGTATGGGCATGACGTGGTGGCTAATCACAAACGGAGCAGCAGGGTTTGGGGAGGCCATTTGTTTTAGGCGCCGACGGAGCGGCAGGGCAGACTGGAGGCCTGACAGCTGAGGTGCGCGATCTATCTGACCCACTGCCTCGGCCAAGGGTGTGCTCACCCTCTAAGACACTAAGAGCAGGACCTTGTCAAACAGGCGTTCCCACAAAAACGCTTTCCAACATAAAATGTTTTCCAACGAAACAAAAGTTTCGCTACAGGAAATGCTCTGGGGGAAAAAAGTGTTTGGAACACCTGT
The DNA here is from genome assembly GCA_964036045.1 of Eutreptiella sp. 'Long Island Sound 2002'. NCBI lineage: Eukaryota > Euglenozoa > Euglenophyceae > Eutreptiales > Eutreptiaceae > Eutreptiella > Eutreptiella sp. 'Long Island Sound 2002'. The sequence goes on along the minus strand of OZ038387.1, from coordinate 51,865,912 downwards.
GTCTGGCCTCCGGGCTTCCTCTTGACCTGGTAGGCACAGAGGCCTGCAATCATTCTTGTGCTATGAGGCGCGGCAGTGGCTCGTGGTGTGGTACAGTGTGAAATCATGACTCGACGTGGCGCTGTGTGGAGTCTCCCGCGAGCGAGTCGACTGTGGTGTGGGCGGTCGCGGGGGCTGAGTGTGTGTGGGGGGGGGGGGGGGGCGTTGCGGTGCTTGAAAACGCGCTGAATGAGGCGCCCCATCGTCCGTCGTGATGAAGTGTGGTCTGGTGCGGTGCGGTGGGGCGTGTCGTGGCCCCAGGCGTGACCCCCAACAGCCAGGCACGAAGGCGCCGCGGCGGTGGGACATACCCGTACAGGGCCAGCAGCTCGACGCTGGCCCCGATGGGGATGCCCATGACGATGTAGGTCTGGGCCATCTTGAAGATGCTCCACTCCTTTAGGGTCATGCTCCGGAAATGCTTGGTCTGCCCCTTCTTCGCGGGGTGCTCTTCGAACTCCGTGTGCCGGTTCGGTGGGTTGGTCTGTGGACAGTGGGGCACAGCGGGGGACGGATGGGGCACGTCCCGGCCACCCAGCCCTCTACAAAACCACCATGGCTGCGGGGTCCTGAAAGGGCCCCGCCCCATTACGACGAGGCGTACCGGCCACTCAAATACAAGCGGTAAAAATTACAAGCGGTAAAAATTACAAGCGGTAAAAATTGCAAGCGGTAAAAATTACAAGCGGTGCTCTAAACAAGATACTGATGCTTGCCCTTGCTAGAACCCCCTGAAGCTAACCGAGAGAGTACCAAAGAGCGTTGGCCAGGGGGCGGATAAAATTTATGGTGGGGAAATATTGCAAGCGTCACAAATTATCACGGTCTGGGAGGGTCTGGTATAATTTTTACCCAGGGTAATTTTTATTCACACCGTAGGGAAGGGGGGGGGGCAAATGGGCCGAACAGGGGGGGGGGGGTCCAGGACAGGGGAAGGGAGGGGGGTGGCTGGTGAGAGAAGGATCAAATTTGCTTTCGGTTTTTGGGGGCATTCTCGAGTTCCCTGTTTCGTTGTGAATGTTTCGGAGGGGGGGGGGGGGTACCACCATCGTTCACCATTCACCGCAAAATAATCAATGACGGGGCCGTCCGGCAGACGCACAGTCGAAAGCTCGTCCACAAAACGTTTCCGGGCTGCGCTGGCGCCCAAGTCTGTTGTTCCTAATTGTTCACCATATGGTCTGGGGCTGAAAGGGGGGAGGGGGAGGGGGGGGCGGTCCGGCCCGTATCATCCCCGCGGTCACTACTGTGCCGATCCTAAAGCTTTGCGGAATCCTACTTGTTGTGTTGGGTGTTTTGAATTTTGTTTATGCAATGTTTTTGCGACAGCATGCAACACTGTGAAATTTTTGTATTTTTGCGATTTCTTGCTGCGGAATTCCGTTTTGAGGTTCTGTTACATTGGAGCAGTTGTAAGAGCGGTTACTGGCGGCTGGCATAGCCGTGCTGGCGGATTTGAAAAATGTTGGAGGGTGATCGGGGGCGGGCATCAGCGGTTGGGGCGGAACTCACCGTCATCCCCTGGGTGGGGAGCGGCGGTTTAAAGCACCCGTGCAGGCCTGGGCAGAGGCAAGGCCATTGCCGCGTGCTACTTGTTTCCCCGTGTAGCCTAATTTCCTCGGGGGGTTATGGCTTGTTCTTATTGGTTTGCACATGGGGGCCAACAAGCAGCATCCCACCCGGGGTACTGACACGGACGCGGGTCTCGCAAAGGGGAAAGGGGGCGGGCGTCGCCATGCGGGGGTGGAGGCCGCGGGTTCCCCAATACCACCCCAAGGCATCCCCGCCCTCCCCGCCACGCAAGGCACCGCGGAAGTGAGCAGCCGGGGCCCGGGCATCACCTGCCATTGGCTCCCGGGGTCCGCAAACACGTCGAATGTGGTGACGTCGCAGATTCGGACGTCCGGAAAGGGGGGCCGGCCCGTCGTGCCCATCACCCACGCCGTCTCCTCCAGCGTCGGCGACACGAGGTTCTCGAAGTCGATGGTCTCGGGGCCGGTTCCGTCCGGCGCGTACGTCATCTTCTTTGCGCCCTTGGGCCGCTTTGTCCCGCCCTTCTTGACGACGGGGGGGTCTGCGCTGAAGCCGGAGTTCATGAAGGTCAGCGGCACCGACGCCAAGTCCACCGTTGCCAGGAGGCCCAGGGCCTGGGGCAGCAAGGCCGTCCGCGGCACGGCAGCACCACGCCACATCAACACCCGCGGGCGGGGGCCCACCCCAGCACCAACAGCCACAGGGGGGCCCTCAACCGGCCATGTCTGCAGCAGCCCACCAGCAGCGTGTACCATAGCCCCCCCCCGCCCCCGCTCAGGGGCTCCGTTGACATAACTAAAACATGTACGGACCAACAGAGGGTCATAATGTGCAGTGGCGAGAGGCCCATAGGCGCCGCCAAAGGCAAACAAATCACATGCATGGCCTCGTGCCACCCCCCCCCCCCCCCCGTTGCACCGGCGCGCACAAGTCGGTGCTTGAGTGGGCAAACCCCCACATGGACTCGGAGTGAGCCTCTGGATGCACCTGGGCAACAGCCCGTCTCCGGGACAGCCGACCCTCGGAGTAGTCAAACAGGACAAGTCATCCGGGAGCTCCGTTGACACCACCAAACCACGTTTGGACCCACAGAGGGTCAGAATGAGCAGTGGTGAAAGGCCGATGGCCGACGCCAAACGCAAACACACCAACACCACGGCCTTGTGCCAACCCCCCCCCCCCCCCTCCGAGTCACGGGTGACAGGTGGCAGATGGATGGGCCATCAGGCAAGGGCCGACTTGGAGGTGGGGTCAGGGGGTCAAAATGTTTCTCCTGCTTTTCACCGACATTTGAATGCTCAACAAAGTCTGAGCGCTTTGAGAAGGGACACCTGGGGTGGAAAAGGAAGTTTCCCCCTTCGGCAGGCCAAAACAATTTCCGGCGCCTTCGGGGCCCCATTTTCCCACATCTGTGCCAAAATATATGCCACTCTCCCCACGTGCCGTTCCCATCTGGCACTCTCCATCCGTCACTGGGTGGCAGATACCCCCCCCCCCCCCCGCGCTATGGGATACAGATGCGTGTGCACAACCGGTACCGCGTGGTACAAAGCAGAAGCGCAAAGCAAAAGTCAAAGAGAAAAGCTTTTCAGTGACATGTCATAGGCACCTTTCGCTGCAGTAGAAGTGAACACACAGACCTAAGTCCTACGAACTGATCCTGGTTGAATTATGCATTACTGGAAACTACCGACCCTCTCCCCTGGTGGACGCCCCAATCCACCCGAGGCTGCTCGGAAAGGAGGCGAGACATGGATAGTATAATAGGCAGGTCAAATGAACATCAGCACACAAACCGGAACAAGCCCCAGTGTGGTGCAGGTGCCACGAAGCGTACCAAGTCCCATGCCAACATGCCGACCGCCGGAGCCACCTTATGAGGTCCTGAGCAGTGTGGGCCACGGGTTGTGGTAGCCGTGGCGAAATAAACAGGACCCACTGTAGGGTACGTGGGACATCCCATGCTGTCTTCGCTAATAAGCGGTGCACAGCGGTCTGCATGGAGGTGCGCGCCGCGCATAGGGGATACCCCGAAAGCACAGGGAGTGGCATCCACATGATAGTAGAAAAAAGGAATACACCCCAGGATCACAAAAAAGGCAAGGCATTGGACACGGCCGATAAAAATACGTTGGCGGTGCGGCGGCTGCTTGCTGCCCAATAGCTCTGCAGGGGGGCGCCGAACTTTCGGGCTCCTGCAGCGTCCAAAGCATTAGGGTGGGCATGGCAAGATACGGCCGACGGGGACATATACATTGACACGCCCATGCGGCGAACAGAGTTTGTCATGCAGGCACCGTAGCATATAGCCTGTGGGATTTTATCCCGGCAGGGGCACAGCACGTCAAGATCCCAGGCGGATTGCAGGGTCATGCACACATTATACATTGTGGTATGTGGTGTCGGGCCTTGGCGGCTACTATGGCATTGTCCCTAAATTGTTGGAGGGCGGCAACATTACCACAGGGCATTGACCATTGCAGGATGCCTGCATCCGTGACTGACAGGTCCCCTAAACGGCACAGGAGACAGACGGCCTGCAATACCACGCACAATGCAAGTCGGTGGACTAGGCGCTGAAGGGTCCGCCCATCGGGATGGCACCTCCGCGGCGCCACGGTTCCCTCGCCGCCAGCACCACGTTGTCCACGTTGTCACGCAGCAGGGAAAAAGACGCGAGGTTAATTAGCTCACCCATGGACAAGAAATCAAATGTACTCTTCTTTGCTTCACCAGCTCTATCTAGTTTTTTGTTGTCCCTGTGAAGGGACCAAGCAAGTGTTGTGGCACGCCACCGGCGTGGTTTGCGCAGCCATTGAGCCGCCTCACGCATGTGCTGGATCACGGTCTATTGGTGTACATTATTGAATTGCTCCTTACACTCAGCCTCTCCGAGGACTTGTACAGACCAACCACTGAGTTTGTTAATCCACCCGCCCATGTCGTTTAGATTCAGAACTAGAAAGCAGGCTGGGAGCTCGGACACTAGAGTACGCTGGAAACACGTGAATGCTCGGGCGCGACACGCAGGCGACTCCGTGCAATGACGGGGGGGGGGGGGGCAACAACAATGGGTCGCCACAGAATCTCGATATGTGTCGAGGACTTAGCTTTACGGATGAGATATAACAGGGCTAGTCGCGCCCAGGGGTTCACAGACCATCCACGCTGACCCGCCAGGTTTTGAATGGACTGAAAAATGCACCCGGGGTGTCTGATTCCTTGGTGTAACCTTGCTGGTGTATGAATCCCTGAAGTTCTTCCCACGCCCACACCCTGCAAAACCCCCAGAGGACCCTTGTCTACAACGCGGATAACAGCATGTGGGGCAAGTGCGGTAGTGATTTGGCGCACGTGCTGGCGTAACGCTCCGGTTTCCGGGAATAACGTTGCCGGCAAATGTGTCTGGGGATACGTGTTTGACACAGGTGAAACATAGAGGTTAGAAGTTTTGGCCAATTGCTGGAGACTGGACACAGCCGCGCGGTAGGACTTGTTGCCAGGGAGGGGTAGGGGATCCGTAATGCGTAACGTAGTGCCATTGTGCCGAATGGCAATTGGTAACAAGCAGAAATGACCCCGAATGTGTCCCACAGTTCCAGCCGCTGCCCAGACACGGAGGGTGTCGGGGCTGCAGGTACAGGGGGGCTTCCCAGATTGTAATGCTTGTTTGTTGGCGGCCGACTCAAACGTACATCGGACGTTAAGAGGAACGGTGCGCACTATGACTATCCGGGCACGTACAGACTGGCGCTGTGCTGTGGTGACAGGCATTTGTCGCACCAAGGCGTTAATTGCTTTAGTAACACCGGGTGTTTGATCAGGGGACAAGTAAGGTGCTTGCACGGCAGTGGTACATAGAAGCGGCACTTGCATCGACCTTCCCAAGGTGGCAAGTTCCCGATTGATAGCGTGCAGGCGGGCAAAATCCCTGTCCCGTGTGGCGGTGTGTAATTGTCGGGTGAGAGTCTGCAGCCCTTTGGTGTGCTGAGGTGCTAATTTCTCTGTTGGAGTGGCGTCACCAAGCACCGCAGGAGCACAATCGTTCAGGGTCCACCAGTCACCTTCCAAAAAACAGGCCTAGATCTCATTGGTGGTAAACTGCAGAGGCACGGGGTCCATTCCGCAAGTCCGGTACTCCGCAACATTTCGTGAAAAGAGGAATCCTGTGCGCACGCATCCGCAGTGGTTCCATGTTTGCGGAGTCGCTGCACAAGGGAACGGTAGTTTTGCCTACGTAGATGCACAGCATGTGCACGTGGATCAATGCGTAGACAAGGACACCAGGCGGGGGGGGGGGGTGGACAGTAACCAGGAGTGGAGGTGTGAGATACCTCTTAAAAGTTGCAAAACAGGGACTAACCTGGACCTGATGGACACGCCTCGCCACAAGGACGACAGCCCGGCAAAGGGATGGGGTGGGGTGAGGGGGGCAGGCTCGCTGTGCCGCCCGCTCAAAAGCCTCCGTGGCCCTGAGGCGCAGAAGTGATCAGGCCCCAGCGGCCCTCGGGCACCAGCGGACGCCGACGACACACGACACAGCATAGCCTCTCATCATCGATGTACTTCATGTTTTGGACATTGTGTATCGTACATTCCTGATTTCGGCGGCCCCTTCCTGAGCGGTCCTGTCCCCCACTCAACTCGCAAAACCCCGTACCCGGTGACTCCGGCCACAGAAATCCGGGGCTCAATGTGGCGCCGCGCAGCCGCGGTGCTGCCCCATACGGACAACACGAATAATGTCCCCATGACGCCCCCCCCACCCCCAGATCCGGCCCTGAGGCATGCGAAGCCATGCAACATACGTCCGTGAGCGGGCCCGGGAGCTCCAAACCCAGAGCATCCGCAAGCGTTCCCACGATGCCGAATACGTCCCCGAAGCCCGCCATCGGCGTCTGGAACTTCGCGCTCGTGCCCTGGCCCACGTCACGACTCAGGCTGCCTTCGCTGGAGTAGTTGCCGGCGGTGGTGATGCGCGAGATCATCGAGCGGAATGTCTGAAGCGTGTGCGTTGGGGTGGGGGCAGAGGCAGCCACGTTGCGCACAACAAGACCCAAAAGTAAAGAAGGAGGCGACAGGCCAGGGCGGTCCTTAACGGAAAAAAAAGAAAAGTGTTCCGGGACCAGTTTTCCCAAAAAAGCCCGCGGGCACTCCATGTGCTCAACCATGGTTGGTGGCAGTTGGCGGTTGGCGGTTGGCGGTGGTTGGCGGTTGGTGATTGGTGGTAGGTGGCGGTTGGCAGTGGTTGGCAGTTGGCGGTTGGTCGCCGCTGGCGGTTGGCGGCGGTTGGTGGCGGTTGGTGGTTGGCGTCTGGTGGCGGTTGGCGGTTGATGGGAGTTGGCGGTTGGCAGTTGGTGGTCCCTTGGGGCGGTGCTTAGCAAAACAAAAAAAAAATCTGGTCCCTTAAGGACCGCCCTGGGACAGGCAAAGAGAACGTGGTGCAATCAAAAGAAGAAGGCGCGGGGGGGGGGAAGATGAGCGCAAATGGGTGTGTGTGGGGGGGGGGGGGGGCTGAATAGCATTTGAGGCCCCGCTGGCCAACACGGCTCTGAGGCGGGTGGTGACGCCCAAGCCAAGGCGGCCACGGGCACGACACCCAAAACCGGCGCAGCGGTGTCGGTCATGCGCGCCCGGGCATGGCAAGCAACGGCAGCAGGGGCCACGCCCGCATTCGACAATACCCTTGATCCTCTGGGACATCTCTGATAGGCCATTGCTGAAGGACCCCAGGGGGGTGCTTTGGGGCCCTGGCCAGGCCCGTCTGACCCGACCTCCCCCACATGAGAAAAATTATCGTCCGGAAAAAAATCAAATCCATTAAAAACGTTTGAGGCCGATTTTAGGTACACAAACGTTCATTTGGCCTCTGACCCCCCCCCCCCCCCCCCCGGGAGATGGGGTTCGCCTCAAGCAACAGCCTGATCTCTAACCCCCCAAAAGAACTGCACTCGACCGGGGCTGAAAAGACGTTTCCACACAACCTGCTGCACCCCCCAGCGCATGTGACATTCCGTCCTCTTGTGGTTTTACGGGGCCCTGGACGGTCACCGGGTCTTCCCGTCACTTCGTCGGGTCCAGTCACAAAGTCCGCCAAGCCTCCGCTGAGCAAACCGAACATGAGCGTACCCAAACTATAGTCAGAGGGGGTCTGGGAGGTAATTGGGGGGGGGGCAAGTGACATGCCCCCACATACAAGCGACATGCACAATGCCCCGCCCCTCCCCAACGGGAAGATGCCCCGGCCACCGGAGCCAAACGTTGCCTCATCACAGGCCCGTGATCGCAAGGCCGGCTCAAAGAGCCCCGGAGGGTGGGGGGGGGGGGGGGGAGGGAGGAGAGAGTCGTCCTGAGACCCGTAGAGCCCTTGCCCCCACGCAGTACCCTCTTATGGGGCCGGTGCTTCACAGCACGTGGCCACGGTGGGGGCGTGCACAGATCGACCCCCTGCAGTAGGCACCGAATGTCCCCCGCGGGCCACGCATAATGCCGCCAAGTAGCTGCACACAAACGACATACAGCACCTCTGCGTCCACCACACGGACCGCACCATGACCTATACCCCCCTCCCCTTACCCAGTCAAACTCCTGAACCCAGGTGAATGGGTTGGGCGGGTCCTCCTGCCGGTGGGTAGCAGACCCCATTGGTGAGTAAGGGCCACATTTCGCTGGAGCGGACCGCCGGCGGGGGTGATCGCCGCGACTGCCACTGGGGCAGCGCAGGTGCCACACCAGGGGCTGGGGGAGGGACGAAGGTGAGGGCCGCATGGATTTGTAATGTCTGGACCACCACAACCCGCCGCCGATGGAGACACAGAGATTGTGGAGTCAAGACAGCGGCTTGGCGGACCTTCGCACCCCACGCGACGAAATCACGGGAAGAACGGGTGACTGTGCAGGGCCCCGTAAAGGCACCAGCGCAGGACATAATGTCACAAGAGGGAGCGGTGGGGGGCTGGGTTTGTAATAACGCCTATTCACCCCCTTCAGGCGTAGGCCTGTCCCTCACCTTACTGAGTCACATTCCTGTGCCCAAGTGAAGAGCTTAGGCAGGGGGGGAGTTGCATTGCCGGCTTCAATAGCATTTGTAACCGACAGTAACCGCCCCCCACCGCTTTGGCAACCTCCTCCAACCGCCTGCCTGACCGCTTCGGGGCTGCTCAGATTCCCTTCTGATGCATCTCTGGCAGGAGCCCCCACCCGGACATGGCCTTGTACGCGAGACCACATGCACGCACCCGAAAGGCGGCCCCCAAGTCGTCCAAATTCATGGCTCCGAAGAGGTCGCTGGACATGAAGCCCAGGGACCCGGCGATCTCCGGGGCCTTGTCGGGGGTTGTGAAGCCTCGCAGGCCGTCCATGACGGCCCTCAGCGGGTCGGTGGGCGCCCCTTCCGCGTCGGCGCGGGCCTGGATGGCCCGGTACATCCCCTGGAACCGCTCCAGCCACAAGGCAAAGGCGGCGGTGCTGTTGCTGAACACCGCGTCCTGCACGAGCTCGACCAGCTGGTCCCAGGGCATGTCCGCGCCGTGTAGGGTCTGGTTCACGAGCACGGCCACCTCCAGCACCGCGTCGTAGATGCCCAGCAGCGTGGCTGCCACCTGAGCAGGAGGGTTTTTAACGAGGAAAACAAAAGCTGGAGTGTTCGGTGGTCAGCCACATCTGCACAGCTCCAACCGATGGCACTAAAGGGGTAACCGACGGCAGTTGGAGGGTAACCGACAGCGGTTGGAGGGCAACCGACCGCGGTGGGAGGGTAACCGACGGCGGTGGGAGACAAAATGTTTCTAGGCCAAGACCACGCTTTTGAACGAAAAAAAAATCTTGTCCTGCACCTGAGGCCCGATTACGGTGGGTGCGTCGCTCTTGACCCACACGCCCGCGTTGCAGGTCCACGTGAGCCCAGCGCGTGTTTGCGTATCTGTGCGTTTGGGCGTCTGTGCGCACAGGGTACAAGGCCGGTGATGGCGGGCCGTACACAGAGCACGAGGCACTGTTGTTCTCCTGCAAATAGCACAGAGCGCCTCACTGTGACCACAGACCCGGGGGCACCCCCGTCAAGCGCAGGCCTGGCCGTGACCTGAGGGCAAGGCACGCCAGGGCCAGCGGGGGGGCCACACCTGATGGAGCTGCGTGTCTACCAGCCCCACAACGGCATCCACCACCGCATTGGTATTCCTGAGGGTCCCGTTGATCAAGCCCCAGACGCCGGACAGCACAGCGGAGGGGATGCCACCGCCCGGCACAATGTCGGTGCTCTGCAGCGCCCGGCGCGCCCCGAGGGTCACTCCGAGGACCGCGCTGCCGGACCGCACGCTGGCGCTGCCGTCCGTGTCCAGCAGCGCCTTGAGCGGCTCCGTGATCGACCCGTTCCCCGCAAACACCTCCGCGACGCCCCTGAACACTTCATCCGTCAATTCGGACGTCGCGCCGTCCAGGGCCCGGCCCACAGCGTAGGCGGCGGCGCCGGGCACAACGCCGGGCAGCGCGGACGCGATGCCGGAGATGGCGGCTTGGGCAACCGAGGCCGGCATGGCGACCGCGAAGGACGGCAACGCGCGCTCGAGCGCGGCCGCGATGGCGGCGGGATCGGCGAGCCGGCGGCCCACGACCTCCGCCACATCGGCCTGGGCGACGCTCAGTTCTCGCACGAGCTGCTCGGTGATGCCCGTCGCGCAGGGCGTCAAGGTCGCAATGATATTGGTCTGCAGGCCCGCCTGAATCAGCTCTGGGAACGAGCTGCTCACGTTGCGGATGACCTGCGGTTGCAGCGGCATTTGCCATGGAACGAAGATAGCAATGCTGCAATGGGCGCGGTTGAGTCTGGGGGACGACAGTAAAAACGGGGGAAATGTGGGAAGCAGAAAAATGGGAGGAAATGGGGCAGCCTGGAGCAAAATGGGGGAAATGGGGGAGACAATGGGGGAATGGGTGAAAATGGAGAATCATCAACAGATCTGCGTGGAAAGTGCACTGAACCACTGCCAGAGTGGGCGAAAAATCGGGGGGAGAATGGGGGGGAATATCCATTTTCAACAATCCCATGTCCCCTGTTTTGACGGAGGTCGAAGACCTTCCCCACAGACCCTTTGCCAACATCAAATCATTCGCCGATACAAAAACGGCAAAATGTCACACTCTCCGACACCCACCGCCACCGCGGCCAGTGCGGAAGCGTGCAATCAGCGCACTGGACCCGGGGTGGCAGCATGCGTGACCAATCATCCCAAAGCAGTGCCGGACACAATCCAATCGCATCGATACCCCGTCCGAGGAACGCCTGTCCCAACGCTCGCACGTGCGTAACGACCGCTGTGGGACGCCGGGGCGCCGAGCCTCACGCAACGTACCTGGGCGTATTGCACCGCCGTGGCCATGTCGAACACGAGCCCCGCTTGATCCCCCACGACACCCCAAACGAGGCGCACGACTTGGTCGCGCACGAGGGCAAGGGCCAGCTGAGCGGTCTCGAGAAGGTACGTTGTGTTGAAAGCGGTCGCCCTCAGCTCCTGCAGGCGGTGCGGGGGGGGGGGGACAGCCCGAGACCCCGGCGGGCCCGGAGGATCCGACCTGGACGCCTTCGACACGCGGGCGGGTGGGAGGCGCACACTTTGAGAATCGTAAGTCATCACTTCTGCCCCCTCTACCCCCAATGCATCCCCAGCCCCCAGCAAATGGAACGCGCACTTATCATGCCCCTCCCGGGTCCCGGGTAAAAGCAAGTAGCAGGGGCGCCAGGGCAGGGGGCTTGCGACGCACCCGCGGACCAGACTGCACCACCGAGTCATGCGTCGGACAACAAAGCGGTGGTGCCATTGCGTCAGGTGATGAAGTGATGAGGGGATCAATGGATCACGGGTTCGAGGGATCATGGGATCCAGGGATCAAGTGAGCAAGGGATTAAATGAGGGATTGAGGGATCGACGAATCGAGGGATCGAGGGATTGAGGGATCCAGGGATTGAGGGATTGAGGGAGCGAGGGATCGAGGGATTGAAGGATTGAGGGATCAAGGGACAGGGGTCTCAAAATGCACGCAGTCTGGCGCTCGAGAAGCAAAATTGTGCTGAGTCTGAGACAGCATGGCGGACGTGAGACAGCATGGCGGACGTGAGACAGCATGGCGGACGTGAGACAGCATGGCGGACGCGGCAGGTACAAAAAAATCGTCACGGCGTGTAATGTTTTTTGCGGTAAACGCGAGTACGAAAAAAGTGTCATGTCATGTAATTTTGTTTTGCAGTAAATGCGAGTATGGGTTCCACGCAATTACCGCCAAAAAACATTACACGAATTACAACATACACTGCAGCGAGCACCACCCAAGAGGAACATGAAAAAGAGAGGGACTGCCCTAAATCGGCAGCCGAAAGATCCGAAACACGGGGCCCGCAACTGGTGCAGGAGCACCTTGAGAAGGACGTCCTTGATCTCCGACACCGACGGGCAGCAGGTGCTATTGCCGGAATCGGCTTCACCGTCGTCCCCGGAGTCAACCTGCACTGGCAGCGTCCGCTGTGGCGTCAGGGTCGCAGTCGGCAGTGGGGTGAGCGTCGGGGTCGGGGCCGGAGTGGGCGTCGGGGGTGGAGAGGGCGCCGTGGCGGGCGGCACGCAGTACCGCGCGCCGACCATGCGCGCGCCCACGCGCACGACGGCGAGTGCGGCGTCGCAGCACAGCGGACCGCCCGGCGGTCGGTCGCACTGCGTGGGCCAGAGGGTGGTGCCGGTACAGGGCAGCCCTTGGCATGCCGCACACGAGGCCTGGCACGCGGGGTCGACGGTCGTCAGGTCTGCGATGGCGGAGGCCGGTGACTGCTGGCGTTGGGTCGCTGGGGCCGGCGCGAGGGCGCGCGCGGAGCCGGCGGTGGCGCAGAGCCGCGAGGTCAGCGCCTGGGCCCCAATGCGGATGGAGTACGTGGCGGTGTCGCAGCAGAGAACCGAGGGACTGTTGCACAGGGCCGGCCACACCGTGCCCTCCGCGCACGGCGACCCGATGCAGCTGTGGCACCCTACGACACGGCAACGGGCATAGGGACAGCGGTCGGAATGGACGTGTGCCGGAACGGCACCGGTCGCCTCCAGCAGCAAGCGGCCGGCAAGGACCACAAAAGGCACGGGGCTCAGAACACGTTTGCTCGTCGGACAGTTGGGCGTGGACTGGTACCACTGCGGGCGGCCGGCAGTTTGGCCGGTATCTTTTCAGGTGTTTTCCGTTGTTGTTTCTTTACAGGGCCCTGGACGGTCACCCGTTCTTCCCTTCGCATGTTGCGTCGGGTGGCTGCGTTCTGTCGGCCGCTGCGGCCGGTGCTCCTGCGGGTGTCGTTTCTGCGTTCGCGGAGCCCAGCGGTTGGTGTGCCTGGGTTGTGCTGGATGTGGCGGGATGTGCCGTTTACGCGTCAGCGGCGCCCAGTAGTTGTCAGCCGTTCTCATACATCCCTGTCTGGAGCCCCGGGTAATAGTCGCGCGTGCCCCTGGCAGACCCCCCCCGCCCACTGTGTGACATTTCGTCCTGCGTTGGTTCCCAAACGGGGCCCTGGACAGCCAGCCGTTGTCCAGGTCACTTCGTCGTGTCGGGTCAGAAGGTCCTCCAAGCCGGTGCCTTGACCCCACCATTAACAGCCCAGCCCCACGGCATTCACGCCGACATTGTTATCCTCGTACTGTGGTGCCGACCCCTTTCCCGCACGGCGCAAGGCAGTGCCATCGCCATCCACCGCAATGAAGAGGGAGGTGCGGACAAAGGGCGCGGCGGATACCGTCGGTGCACTGCACCGGACTCCCCTGCGCGACCACGTGCCGCCGCTTGCGGAACGATTGGAGCGTCGCGTTTTTGGGGGCCGGCGAGAACACGGCCTTGACGCTGCGGAGCACGTCCCGGAGGAGGCACATGCCGCACGGCACGAACAGCTCCAGGAGCCCCGCCAGGGCATCGGAGCCGGCCTGCCGCGTCACGTTCCTGGCGGTGCCGACCATCGTAGACACCAGCACGTCCAGGCTCTCTGCCAACAGCTGCGACAGCGTGCCCCTCACATCGACGGACGTCAGCACCTGAGCGTGCGTCCGAGACAGGCCATTGCTTCGTGTGCATAGTACCTGAATGCTCGCAATTAGAACTGATTGCAGTTGTCGAGGGTGTGATGCCCCGGGTGGCGACCATCGCTAGACATGGCCAACCAACGATGGTAGAATGTGACATTGCCATCGGCCACTCTACAACCACCAATCGCCGTCCTCCAACTGACGTCGGTTACTCTCCAACTCCCATTCGTTGGGGGGGGGGGGGGGGGCGTTCGGGGCCCTGGCCAGCCCCCGCCGACCCACATCAGAAAAATTTTCCTGAGGCTAAAAATGAAACTTATGGGAGGGGCCCGTTAAACGGCCCATTTTAGGTACACGAACTGTGTTCTGGCCTCTGACCCGTCTCACCCTCTGTGCAGCGGCCATCACGAGCGGCCCAGCCCAGCACCACAGCGCAGGGTGCAGCGCAAGGGGCGGTTGCTACATGTTCATAGTCGTGGAGCGGGGGACAAATCAGCTTCAGCGTGGGTGGGGGGGGGGGGGGGGCGGTGGTCGTTCGAGCAGACCCCCCCCGCCCCCGTGTGACATTCCGTCGGGTCGCTGTTTCTTTACGGGGCCCTGGACAGTCACCCGTTCTCCCCTTCGCATGTTGCGTCGGGTCGCTGCGTTCTGTCGGCCGCTGCGGCCCGTGCTCTTGCTGGTGTCGTTTCCGCGTTCGCGGGGCCCAGTGGTTGGCGTGCTGGGGGTTGTGGTTGTTGCTGCGGGTGTCTTTTTACGGTTTTTGCTACTCCCCTCCACGTTCAGGTCATCTACCACATGTCTCGCCGCGTTTCCGTGTGCGTGAGGCCCGAGTGAGGAGGGTACCGCCAAGGATGGCGCTTGCAGTTACCAGTGGCAGGGCCGGTGGCAGTTACGGCGGTTGGCCGACTCCATTGCGGTGTGCGGACCGCTCGTTACCGGCAGTGCCAGCCGGCAGCATCACAGACAGGGTGGGGGGCATCCAGCGGGGCACGCAGCAACACAACCACAAAACCAGCCTCACTGCGGGGGCTGAGCAATAACACAGCAACAGCGGAGGGAGGGGGGGATGCGCGCAGAGATGCATTGGAAGGGCGGGAGGTACCCCCCCCCACCTGAGCCAGGAGCCCAGCCTATGCCCAGCCACTGTCCCCTTGACGGCAAGTGCCAGCCTCAATCGCATTTGTAACCGACAGTAACCGCCCGCAACCGCTTTGGCAACCTCCTCCAACCGCCTGTCTTACCGCTTCTGGGGCCGCCTGCGAGGTCCTCTGCCTTCCAATGCATCCCTGGCTGCAGACCTGCGACAGGTCGCGGGTGAAATTCCGCATGAGCCCCGGCAGCGTCACGATTGTGGCCTCTTTGAGCCCCGGCACGAACGTGGACAGGGCCTGAGATATGGGCAGTGTGCCGATCTGGCGCACGAGGCAACGGCTGGTGCTGGTGCTGATGTTCTGCAGGGCCCTGGGCAGCGCGGTCCTCAGGCCCGACTCCAGGACCTCCGTGGCCGACTGCACGAGCCCCGCGTCGTTCTGGACTGTCGCCTGCAACGACCCAAAATGTTCGGAAAGGCCAGAGGGACTGACGAGGGCCAGGAGCATTGGATCAGTGCAGGAGACAACGGGGAGGCGGGGGGCCTTCGCAGCCCGGGGGGGGGGGGGGGAACAAATTTGAATGGGGATGGGGGGGTAGCTAACAAATTTGAGTAGGCAACATGCTTTTCAAGTCCTTGACGCCAGTGCGACAGAGAGGTTAGGGGGATAGTGGGTAAGAACATGCCTATATACATAAGCATAAATATCACTACACCCCTCTCCCCTTAAATCTAGCTAACAAGCAACAAGCAACAATCAAGCAAGTACCAAGCAAGAAGCACTTCTTCTTTCCGTTTTGGCTATTGCTCCGTCTCATCGCTCCGGGCTCTACTCTACTCTGGCCATCCTAGAGCCTAGGTGGTGGCCTTGCCAAATCCAAGTTTTGAGCCAAAAAATCACCGGTGGTGCCCCAGGGCGGGGGCGCCAAGTCGGGAGGTGCCCTCCCAAAACTGCGCTTTTGCTGCCCCAAAACTGCCCTTTTTTGCCCAAAACGGCCCCGAATCCCAGTCAAAATGGACAACCGAAGGGAAACGGTTCGTACACTCCCCATGCGCCTTGACTTCCTTGTGACAAACAGTCCTTTGTTGCCCTCTAACTCCATAATATATCCAAGATATGGCCCAAAGATGGCTAAAAATGGCCCAGATTGTGCGCAGTTTGTGTCAAACAACCCCAAAATCAAGAATGGGCCGTATCTTGGGCTACGTGGCTAAAATCTGAAAGCTAAGGGCACCTAGTCCACCCGCAACCCCCCACTTTTTGTGGTTTCCAAGCCTCAGAATCGCCCAACGAGACGCCTAGACCCCCGTACCGCCGGTCACTTGGTGGAGCTAGAGGGCAGCCCTAGAGGGCCTAGAGGGCAGCTAGAGGGCAGTTGGTGGCGGCCAACGGTGGGTCCACCAGGGTCCCAGGGTGAAAAAAATGATTTTTTCCAAAGTTGTTCCTAGACCACTTAGGATGCTCAAACAAGTGTTTTTACCCTGTTTTGAGCCCGTGGTGACGCGTTTTTGCCCGTTGAAAATCACAAAATGCCTTGAAAATGGGCGGTTTCGGGCCGAAAATCGGTCAAAAATGGGTGAAAAATGTGTTTTTCCAAAAGTGATCGTGGACCATTTGGGGTGTACAAACAAGTGAAACCAGCCCATTTTGAGCCCGTTTTGCCCATTTCCCCACATGTATGCACCAAATTGTTTTCCAGACCCCCCCCCCCGCTCCATATGTGATATTTCGTCCTCTTCTGGTTTGGTCATCGGGTCTGAGGTACAATTCCCACAATGCGATGATTTCCAGGTTTGTGTATGTGAGCAGAGCCTAGCTGGCATGGTTGTGGCTGTGGACGCGGGCGCCCATGTTCCCCTTCCACACCCATGACTAGGTACAAAGCCTAGGGCGGTGAAGGGGAACCGACAGCGCCCGCAGGGTCCCTGACACGGGGGTCCTTAAGGTAAAACATCCTGGGCTTTGTAATGTTGACTTAGACAAAAATTCACGGGGACGCTGCCAGTTTGGTTGCGGCTGTGGGCGGTTGGCGGTTTGTGGTTGGTGGGTGGTGGTGGGTGGCGGTTGGGGGCTGTTGGCATTAGACAAACATTCACGGGGACGCTGCCGGTTTGGTTGCGGCTGTGGGCGGTCGGCGGTTTGTGGTTGGCGGTTGGCGGTGGGTGGCGGTTGGGGGCTGTTGGCATTAGACAAACATTCACGGGGACGCTGCCGGTTTGGTTGCAGCTGTGGGCGGTTCGCGGTTTGTGGTTGGTGGGTGGCGGTGGGTAGCGGTTGGGGGCTGTTGGCATTTGGTAATTTGCGGTTCGTGGCAGTTGGCGGTTGGGGGCGGTTGGCAGTTTGCGGTTGTTGGTCCCTGGGGGCCATCCTTAACAAAAAAATAATCAGGCATCCCACCTGGTCCTTGACGGCGGGCAGAGGGAAACCGATGGCGGTTGGAGACAACCAGAGAGCGGCGGTCCCTAACCAAAAAGGGAACAAAGCTGAACCAAGGCCATTTGCGGCGCAGGGGGCGCAGTCGTCAGGCCGAACACACCACGAGGAAGTTCGCGATCGAGGCGCACATCTCCCGCTCGTACCGATCCACGGCGGCGGCGGAGGCGGAGGCCATGAGGCCCGGCATCGGGACCGACTTCAGCAACTGTTGCACCGCCCCCGCCAAAGCACTGGGCAGTGTCCGCTCGAACAGCTCCGCGATCATGGACCGGGCGGTGCTGTTGGCCACGGACAACACGGAGCCCAAGAGGTGGTGGATGCCGTCTGCTGGATCCAGGAGCCTGAGGCACAAGCCCGAGCACACCGGGGCCGCATGGACGCGGAGGGACGTGCGGAGGCCGCGGCGGAGGGTCAGATGCAGACGGGGGCAGGGTGGGGACAGTGCCCGTCATCAGGGCGACCCCGGGGGAAGGGAAGTATTAGAAGGGGGCGAGGTGGGTGGGGGGGGGGTGTGACGGGGGAGGCGGGTTTGGCAGGGACCCCCCTCCTCCTATTTTAAACTTAAAATAAAGCAAAACGTTGGCTGTCAGCCTCAAACGTTGGAAGAGGAGGAGGGGGGGGGGGTCGGGGGGGGGTTCAGGGGGGGGCTGTCTTTCATTTGTCTGGTGGGCCTGGGACCATGCGGCACTGTATTGGGTTGGCCTGGGCACCTAGAGGCTAGAGAGCGCCTAATGGGCGCCTATTGCACACCAAATGGGCGCCTAGGGGACGCCCAAGGGAGCCTGGCAGTTGGTCTACACATCCCTCTTTTGGCGTTCTGGTGTTCGCTACACCCGACAGGACCGTTGTGTAGGTCGGCCTCTCCTACCCTCATCGGGTAACGTGCCCGGCAGCTGTCGACCGTGATGCCACAGCCGCCTGTCTCCGAGGCGGTCCCAGAAGCGGTTGGTTAGGTGGTTAGAGGAAATTGCCAAAGCGGTTGGGGGCGGTTACTGTCGGGTACTGTCGGTTACTGTCGTAATGCCATTGAAGCCGGCACTTGCCGTCAGGGAGACACCAGATGGGCATAGGCTGGGCGCCCTGGAAGGACTAGGGAGGGGGGGGGGGGGGGGCATGCATCCATGGGCCTATGAGGCTCGGTTTTGTGGGTGCGTAAGCACATGGCCACCCGTGACCTGCCCATGCAGCCACGGACGAGGCAGACAATCCGTGACACAGCAACATAGCCCATGACCCACCCACATAATGATCTCCCCATGGCGTACAATTACGTACGATGACCCACGATGGCCTACCACTGCAGGGGGGATGAGGGGCTCCAGGCGTTGTGATGCAAGAGGCAGTTGGCCATTGGGTCTTTGGTGGTTTGGTCATGTATTTGGCGATTTGCAGTTTTGGGACTGGGCCGGGGGAGGGTCACCCAGGGTTGCATTGGAAGGGAAGGGGCCTCAGAGGCGGTCCCGCAGGCCGTTGAATAGGCGGTTGGAGGAGGTTGCCAAAGCGGTTGCCGGCGGTTACCGTCGGTTACAAATGCCATTGAAGCTAGCGCTTGTCGTCAGGGGGACAGTGGCTGGGCTGTAGGGTGGGGTCGAGTCCTCCGACAGCAACAAAGGGTGTGCTTTTTGATCCTGTTTGTATGTGGTTAACCAGGGGTTGCAGAGAAGGCCTGAATCCACCCCTAATGCGCGCCGTCAGCTTTGTCGGCAGACAGCCTTCAGCCATTATGGGAGTGTTGCGCCTCCACTGACTGACCAATCGGTCATGCCACTCTGACTGACGGGCCGCACAGAGTGAGAGTGGGCTGACACTTGTCGTCTTCCGGCACTTCCTCTGTGGACATACATGCGTACACTGGAGGGGGCAGACTTTGGTATGGCGGAATTTGGCACAACAAAATTGTACCACAGTTTACCATGGCATTCAAGGACCGAAGCCATTTGCTCAGGTGGGACCTGAGGCAGGCATTTGAATAGAAAAATAAATTCTTGAGGACATCATGTTCCAACTTTGAACCCTGTTTCACAGCTGAACAGCGGAGAAAGCAGATAGCTGAGTTGTAGAAGTACCAGATTTCAACACTGGAAGTCCCAGAGTGCCTAGAATGTGGAACTTTTGTACCACATTTTGCCATGGCATTTAAGATTTCGTACCAAATTTTCACCGCACCGAATTTTGCCACACCAAACTTTGCTTACACCAAATCCCCCCCCCCCCGGTACGTTCCTTTGCGAACGTGCCAGCGGGCCGGCCAGGGACAGCCCTGCAGGCCTCGGACCCCAAGCCGAGGGACAAGGAGTGGGAGCGCCTTGTCCCTCTACGGCAGCGGCAGAAGCCACCCTCGCCCGGGCCACGGCACGCTGCGCCGCCCTCTGCACTCCGGCACGCACCTGTGGGTCTGGTCGACGATGACGGACATCAGCGGCGCGGCCAAGGGGTCCAACACAGCGGTCAGCCCGGCCTCCAAGAACGAGCTGTCCTTCACGAGACCCTCCTCCCTCAGCACCGGCTGCAGCAGCTTCACTACCTCGTCCGCCACGTAGTGAAAAGTGTCCGCGATGCCGCTGCAGGGGCGCGTGTGTGTGTGTGCGTGTGTGACCCCCATTCGTCACCCGCTTTTGCGGACCCCATTCAGAACCCCCGTTGGTCGCCGGCACTTCCAACTCTACCTTTGTCAAACACAGTGTGTGCGTGCAATGTCATGATCTGTTTTGGGGTTTTGTTTGAAGCACAATACATACGACCGGCGGTAGCGGCCTCAGTGCAATGTCCCATCATCGAGCCGGGGTTGTGAGACATGGCTTCGTACCAAGGCACATGCGGACACATTGGACGTCCTCTGGATGCAGGCTGCAGCGACCGCGCAAATGATACAAACGAGCACTGACACTGGGGTGCTCGCAGCGCTTCGGGAGACTGCCCATTTCACGCGGGGCGCCTGGGGCATACCGGGGACTCGTGCCACAATTCGCATGCACTGGCTTGTTGCAGGGAGTGGGGGCGGGGGGGGGGGGGGGAACAAAGGGCTGATGGCCGCCGGCAAGCTCTAGAAAAAGGTCCCACACCACGACACCCCACCAAACAACCACCGCGTCCATTCCGCCATAATGCAGGCTCTACCGCAAATCCGCTTCCTTTCTGCTCTTCTAAAACTGCAGCCTAGTTTGGTCTTCGGGTAGTGCTTCCTGTCGTGTTGTTGTGCGTTGACTTTGGCCGTATATTGCGTCGCGTCGCCGCGCCGGGCTGCGGGATGTTACTCGTGCTGTGGACGTTGCGCTGTGGTGTGTGAGACGACGCGGTGCCGGTGCCGTGGTGTGGGATGCACAGGACAGCCCGGCACACAACGCAGCGCACCGCAGCGCCACGCACAGCACCGCAGCACGGCACACCGCAACACGGCACTGCACACCACAGCCCGACACAGCGCAACCGGTGATCAGTCTGAGGTCCGGGGTTTTGTTGCTTGAAGGTCAGAGCCGGTCGTTGAATCAAAATTCCTGATGAAGTGTCGCATGAACGATTGCCGAAGGTTAAGAACACGTGTTGCGTGAATTCTTCCTGAAGATTTGAGTGAAGTGAAAGTGATGTTCCTGTAGGTCGAAGTTACAACCGATGCCTGTGCCTGTGAAACCCCTGAAATGCCCATGTATCCCGCATTGTCTGTGGATACAATGAAATGGCTACGTTACCCCTGCTGTCTCAAGAACAACTGAAATGCTTGCATTCCCCTTGACGTCTCGGGCAAAACCGAAATGGTTACGTACCCCTTGCCATCTCAGGGAAAACTAAACCGGCTACGCACCCCCTGCCATCTTGGGGCCCTCACGAGTACCCAACTGAGGACAACGGCTGAAACACTTCCTGTCACCCCATTCGCCCAGCCTGCTGTTGGTGTCCTGCTCCCAGGAGGCTCGGGTCGCAAGAAGGTCCTCCGCGAAAAGGTTGAAATGGCAGGAGGGAGGGGGCGTCGGGCTTCCGGAGTTCGGTGCACAGGTAAGAGCAAGGGCCAGGGTCGTGGGCGGGTGCATGGCACGGGTAGTCGGAGCAGAGGCAGGGCCCTGGCTGACACCTTCCCAGCGGCAGAGAGCGAGCGGAGGGGCGACGGGAGTTCCAAGGCACCGCACCTGGTGGACTGAAACAACTGGTCCAGCATGTTTGTGATGGGCCTCAGGACGAAGTCCTCTATGTCGCGCGCCCACTCCTGCAGAGTCTGTAGCACCGTCTCCTCGATTCGTTTTCCGGTGGTGTCCGCAATGGCCTTCTCGAAGCCCTCCTGGGATGCACACAGAGAGGAGCGTGCGGACAACGGCAGGTGGGTATCGGTGAGGGCGGAGGACTGCACAAGGCCCACTGAGGTGTGGTGTGGTGTGCCGAAGGCGCTGTTACCAAAAGGCAAAAGGCCGGGATGTCTACCCACGGGTACAGGTAAACGGGCGGGGCTGTGTGTGTTGTGTGCGCGCTGTGTGTAAGTGTGTTGTGGCATAGCCGGACCAGTGCACTCTCGCACTTGGCCGACACTGCCTTGCCGACGCCTGCGCGCAGTCACACAGGGTCTCTTTTGCCCACTGCACCCTGCGTGCCGCGCTGCACCACCAGTGCCTTCTGTGTGGTGCCGCACTGCTTGGTGCTCTGCACCACACTGCACTGTGTGTGCCCTGCTGCACTGTTGTTGTGGGCAGGGGGCAGTGGGCAGTGTAACGCACTGCCAGGCAGCCTGGGGGCTGTGGGCAGTGGAAATCGTGCTTCGCACTGCCGCATTGCCTGAGGGCAGTGGGGAGTGGTACTCGCGCCGCTCACTGCCCCCCTCCCTTGGGGCAGTGGGCCGGGCATCTCCTGCAATACACTGCCGCCCTGCCTGGGGCAGTGGGCAGGGGTACTCCTGCGACACACTGCGCCACGGCCTGGGGGCAGTGGGCAGTGGACCTCCTGCAACGCACTGCCTCACTGCCTGGGGGCAGTGGGCAGTGGGACTTTTGCAATGCGTTGCTCCACTGCCTGGGTGTGGTGTGGTGTGGTGTGGTGTGGTGTGGTGTGGTGTGGTGTGGTGCATTAAGATATGTACGCCGCGGCACATCTACCCGCATACACGCATACACGTATACGGGTGTTTTGCCGCACGTGCGGGGGGTTCTAGACCCCCGGAACTGGGGGGTGTACTGGCTAGAGGTTGAGGTGTCACGAGGTGAGCCACCGCCCCCCATATTTCGAGGGTCGGGAATTCATTTTTTAGCGTTTCGGACCTTACACTGACGTACTGATTGCAGAAAGTTTAGATTTTTTGTGTTTTTGACCATGTCTTTGGCCAGCAATGGTGGACAGTTTTCAACCCAGTCCACCCAGTCCACAGAAGATGCGATCGCCTTCTCCCGGCAGCACCACCTCTTCACCCGGGAAATGGAGAAGGATAAATAAGCAAGAAATTGCATTTTTGTATGAGAAAGAGGACAAGGTGCCGCCATTGACACTCTCCGAATCGCTTTGCCGCAAAGGTGACACTTCATGCAGTCTACCCTTGATCACGGCCCTTGATCACTACACTTGATCACGGCACTTGATCACGGCACTTGATCAATAAGGCCTCAGATTGGTTAGTCCTTGAGGGGCCCTTTCAGGTGCTCTGCAGCATCACTGGGGTCATCCGTGGCACAACGTACAAAAAAATCAATTCCCCAGATTGAGTCTTGTAGGGGTGGGCAGGTTTCACATTGATTCTCCTCAGCGGTTTGAAATGACCACCCGCAGCCGCATCACTCATGAGGAAACTAAAACTGCTCCTGTTGATTGTGTCCTGTGTGGAAGGGAGGGGAACCACTGCCAGGTGAGGTAGGCCAACTGCAGCGATGAGGGTACCCGTGTTGGTGCAAGTTTGGCTTGCATGGCACCGGAGACCCCGAGTGTGGCTTTGTGTTGCGAACGGGAGACTGTCACAGTGAACCTGCAGTGAGTTTCTGGATGAAATGTGCCTCTTTTGCAGCACATTGCATGTTACTTGCTTTGGTAAAAGTGAGTTGGAGTGGAACGCAGGGGGTGGAATGGGGGTAGCTGGGCAGTCTGGGTGGCGGCGCAGTCTGCAGCCAAAACAGCAGACCGGGTCCTGTGGACCCCAGACGCTTTTACCGCCGGGCCCGGAATTTCAGCAGATCGGTGAGTTAGACCTCAACTCAAAAAGCATTGAAAAGCCCTTTCCACCTACTTTTCAAAAAAGAACACATGGCTTACTTGGGGGGGGGGGGGGTTGGGTGGGGGGGGGGGGCGTGGAGCCCCCCCCCCCCCAATTCAGGGGGGGGTGTGTGTGAAAAGGGGCTCCAAGGGCCACAAGCTGATTTCCTCAATACAAATGTCTGAAACGTTTTGCTCCAACTTGCTTATTGGGGGGGGGGGGTATTAGAATGGCTGACAACCGTAGGCTGAGCCCCCCCCCCCCTTTGAGTGACACAGTGACAGTGACAGTGATAGGCTGTGACAGTGCCAGTGGTTTTTTCATGGAATATGCAGCCCGCCCCCAGGGAGGGGTTCTGGTTCTGGTTCTGGTTCACCAGGGCCATCTCCCGGCAAGGCTGTTGCGGGCTCGGCGGCCCTGAGAGTCACCCAAACCGCTCATCACCTTCCGCTCGGAGGCTGCACGCTCTGCGTGTGGGGGCTGGGGTGTGCTATGGGGTGTCGCCGGTGTGGGTGTGGTGTGCGGTGGCACCGGGTGCTGGGTTGTGGGTCCGGGGTCGCTTCTTCCGTGTGGGGGGGGGGGGGGGGTGTTCGCGCGCCCTACGTCCCTGGGGTAGTCCCCTAGCCCGTCCACGGTCAGATCACCCGGATCCTCCGCCCATGGGCCTAACGTCGCTGTCGCTCGGAACCGCCACAAGCCACGACACATACGAGGGCACTGAGCGTCATCGTTCAATTGAGCTGAGGCATGGAGTAATTATGGTCCGCCGCCAAGACCCATCCCAACCCCGCCGTCACCACTTGCCACACAGGCGCCGGTCTGGTGTCACACCCACACAGTACTACAGCTCGTCTTGATTGCCGTGGGTACTGGTGCATACACTGATTAGCCGAGCACAGATATAGCACGTAGTCAGGGGTGACGGGTCCCGAAACACTCGCGGAGGCAGGCTCACACAATAGCCTGCACGATAAGGCACAGTCAACCGAGGATCCCTTCTCACGACCCACGCCATCACTGCTTGCAGTAAGTCCGAGACCGGAGCTTTAACTGGACCATTTTCAGCAAAAGGTGACAGACCCGGATCAGGGGAGAGACGATCCACACAGGGTGCCGAACTGTCGATCCCTTCATGCATACGCTGGAGCACTAACCGAGACAACTGATGGCGCACGTGTGCAGTCAAATATCCAGGGGACTCAGGGGACGACTGAGAGGTCCACAGCAAACCCGAAGTGGTAAGAATGACCACCTGGTGGCCAGGCAGTAGGCTCAATGTGGCCCTCCTCTCACTGAATCGGACATCGGCTTCCACAGCCACCCAATATACAAGCCCAGACCTGTTAAGCCGCAGGCCCCCAGGGAGGGGGGGGGGGGGGTTACACGTCGCGTATATGTCGCGCATACGTCGCGTATACATGTATGCATGCATGGGTGTTTTCGCAGGTGGTGGTGGGGCGGGGGGCATATTCCGTCCATGAACCAGGTTTCCAATTTTTCGGCCGAAGTGCTCAAAATTGATGTCAAGTCACCATGGTATGGGCCCCCGAAAAATTTATTTGGGGGGTTCGGGGGCCCTTGGAGCCCCTTGGAGACCCAACGCATGCAGGTACACGCACAGATTTGCATACATGCACACAGGTATACACATATACTACAGCCATGTGAAAATAGGACTCTCTTTGTACATATACGCGGCGTATATGCGTATACGCATACGCCTCTGCTTACGTGTAGGAACACACGGGTGTTAAACCCATGTCAATATAGCGAGTGTAGGGAGTGCGTATATGTGTATACGCATACAGGCAGCTTGTGGCTCAGATGGGTCAGAAACTTCCCCCCGATCGCGCCCAACAGCCACTTCCGGAGACCACCAATCAGTGCTGAGCAGGCGAATCTCATGCTATGATACACCGCCAGCACACCTTGCAGACACGCTGCACATACACCTTTCCCTGAGAATAGTCCGTAGAAAGCGTGCGTCGGTCGTGTTCCGTGAAGCGGTCTGGTGCTGTGCAGGGCCGGGCTGCGCGGTGTGAAGCGGTGGGTTGTGTACGGTGTGCTGCAGTGCAGTGCAGTGCAGTGCAGTGCAGTGTGGTATGGCGTGCCAGTGTGCAGACCATGCCACAACCCTCGAAAAAGCAGAACCACCAAGGGAATCCCTCAGACCTGGGCGAGCTGCGCGACTTGTTCTTTGACGCTGGAGAGGGGACCATCGAAGAGGCTCGCGGCAGCGCTCAGCAGCAGGTCCCATACTTGGCGCCCACCGGTCTGCGTCAGCAGACTGGCAGCCTGGTCTATGAGGGACTGCACGTTGCCCTACATACGTACGTGGTATCGCCAATGGTTGGGGATCAGCACAACCAACAAGCCAACCGTGGGGCGGGGGGGGGGGGGGTGCGTTGCTTGAGCGGAGGGGGGAGGGGTACTTATGGGACGCTGCGACATGATATCTGCAACACAGGGAAGAAGTGATATGGGTGGGATGACCAAAGAACCCTGCTACAGGTGCGCCGAAGGCGCGTGAGAAAAGAATTGGCCCAAATACAAAAAGATTGCCAGAACCCTGATTCTTCCGTGAGTTAGAGCGAGGGGGGGCGGGGGGGGGGGGTCCAGGGGGGAGCCCCCCTCCCGAAATGAAAATTGGCCTCTCGCCACTGCACATTCTGACCCTCTGTGGGTCCGAACGTGTTTGTTTGCAGGGTGGGGCAGTCTGGGAGGGTCCAGGTCCGCGGGGGGGAGGGGGGGGGGGGGGCACGAAGGGGTTTTGTTGGGGATGCGGGGGATGTGCCATAAAGGCTGAACGTGGGATGCTGACCCCCCCCCCCCCCCCCCCCTGTGTGACATTCCGTCCAGTTGTTGTTTCTTTACGGGGCCCTGGACGGTCATCCGTTCTTCCCTCCGCATGTTGCGTTGGGCCGCTGCTTTCTGTCGGCCGCTGCGGCCGGTGCTCCTGCTGGTGTCGTTTCCGCGTTTGCGGAGCCCAGTGGTTGGTGTGCAGGGGCTGTGCTGGATGTGGCTGGATGTGCCGTTTGTGTGTCAGCGGCGCCCAGTAGTTGGCGTACCGGGGGTTGTGCTGGTTTTTGCGGGGGTCGTTTGACGGTTTTTGCTGTCCCCACACCTCCGTCGTCAGCCCCCCCCCCCCCCCCCCGCCAACAGTCAGTTGCAAAAGGCCCGCCCCCCATCCAGACCCTCCACAGTTTTCGAACCCGTTTTTCTCCAATTTGAACTTTCATGGGAAAGTGCGAGCGCTGAAGGCGCCGAAACTCTTTTGTTGGCCTCCCAAGGGAAATGGTGTTTGCTTTGCCCTGTCTGTCTGTACTCCAAATACTAAGAATTTCGTGGAGAATTCAAAAATGGGTGAAAACCACAAAAAGACACTTTGACCCCAACCCGACCCAACCCAACCCGGGTCGGACCTTGGCCAATGGGGAGCCTGAGCTTATGGGCTTATGGGCAGAAAAATGTTTACCCCCTTTGTGTATGTTGTGTATGACACGGTGATTGCTTGGAGGTTCGTATGTTGCCCCCCCCCCCCCCCCCCTTCGGCACCCGGCGGCTGACCGGCCGACCCACCTCCCTCCCCCCTCCAGACCCCCCAATTTTTTTGCACCCGGTCGGGGGTCAATGTTCGAACAGACCACCCCCCTTGCACGTGACTAAGGGGCCCGTGGGCACGAAATCTGCCCACTTTGGCCGCAACCCTTTCCTTCCTTCTTTGTTAAAGAACGTGGTCCCCCCTTGGGGGGGTCTGTTATTCTCCAACCGCCATTGGTTACCCTCCAACGGACATCGGTTGCCCTTTAATCACCGTCAATGGCCCTCTATTCGCCAAAGGTTGCCTTCCAACCGCTGTCGATTGCTCTGCAACTGCTGGCCAATAGTGCACACCAATAATGAGCTGCGTCATGGACGGCCCGAATTTTTTTCCAATAAAAAAACGTCGTACAAAGTAGTGTGGCCCCTTGAGTGCGGGATATGGGCTAACAATCTGGGGCACATCCCTTTGGAAAGGGGCGGAGCAATGTGCATTCTATGGGGTCTGCACAAGCCCCCCCACCCCACACACACCACACGCACCACGGCCGGAAGTGCCGACCGGCATACACAGCACCCGCTGAGCCAGCCCCTCCGCAGTGGGGGGTGGGCCCCTCAAATCAACATGTGCCGAATGGGGCTCATGCTGCCCCTCCCCCGCCTTCCGGGCGCCGCTGCACTGGCCCAAACAAGTCCACCCACGCACCCGAGGACGCTGGGGTGGGCTGGCTTTCGTCTGCGGCGGGGGTTGGGGGGGCGATACAGGGTTCTGGCTGGGGCCCCCGCCCCCACCGCCGAAAAAGGCTCAAATGACGGCCCCCCGAAGTGCTACCGAGACTGACCCACGGGCCCCGGAGGTGACCCGGGCCCAGAATTCGGCAAAATGGAAACGGGGGATGTCGAGGGTGTCATGATTTGCAATGTATTTTGGTGAAGAAATTGACCATTGTCAATGCTCAAGAAAAAGTCCGGCGCCTCAGCGCCCGAGTTCAAGATGACTTATTAACGGTCTTGTCAATTAAGCCCCTTTCCCGACCGCCCCCGACCCCCAGTTTTCGGGGGCTCTATCGACCCGCCCCCCCCCCCCCCCCCCCCTCAAAAAAAAGTGAAAGCCCGACTTCCCGCGGAGGCTCAGATCCATCGCGCTGCCCCCGCCGCCATCGCCACCGGTGCCTCGGCCCCCGCCCCCGCCGCTGCCGCGGCCAACACCCACGGGGCCCGCCCGCCCACGCCCGTACCCCGGCCGCTGCCGATCGCCAACCGCACGCCCTCGTGCCCCGGCGCTGCGGCGCCGGACACATACGCTCTGGACGTTCGCCGTGCTCAGGGGGCCCACGACGGAGTTGAGCATGCCGCTCATCAGCGCCGTCCAGTTCATTTGCGTCGCGAGAATGTCTTCAGTGGACTGCAGGACCAGCGGGACCAGCTGCCGCACGTACTCGGGGGCCGTCCCGGACCCGCTCCGCACGGACGCCGCGAACACGTCGTCCAGGGCTGCCGCCTTCAGAGAGGCCTCCAGCCCCAACGCCACGCGGTCCAGCGCCGTGAGCGCGGCGGCGACTGCGTTGTCGCGGACGGGGGAGGGGAGGTGCTCGAGCCGCACGCTGAGGATGGCCCGCAGCTCCACTTGGAGGGTCGCGGGCTCCCACACCTCCCGCAGTGACGTGGTCGCGGCGGTGATGGCCCGGCCTGCGCGCGAGGGCCAGGGCGTCGCACGGGCACGTCCGAGACAGAGACCCTGTGGACCCTACTGCCCGTACTGCCCATCACCCTGCCCTTCACCCAACCAGACAAACAGGGCTGCCCTTGACCCTCATACCCACTGCAACTGCCTCATGTAATGCAACGATGTAACCCACGTAAATCCACGGTAACACACAATTGGTGCGTTGGGCACACATGGCGGTGCAGAAGTACGTGGGGACGAACACGTTGTCGGCGACACCGCACCATCCGCCCGCGGCAACCAGCCCAGCTCCTTGTGACTCACACAAACCGAGCTCTACTTCAACCCCAGCGACTCTCGACGCCGCCTCACGGAACGGGGGGCGCTACGCTGGGACGCTAAGCTGGGACCGCACGCGCTGCATACGCCCCTGCAACGCAGAGCGATTTCATTTCTGCCGCATACACAATGGACGTCCCATGCCATTCGTTTGTTGCCGACGGCCGTAATGGTGAGCTGCAGGGCGGGTCTTAAGGATAAAAAAGGAGTGCTCCAAAACGGCAGTTTTGCAAATAGAATTCGTGTAGCTCATATGTCAAACCGTTGCAGTTCGGGGCAAATAAATCGAGACACACCCAGATGCTGCACAATGAGGGACTGTTGCAGTTTGCAGCATTTGGGAAACGTGGTGTGACTTCGTCAGTACTGGTGTCCATCAAAACCGTGAATGACTTTGACTCTTTTCTGCACAACTTTTGCTCAGTGGCAGGGGCAGCGGGCCCAAACGGGTTTTCAAGAGCGGCTGCAGAGGCGGTTACCGTCGGTTAGAGCAGCGGTTGAAAGGCGATGTCTGGCGGGTACAAACCCTTTGGAAAACCATTGGGGGCGGACAAAAGCGACTGGCAGGACAGACCGTCACGCCAAAGAGAAAGGGGGGGGGGGGCTCCAAGCGCAAGCCTGCGCGGGGGCGGGGGCCGGGGGACTATCCCGCCTTGGCGGCCCTCTGTTCAACCGGCCAGACAGCTGTCCCAAAGGAGTGTGGGCCGCGTGGAAAGGACCTTCGTTTCCAGACGCAGCAGAAGGCGGCTGGTGTTTTAGGCCAAAGCACAAAGATGGGGACTACGGCAGAAGGGGGAGCATTGAGGGTGGCGAGGCCCCGCGTGCTGCGGCATGCCGCTACGTCTGGGGCGGCAGCGGTCCACCCGCCAGCACAACGAAAACCAGGACCCCCAAACCCGACTGGGCACTGGCACGGATCCGGACCCCGAATTCCAGAAAACATTGAAATATATGTCTGGAGTCAGCACAACGAGGGGGTCCAGAAAAACCGTCATGTGGCTGGTATTCAGTGAAAAACCCTCTCCCACCTCATTTGAACCCCCTCAAAAGGTTGTTGGGGCCGCCTAAAACGAGATTTTGGCGCCAAAATGCATCGTGGCTGACAGCCCATTTCGTAACTCGCAAACCGTCAATTCTGCCCCTCCAGCCCCATCCCCATCGACATCCAACCCCACCGCCATGCAACAGGTCGCCACGCGAGGCGCACGGTGTGCGGGTGCAGCTTCGGCGTATGCGAATGTGGCTGGGCCCCCGTGGGGTGCCCGCTCTTCCCGCACTGCACGCAGCCACCAAAGCGGGAAAACGACCCGCCCCCTCTGCCGGTGCCTTGCAACGGGCCTGCCCCGTTGCAGAACGCCGCTGATAAATGGGGTGGCGCACACCAGCGATGGCCTGCAGGGCCTCAGCGCCGAGCACCAACTGATAATAGAACTGCGACAGGGTCCCCTGCAGCACGGAGGAGATGCCGCTGAAACTCCGGTGGATTTCCTCACGCACGCCCGCAGTGAGTTGACGGATGGCGCTGAGGAAACCTGCACTCTGCTCCGTGACATTCTGCACGATGCCTGTGACCAGATTCGTGACGGAACTCCGGGCCTGCGTCTCGACCTGCGGAGCGGCCCATGCGAGGCAGGCGGCATGGCTCGGCACAGGCAGTCCGGACATGGGACGGCTGTACATTTTCGCGTATACGTCGCGTTTTCGTCGCGTATACGCGTATGCGCGGGTGTACGTACGTATCTGATGTGCACAGCGTCTACACGAGGCGCGCGGTGTCTACATGTATACGCAGTGTCTACAGACTATACGTATGCGCATATGGGTATACGCGTGTATACGTGTGTACGTAAGCGCGTATGGGCGCGATACGTATATATCTGGATCATAGGCACTGACCATGATGCAACACCCTACGCACCACCAGCGGCAGCAAAGAAGAATGACCACAACACAGCACAGCACCTCCCGTTTACCTGTACCCGTGGGTAGACATCCCGGCCATTACCTCTTGGTAACAGCGCCTTCGGCACAACACAACACAACACAACACAACACAACACAACACAACACAACACAACACAACACAACACAACACAACACAACACAACACAACACAACACAACACAACACAACGCAACGCAACGCAACACAACACAACACAACACAACACAACACAACACAACACAACACAACACAACACAACACAACACAACACAACACAACGCAACGCGAAACAAATGTCTTCGCGCCATCCCCGAACCGCAGGCCCGCACCCGCACAGCAGCCCTCGAGCGCAGCAGCAGGAGCATGCGATAGCAACGCGGCGTACAGCCGGCAGCAGACGGCAGGCACATCCACCTGCGCGGCCTGGGCTCTGACGGCGGAGGCCGCGGAGTTCGTGATGTCAAGCGCGGCCGTGTAGAACTCCGCCTTCAGGTCCGAAAGCCGGGGGCTCTTAACCAACGCACCGAGAAGAGTCTGCGGAAGAGGGACCGCGGGGGTGGGGCTGAGCCATGGGCGATGGGCACCGGAAAAGGGACCGCGGGGGTGGGGCTGAGCCATGGGCGATGGGCACCGGAAAAGGGACCGCGGGGGTGGGGCTGAGCCATGGGCGATGGGCACCGGAAGAGGGACCGCAGGGGGTGGGGCTGAGCCATGGGCGATGGGCACCGGAAGAGGGACCGCGGGGGTGGGGCTGAGCCATGGGCGATGGGCACCGGAAGAGGGACCGCGGGGGTGGGGCTGAGCCATGGGCGATGGGCACCGGAAGAGGGACCGCGGGGGTGGGGCTGAGCCAGGGATACACCATTTGTGGAAGAGGCCCAAAAAGGTACACATAGTAACAAAAACAGGGGGAACAGGGTATACAGGCGTATACATGACACAAAAAGCGCATGTGTGTATGCACCACGACATCGCCTCTGTTCCAGGATAACTACCCAAATTGCGCGCCGCGGGCGCCGCAGCATAAGCACCCCCATGGGCAATGGGCACACACGCTCGACCCGGAAACGGAGGCCGGACGAAACGAACAGCGCCGTGGCGGGAGGCCACCCGAGGACACGACGAAAGCTCAGCGGGCGGCGGAACCAACCGCCTGCGCCCTTCGTCCCGCAAAAGCATGGTCATGGTCATCGTGTGCAGCAATGTATTGGGTATGTGGTAAAACCTAGCACGCGCTCTAGTAAAACCACGGAAAACCCAGTAAAACCTAGTAAAATCTAGCAGAACCTAATATATTCTAGTAAACCCTGTAAAATCTGGTGGAACCTAATAAAATCTAGTAAAACCTAATAAAATCTAGAAACCCCTGGGAAAGCCTCATAAGACCTAGTGAAATCCAGTCAAACCTCGGAAAATCTAGTAAGACCTGGTAAAAAAAAATTTTCAAAAAATTCTCCACAAAACTTCAGGTTACTAGGTAGGAACAAATTTGTAGGAAAACTTGAATTTGAACAGAAAACATAAACTTCATTTGGGGAGCGGTCAATGGTAGGTGGTGGTTCCATTTTTTGCAGGCGAGGTACGGACCAACGTGTGCGACCGTGCTGCCGGGCCTCATCCCATGCCCCTTTGCGCTGTACCGAACACTGTGAACTCCCACGTCCATGAGCAGCTCTATGCACTTGTGGTGCGCGGCCATCTACGCCGAATCCCAGTCCGGGGACGAGGTGAGGGGTCCGGCAAATAAAGCGCGCACGGCGCTTCCACAGTGCGAAGCCCCATGTCCATCCCTCGTCCCTGTTTCCGCTTGCTGTACGCTCCGGGCTCTACATGGTTATGCGTGCATCCCCATGACGGGTCACTCCCTCCCCCGTGCTGCAGCTGTTGCTGGCCCCATTCGGCCACACCTGGTCGGGCTTAGACGGGGCCTTAGGTTGAAAACACCAGTGGGCACAGGATTGGCGAAAATTAGTAACATTCAATACACAACACCCCTCCAACCGCCGTCGGTTACCCCCCAACCGCCGTCGGTTACCCTCCAACCGCCGCCGGTTACCCCCCAACCGCCGTCCGTTACCCAGCAGGGCCGGGGGGGGGGGGGGGCTCTATCCCGTGTATCGCCTGAAGTAAAGGCCGAGAATAACGCCGTTCGATCCGACCACACCTCAACGGTAGCCTGGACCCCGTCCGCAATGGTTTCGTTCACCGCGGCCGCCAGGGAGCTCGCGATGCTCTTCACCGTGTCCAAGAGAAAGGCGTCGGCGTCCTCGACCGCGAGCGCCAGATTCTCTGCGACTTCCGCGACGCCCCCCAAGAGGTCCGACTGCACCCCCGCGACCAGCGACTGCATAGCGCTGAGGGCTGACGCCAAGGCGCTGGTGACCTGCAGGAGGGTCAGGCATGGGGGAAGCGCGGTACCAGTGGGGGCCACAATATGCGCGGCGAAGATGTGTTCAGAAAACATTTTTGGAAAAAAATATTAAAAAGAAATTCAATAAATAATTAATTAATCAAAATCAAATTAAACAAATCAATAATTATTTCATTATTAACAAATAATTAAAAAAACGCGGGGGGGGGGGGGGATACACAAGATCCATATGCTTCCGTGAAAAGGACAAGTTTCATCGGCCGAAAGGCCCAGAAAAGTTTTTTCCGAATGACCTAAAGGGGGGGGGGGGGCGGGGAGTCCAAAGTGGTGGTGAGTTGTTAAGAGAAGCTCTGCCCCCCCTCGGAGGGCCCGGACGCGGTGCGTGCGCGTCCGAGCGGCAGCAGAACGGTTTGGGAGATGGTGACCAGGAGACTGGCGGACGCTTAGGGCTCCTGTGCCCGCACTGCCATGCCAGGACATGTGCCCAGGGGAACCAGAACCATGACCAGAACACCTTCGGAGGAACCCCCTTTTCCAGGACCACGCCGTGCACCCCGCGCCATGCGCCGCGCCACGGACGAGCGCCGGGGTCCGCCGGGCCACACCTGCGCTGCCACACTGTCAATGGTCTGCTGCACAAGCGCCGCCCGAGGCCCGAAGAGCGCGCTCGCGACCACCGCCTGCGCCGCCGCGCTCGCGTTCACGTTCACGCTCGCGTCCACGGCGCCTGCGGTGCGGTCCAGCCTCGTCACGATGGGCCCTCGCAGCGCGTCCGCCAGCGTCTGGGCCTCGGGCGGCGTGAGCACGGCCCCCAGCGCCTCCGCCGCGGCGGCCACCGCCTCCGTCACGGCCGACTGCTGCAGCGCCGGCAGTCCACGGGTCATAGCGGCGGTCATGACGGCGCGCAGATCGTCGAGGAATGGGTCGGGGACCTGTGGAGAGGAGGCCCAGGGCCACGTCAAGTCCTGCGGAACGGGCCGATGCCGCCCCCCCGCCCCCCCTCTACACGTCAAAGGCATGCAGATGCATGATGGCAGGGTGACACCCGCAACAGGCGCACTGGAGGCCAGGGGCAGCATGGCTGGTGGTGGTGGTGGGGGGGGATTCCTCAATTCCGGAATTCTACGAATTTCCCTGTGGTGAATGAAGAAGAAGGTAAACATCACTGCTCAGAACCGACTGTCAAATTCATTCCTTCTCTTGGAAAATTAAGGCCACTTCTACATCATCCCCCTTGATCGTCACACGGCCAGCATGACTTGCAAATAAATTGGCATATGCAGTGCGGACAAGCAGAAAGCACACAGTGACATCGAAATTATTATTATTACACAGATCCGCCTCCATGTTGATAGTGCGCGGCATTGAACGCCAGAATTGCATGCAAAAGAGGATAGCCCTGACAACCATGTACCCCTGAAATATCTGCCTCCATCAAACCGGCTGTCTCGTTGACATCTGTGCGTTCCACTCCCCGCCAAAACCTCGTTTTGCACAACTTAGCAACCGGAATGCACATTAAAGTGGAGGCCGTTTGAGATTGGGACTCATGGAAGCGGCCATTGTATCGGAGCACCTGCCCAATGGGTTCCACTAAACCAACAAACTTGCCATCAGCACGCCGTCCCCCTTGGGGGTCGCGATGGCATCCAAATGCCATCGGAAAAGCCGGTGGCCGCTGTTGCGTGCTGCAAACCGCCGCCAACGGGCTCTCGTCTTCGGCCGCTGGGCCAGTTGAACTTTCTTCGACGACTGTGTTACCGTAGCCTGGGTTATGCAGCGGTGCATCGCATGCTGGGTACCGGCGGGTGCGCGGGTTCGAATCCTGCCCCGAGCTACGAGTTTTCTGGTCCGGGAATATTGCACAGCAGAACAGTCATATGTTCTTCGACGGCTGCATGCGGTGCGCAAATCCATCTGTTTCCGCCGTTGGTGCCGGATGGAATGGCGCGCCTGCACTTGGGGGGGCCTGCACACACCAGGAACTTCGTCGCGGCGCTGACAGTCGCCATGGCATCCGAGACCACGCCGCCCAAGAATGGCTCAACGTCCACGGCCGCAAACTCCACCATGCGCCAGACCTGCCCCCGGAGGCCGGTGTCCAGTGCATCGAGCAGAGCCTGCGAGTGCGAGGCAATGGAGGTCAAGGCCGGCGTCACCCAAGCCGTCACAGCATCGGACGCCGGCGTAATGACATTCTCATTGGCCCACCGCATCAGCCCCTCGAGCCCCGTCACAATGGCGTCCAACGCGGGCTGCAGCAGTGCCTTGTCGATAAAACCTGCGCCACCGCATGCGAAGAACGCGTGTGGCGGAAGGTGAGGGTGGGAGTGGGGGGCGAGGGTAAGCGGAGTTATGATCATACTTATAGTTCTGAGTTCCAAGGAAGACTGTACTGACGTTTTGTGCCGCAGATTTGGGGAGGACAACCTTTCAGTTTGGCCAATTGTCCAACTGCATCTTCACAGCTACGCTGCAACGGCACGTAACCGCACTTACCACACCAAATCTTATCATCATGGGGCCATCTTGGTAGGAATTTAGGGCATTTTGGTAGGAATTTGGCCATCGTGGCAGGAATCTCAGCCATCTCGGGACCATGTGGCAAAAGCAGCACGCTTCCAATAATGTACAAACCCAGCTGCCGAAAAAAAGGGGGGGGTATGCGTAACCCTCATGGTGGGCCCCCCGTGGACCCGCCCCCCCCCGCCTTAGCGCAAGGCGTCCTGTTTGGCCACAAATCCGTCTGGGCATGACGCAGTTGGCCACAAATGCAGGGCAACGTGGGCCCCGTGTGGGTCCCGCGGGCGTGCCTCGCAACAAACTAGCCACGTTGCGTGTGCCACCCTTGGCCCATGATTCCATACAGCCACAGCGCTGTGACAGCACATGCGACGAGTGTTGTGGCAAAAGAGGGAGTAAAGTACCAGCCGGTTTAGTCCAATAATGACATGGCCTACCGAATGCTCACCCAGAAATTGGGAGTGGTGGTTTGGGTCGAGAAGACAGGGGCCAGAGGGGGGGGGGGGGGGATTGCCGTCTGGGGGGTCGAATCCAATGGTGAAAAATTGCGAGAAAATTGCGGGGAAATTGAGGGAAAATTGCGACACCATAAGCAGGGCGCCAGGCTACATTACGTTCCTCCCCACCACACGTCATTGCTCTCCATTTCCCTTTCCCTTAAACCGATGAACGAGTCAGAAAAATTGCCGGGAAATTGCGGAAAACTGCGGAGAACCGCGAAAAATCGCGGACCCCAATACTCCCCCTCCCTCCCCTTGCAGGGGCACATCACGGAGGTGCGCACCACTGAGCTGCTTGGCAATCTGGTCGCCCCACGCGGAGGCGGCCGATGCGACCAGACTCTGTGCAGCGGCGAACAACTGGTCGTCACCGCTGCCGGTGGCGTTGAAGGGGTCCTCCCTGAGAAGGTCCGCAATGGCGTCCACTGCGTCCTGGAGCTGGGCCTGCAGGGCCGCAACGACGGACGACTGGAGAAGCCCTGGCAGCACTTGCACGGTCACTTTGCCCGCATTCGTCTGGAGGACGTCCCCGAACCACGAGACGATCTGGAAGGCCAGACGAGCAGGAGACAGACAGACAAGAGGCACTGTGGCGGGCACAGGACGTTTTTTGATGGGGAAAAAAAAAAGCTGGAGTGTCCGGTGGTCAGCCACATATGCACAGCTCCAACCGATGGCACTTAAGAGGTCACCGACGACGGTTGGAGGGTAACCGACGGCGGTGGGAGAAGTGCTAATAGGCTAAGACCACGTCTTTCCTGTCCACTGAAAAAATGACCTGGGCGGGGACAGGCCTGCGCTGCGTGTTGTATTCCCCCAGAAAATGACTGTCGCTTCGGCCTAAACTGCTTTCGTCCGCCCCCCAGCGCCCCCCAACCGTTTTGCAACCACCGGCACGGCTACTGAAACGGCTCTCTAACCGTCAGTAACCGCTGCTGCAACCGCTCTTGACCGTCCCTTCGGCCTCCCTACCCCTCAGGGCGGATGTTTACCCAGCGCGCCACCTTTGTAGTGAATATCTTGGCCAAAATTCCTCCAATGTGGCCGCATCCTCACCCATCCGCGCAACTTGGATGCGTACAGAGGTGGGCTCACAATGCTGCTCCCACCACTTCATACCACCACCCTTGCCATCATTGTAAACTGGGTGCAAAGGATGGGCCAGATTCTTAGACGCAGCGAGAAGGTACTCCAAAATCT
Organism: Eutreptiella sp. 'Long Island Sound 2002'; assembly: GCA_964036045.1. NCBI lineage: Eukaryota > Euglenozoa > Euglenophyceae > Eutreptiales > Eutreptiaceae > Eutreptiella > Eutreptiella sp. 'Long Island Sound 2002'. The sequence goes on along the minus strand of OZ038387.1, from coordinate 51,828,535 downwards.
GATCTGATGTTTTTTGGTTCTCCCTCTCATGCTCCTGCGTTCTTGGGGGCGGATTGTTTGGTAGGGGGGGCAAAAACAGGCACGGCTGTGGAATGGTGAAAAAAAGATGCCCGGCGCGTGCCCGGCGCGCCAATACTCCCCCTCAAGCGCAGCCCTGGGCGCGGAGGCATGGAAGACTGTTTGCGGCTGAGTTCGGGGGGCCGGCAGGGGTGCAGCAGGCCAATACTCCCCCTCAAGCGCAGCCCTGGGCGCGGAGGCATGGAAGACTGTTTGCGGCTGAGTTCGGGGGGCCGGCAGGGGTGCAGCAGGCCAATACTCCCCCTCAAGCGCAGCCCTGGGCGCGGAGGCATGGAAGACTGTTTGCGGCTGAGTTCGGGGGGCCGGCAGGGGTGCAGCAGATCGGGTGGTCGTGGCATACATGGCTTGGGCTGTGTCTCACGCGGTGATACTGGTGTCAACACCACCGTAGCCCAGACTGATGGATGCAGCTGCTGCATTGATGTCGCCGGTGTTGTGCACTACTGCAACCCGCGTTCACCAACACCAGAGTTTGCTCATGCTCATGGATATTGTGGTACAATGCAACGCTGCTGCCACATAGCATAGCCCCCCCCCCCCCCCCCCCGAGTGACAAGTGGCAGGTGGATGGGCCAGCAGCCAAGGGCCGTCTTGGAGGTGGGGTCAAGGGGTCAAAATTTGTTTCATATTCTGCACCCACATTTGAATTCTTCACAAAAATATGAGCATTTTGAGAATAGACACATGGGTAGAAAAATATAATTGCACCTTCGGCGTCCAAAAAAAAATTTCCGGCCCCTTTGGGGCCCCATTTTCCCACATCTGTGCCAAAATATATGTCACTCTCCCCACTTGTCAATCCCTTCTGCCACTCTCCATCTGTCACTGAGTGACGGAAAGCCCCCCCCCCCCCCCCGAAAAAAAAACTTGGCCCCGTTCTTATGCCCATCCCTGGATGACACCCATGACAAGCAATGAACGTACGAAGGCCAACAGCGCTGTTCGCCAGCCAGAGGGAGAACAGCACGAGACTGAAACGCGACCCGGGACAGCAGATCTAGAGACTGCATTGAAAATACGGTCGTCGCTCGTCAATGCGTTAAGCGTAAATCCTCTTGCACCAAAGGCGCGGGAAAAAATGTGCCCTCAGACAGTGGAAGGGGAGGAGGGGCAAAGGGGGATCCGCGGGGGTGGCGGGGTTCTCCTATGGCCGTTCTGGGCGGGGCGTCATGGCGCTGAGGCTTGTGAGGCGTGCTGTCCCGGATTTTGCGTCACGTTGGGGGGATTCACCAAACACGCAGTCTAAGCTCAAGGCTATCCCACAGCCCTGCCCCTTTCTGGCCTCTCCCGTAGCTGCTTTTCGCCGCATCTTTGTGAATCTTGTTGACACGCTGCAAGCGACAACCCAACAGCCTCGGCAGTGAGTGTGGAGGTAAGGGAGGGAGTGCCTGTGACTCTGCCGTATGTGGTTTCAAGGGGGGGTATCGCCCCGAGGGGACAGCCTCCGCCGGGGAATGCGCAGCAGCCATCGATCGCAGTACCCCCCTCCCCCCCATTGTCTTAGCTACAGTCTTGCCTAAGCTGGAGCGGGTGTAGGGACCGTATTAATTTGGAACCTGATTTAATTCGGTCCCAAATGTACCAAATGTCGTCCCAAATGTAGTGCAGCCACATAAGACATGGGTTCGGCGACAACATTGCCAGTTACATAGGGTCATGGACACATTTTTTTCTGAGTGTTTGCCCACTTGAAATCACACAACTCTGATTTTGGGGATATTTGTGCAATATATTCCCCTTTCTCGCTCCGGTCGGCCAGGGCTCGCCAGGGCCCCAAACGACCCCCCCTCCCCCGGGCGTCACTAAGCAATGGCCTGGTCGACAGACACAGTTTATCACAGAGAGACGGAGGCTTATTTCGGGCCAGACGGAGCACCCGATGTTTGAGCTGTGAGCTGACGGTTTGCATTTGCGCCTGCCGCCGTCGCGCCTCCTCGCAGCTGCTGGTCACACGACGTTGACGTTCCATCGTGCAATGCGCAGTGCGCATTGTCGGCCGTTCCAATACATCCCTGGCGTGTGTCCTACCCCCCTCCCCCCTTGTCTAAGCCACGGAAAAGTCGATAAAAGTCCCAAATGAATCCGGCCCCAACGCCTACTGTGGCTTGGACAAAGCCCTAGCCTGCGCGTACCCCATGCATGGTGAGCTGGCGACCCACCCACCCACATCCGAAAGATTTTCCCCCGGCAACAAATGAAATTTATGAAAGAGGCCGGAATTTTTGGGCACACTGTACGTAGGTGGCCTCTGACTCTGGGCATTTGGAACTGGGTATTTTGCCCACGAAGCAATGGCCTGCTGTCAACGTACAGCGTCCCTGTCGTGGCGGGTGGGCTGGTACACCTGCGTCTGCAAGGGCGTGTCCAGCTGTTCTGCCAGGGTCTGCATGACCCGCCGGAGCATCGCGTCGAGCCCCGTATGCAGGGCTGCCGCGGTCCTGTTCAGTGAGAGGGTCCGGAGCTTCGCTTGCAGCGGAGGGTCCAGCGCTTCGCTGAGCTGGCGGCGCAGGTCTAGTGCTGAGATGGGGCGGGAAGACAGCACCGGCACCTGCGCCAGCACGAGGTCCATCATCCGGGCGGTCCGGTTGGTGTTCAGGAATTTCGATGCCTGAGAAATGATAGCGGGGGGGCGCCGATGGCAATGTCACCGAAGAGCTCTATCTTCTGACATGTGTTGCTCTGCAGCCTTGCCACACACACAGTCAGGGTCTGCATCGCCATCTGCATCCGGAGGTGGGGCTGACGAGGGGGGTTCTGTTGGGCCCCGCCCCCCTGTGTGACGTGACGTCCTTCTGTGGTTCCTTTACGGGGCCCTGGACAGTCACCCGCGACACATGTCGGTCCCTGGAGACGGATATGGGGGACTATCTGTGCCACACGCTACTTTTACGACGCTTTCCCCCTCCTAAACCGGCCCCTGCGGAGAGAAAACCCCTTTTGGTGGTAAGGACGGTTGCTTGGTCGGGGTAGGGGGCTAAACATCCGCACGCACGCGCCGCGTCAGGTGCTCCCCCTATGGCCCCGCCACCCCCCAACTCGGCGAAGAAACTGGCGGAGCTCTGGCCAGAATCACTGTTCCCAGAAGTTGAAGACATTTTGAAAACATGAAAACACCAAACCGGCCTGCCACACACACGACATGCAGGACAGTTGAGACCACACACACCTTTTGCAAACAGCCCCAAAACCGTCACCCTTGCATTCTGGGGGTCCCTAGCTAAGGGGACAAAATCAAAAGTGGCTGAATTGGGGGCAAGGACAAAACTTTGGATGTGCATTCCAAAAGAATACCACCTAAAAAAATTTTCGCAGAAATGGTGTGTCTGCGTCGAAAAACACCCTTAACACCCCCCCACAGACGATTTTTATAAAGGGGGGGGGTTTTCCAAAGCCCCCCACGCTATCGGATTTCTCAGAAACCCCCCCTGCCCAAAAACGTGGTGTTGACAGGGGACCAACCCAAGGCCCCATAGAGAGCCCCCCAAGGATGTATCACCGTCATACCGAGCCTGGGGTGGGTGAACTGGGGGAAATGTGCCCGGCGCGCCCTGCGCGCTCCCATTCCCCCAATGCCCCTCCTCGTTCCGGCGGCTGCCTGCTGCCCACCGGCGCCCTCTCCGGGCGTTTGAGTATGTGCGTGGGCCCGGCCACGCGTCTTGCCGTTAGACGCTGTTTCAGCGGGTTGACGGACGGCGGCGGCCGGCATTACGCGACCTGACCTGATCCGGTGTGCACGACGTGGAGCTGGAACTGGGACAGACGCATACCTCCTGCATCACGCCTGCCGCCAGGTCCTCGACCCAGGACACGGCATACGCCTTCGCGTTCTGCGCCAACGCCGCCACGTACGTGCTGACTGCGCTCGCCCCCGGGGGCACCGCGGCGGACAGCCCCGGCGGACCGGGGGCGGGCTGAAGGATGGTGCCCATGACGTCCCGGAAGGCGCCGCGGAGGGAGGCTGCATCGGCGTAGAGCTCTGAGGCACGGCGCGAGGAGCAGTGCTGGGGCGGGCCCCGGCAGTTTGGATGTAGTTTCCGGGCCGATTTCGGAGCACTAATCCGAGTACCGGTTCATCGTACTGTTCACTTTTAGGTTCATTTTTCAGTAATTTCAGTAATTTCAGTAATGAATCGGCGCACAGGTTCATGCTATGGAATCCCATGACCCACATCTCGTACAGACATTACTTTATGAAACGTCAGTATGATCAACCGGCACACAGACTTATGGACTCGTGGGAGTCCGGGGGGCTGACTTGTCTTACTGACTTTTCACGACGGACTTCCGTGATCTGATCTGTCGTTAGCCCCTCTCTTCCTCTTATCCTCTGCTTCTCCGACTGTTTCCCCTCCTTTCACTGCCTGTCATTGCTGCTTGTGCTTCACGTCACCTCTGGGACGTCTGCATGGGTGCGCAACCGCCCGTGGCGTGCTCCTCTGCCGAACGCGGAATTGGCTGCCCGGGTGTCCATTCATAATCCGGTGTCCCTCATCACTGAAGCCTGGAGCTGCGGTGGCGGGCAGCACCCAGTGTGTGGCCGATGCCAGCGCCTGTTAGAAGGCTGACCAGTCCCTGCACATGCTGACCTTGCAACTCTGCCCATTCCCCCTGCCAAAAAAAAAAAGCACGTATGGAACAGGGGCGGAGGGGGTGCAAAACCCGCGAAATGTAACGCCATGAGGTTTGGCGCAGAATTCTGAAAATTAAAAACGGGGGGGGGTTATGCACCCCTGTGTGGCATAAATGTTTTTGGTTGTGTGGCTCATTGTTGGTGACCGCAAAGGTGCAGACATGAGTGTCTCCTCATTTGACAGTCATGCCAACACAAATTCTTTTCCCTCCATCATGGGGCCCCCAAGTCGCGCGATCCACCAAAGCTGCGGGGGTGAGGCCGCGGACCCCCGTCCGTTGGCCCGGGCCCACTCCGGAGGGATGCGGTTCGAAAGCCTTTGGGCAGGAGGGGGTGTCGGTCCCGGGTGCCAGGGGGTCGGGTCCCCGGACGGGGCCGGACGGGGACGCTGCGAGGGATACCGGGCACCGCGACGCGGGTGTCCGCACATCGCCCCGGCAACGGCACCACACCACGCCCTCAAGGCTGTGAGCGTGCACAGTGGCACAGGATGCCCGCTCTTGTGGCGACCGCTGTGAGACCACCTACCCCTCCTAAGAAACGGCTCCGAGCGCCTGTTCTTCTTCCAAGGCTCTTTTTAAGATCACGGGGGGTAGCTCGATCAATCACCTCAAGGGACGATCACTCATTGTCCGCGGGGCCGGACATAAAAGAGGTGCGCACGGTCATTTATTGATCCATGCGGCTCATTCCATGCCGGAGGGGGGGGGGGGCGGATCTACGGGGAGGCACACCATAGAACCACCATTGAAGCGTGGTGCTTTTGCCACATGGCTGTACATGGTGACCCAAACTCCTACCGAGATGACTTAAATTCCTACCAAGCTGACCTACCAATATGGCCCGCGCCGTGTCCTGGTCCCTCGTTCTGGCCCACGAGACAGGGCAGTGTCCCTGCATCAGAGCTTCCCTTGAAGCCGGAGGAGGGGGGGAGGGGCATGGGTATGGGTATGGGGAGGGTCCCTCGGCCTGGGCATCCGCTTTGGCTCGCCTCGGGGCTGCGCTGGTTGCCTCTTCGGACTCGTGAGGCCGTCGGGACCGCCGCTGCCGCCGCAGACGCACGGATGAACCGGTTGTGCGGGGGCGCTGTGGCTGTGTCGCTCCACAGCGGCCGTTAATGGGGGGCGGGCTCCACGTGTGACTGCAGCGGTCGTCCACGGGAGGCCCAGCAGCCCGGCCCGCGGGGCCCTGTGGGTTGCTGTCTCAGCCTTACGGCGCCTGTGGCACTGCTGGCTCCACCAGCGACCGAGGAGTGTGGCCCCTATTTGCCGGAGGGGGGGGGGGGGGGCAGGCTGCCATCCCTTCCCCACGCCTGTAAGCGGACCATTCCCCGCAACACCAGCACTTGATCCGCTCTTCAATGCACCAACAGCGCCGGCTATGCCAGTGATGAGCCGTCTTGGGGCACTCGCGCTCGGCGGCGAGGCCGGGGGAGGGGGGGACCCGGTTGCCTGAGTCCGGCGGCCTGACGACACACGCGCATGCCGATGTGTGGGTGCGCGCGCGCCAGATGGGACGGTAGGTGCGCGCGTGCGCGCGTGTGCTGCTGTGCGTGTGTGCGCGCGCGTGGTGGGCAGATGCGACGGTGGGTCTGCGCGTGTGCGCGCGCTGGTGTTCAATCCTGCGTGCGTGCATGTGCTGCTGCCCGCGCGCGCGCGCGCGTGTGTGTGTGTGCATGCGTCACACCGGCCACCAGCTGCGAGGCGTTGTGCGCCAGCAGCAGGGCGTCGCCGTAGAGCTCCTGGAACTGCTGGAAGGCCGGGCCGAGCAGGGCGCGCAGGGCGGTGGCCGGGGCGTCGGCCCCCCCGGCGACGCACTGCTCGACAGAGGCGATGGTTCCGTTCCACAGCTGCATCACGCTGTCCTTCACCGCCTGAGGAACGGGCACGAGCAGAGGAGTTGGCTTTTGGAAGGTTTGGAAGGTTTGGAAAGAGCGTGCCGTCGAGGCCGGAGGAGAGCGCCGGCGGGTACTTCCGGGTGCCGGGAGGGACCACCAAAGGACGGGACCGTGCAGCACTGGAAAGGGGGGACGGCGGCGGGCGGAAGGCGACGCATGGCGTGCCACTGCGGTGGCCGGGGTGCCGTGGGGTCTGGGTTTGGGTTGGTTTGGTGTGGCGGCCCCCCGGCCCGTGGCCCCGCCGTCTTGAGGCGTGCTGGGCCCAAGGCATGGGGCAGTAAAAGGGGTGTTCTGGGTCTTCTGCACCCCTGTGCTCCCCCCTGCTGACCCTCACACCCCCTGGTGCTCCCAGGCTCTGAAGAAGAGTGCTCTGGGGCCGCCCATGGCGTTCCTTCTCTCACTCTCCCAGGCCCGTGCCCCCGCTCTCACGAGTTTGGGATCTGAGGCTGCCCTGACGGACCCCGGCTGCGGTCCGCTGACCTGGTCATGCGTCTGCCACGCAGGACCGCACAATGTCCACCGATTGTTGGAACTCCCCCCGCTGTGCTGCTGCTGGCGGGCAGACGTGCTCCCTGGGTACCGCCGCCCCGTCGTGGGTGCCCCCTTCCGCCGCTATGCACGTCTTGCTGCGGGGCACCCCACTGATCCTCAGGGACGTCCCCCCGTGCAGTATCCAGGGCGCTCGGGCTTGATGCAGCGCTCTCGTCCACCTCGAAGGGGGGTCTGGGGGGTTTGTACCGGGGGGCGGGGGGGGGGGGGGGGCTGAATGGGGGGGGGGGGTTCACCCTCATCCTTGCCAACAGGACTCCCAAACATCTTCAACGCCACAGGCGCCGGGAAATTCTTTTACATGGCATGGTAAACTCAAGGCAATAAATCTGTGCCAAAACCTGTGTCCACAATCAGAGAACATCAATTCATGACAGTCCATATTCATAGAGACATACCATTCAATGTGAACAGCTGACTCACACCCTGAAAAACCTGGCGAACACACTGTACATTGATGCCAAAGGCGCCGAACATTTTTTCAGGTGACGTGGAAGCGGAGTAGGGGCGGGCGGGGGGGGGGGGTTGGATCCGGGGTGGGGGGGTTACCTCGTCCTTCCCTTTTGTTTGCTCTAAGGCATCCCTGCGGGTGTTGCTTAACCGCCGTCGGGCCGTGGGGGTGCCACGAGAGTCTGGACCACACTCCAAACGACCCTGACGAGCCTATTGCACTGCGTGATCTACGTGTATCAATCGTGTACGCCAACCACAAACGTACTGCGGCGCGGCGAACATACGCGCAACAGGTTTAGGGCCGGACACGCACGCAGCCCCTGCGCCCAAAGCGAAGGCGCGAGTGGCACGGCAGGAACGGGGAGCGGTCAAGCGAAGATAGCAGCGACACAGGGCATGGCCAGGGATGTATCGGAAGAGAGGGGGCATTTGCCTTTTCAAGTCCTGGACGCTAGTGCGATTGAGGGGAGCAGGGGGTTAGCGGGTGAGAGCTCATCTATATACAGCTGTATACAGATATATAAGGCCCTTACCCCCCTTGCCCCCCCCAGCGTATCGCGGCGCGACGGATCAGATGGACCTGGGGCCCCATCCTATGTGGGATCCTCCGAGGAGCGACCCTGCCCAGATTGTGTGTGCTCCCCAGCCCGCACCCACGGGTGCGGCTGTGGGGAGTTGGGCGCCCCTCCCCCCGCGGGCAGGCAGACGGGCTGCTGTGCCCCTGTGCTGCGAGGGGCGCCGGTGATGGTCTGCCCCACGTGCTGCCCTGCCCCCCCCTTGTCGCATTGCTGCGCCGCCTGTGCCTGCCCTGCCCGCCCACGGAGGAAGGGGCGGGGGACTGCGCCGTGCTGGGGGGAACCTGGAACCACCCTGACCCTGGCCCTGTCCCTGACACCCCTGACCCGGAGCAGCAGCCTCTGGCTGCCCCTGTGCCTGCAACACAGCACCCCCTACAGCACCCTGCTGCCCCAGATCCTGCCCTGCAGCACCCTGCTGCCCCTGTTCTCGAAGGGGTGGGGAGGCGCCTGGATCCTGCCCAGCTCGAAGCCGCCCTGCAGCTCCTTGCTGCTCGCGATCCCGGGGAGGAGGGGGTTCACCCTGTGTCCCTTCTGCCTGCGCCGCTGCAGTGAGCGCGGCTGAGATGGAGCCAAAAATGTCCCCCAGGCTCGCGCGCCCCCCTGCCCCCCCAGCCCCCGCGGGACGTGCCCATGGGAGGAGGGGGGGGGGGTGTGATGCCATGGCCGGCTGCACAGCCAGCGGTGGTGCCCGCAGCCGCCGCCCCTATTGGAAGAGAGGGGGGCTTGGGGGGGGGGAAAGAGGGGGGGGGGGTTGACGGGACCCCCCCTCCTCCTATGGTTCCTATGGTTTTCCGTAAAGTTTCTTTTAAGCTTAAATCCTCTTGCGCCGAAGGCGCGGAAGAACACTTTGAGCCTGTCAGCCTCAAACAGCAGAAGAGGAGGAGGGTAGGGATGGGGGTATGGTATGGTATGGTATGCCCTGCGGTCTCGGGGCGGCGCATCGCCTGCCCCTCACGTTCCCCGTTAAGGGCCCGGGGTCGGGGCAGTAGCCGGCATCGACACAGGGCCGGCTGGTGCACCCAGGGGGGGGGGGGGGGGGGTGGGCAGCTCCGTCTCCCACCCCTTGCCCACCCATCCCCCTTCCTCTGGTGCTCCCGTCCCTCGCGCCGCTAACCGCAGGCACCGCAGCTGTTCTCGCCTGGCGCCGTGTTAAGGTAGGGATGGGGGGGCCTGAGGGGGGGGGGGGTCCCCTCCTTTGATGGTCGTCGGCCGTTCTAGTACATCCCTGGGCATGGCGCAGCCAGCCAGCGCTGCCGCCCCCGGATGCCAAGGCAACGCCTGCGCAACCGGCGTCGGGTGCGGCGTCTCTCCCAGTGCCACGGGGCGGCAGGGGACGGAACACGGGCCCCGTGGACGTAAGCCAGGCACCCGCCGGAGGGAATGGGACCACGAGGGACCCCAGCCCCTGTCCCAACCCCCCCCCCCCCCATTGTCCCCTGCCCCCGAGTCCCTCACAACGCGCCTTGCTGCACCCCGTGGGACGGGCGAGTGTGAAGGGACCCGGCCGTACCTGGAAGACGGTGGCCGCGGACAGCGACTCGAGGGTCCGCAACATGTCGCGCGCGAATTCAATGAACACGCTGGCGAGGGCATCCGGGAGCCGTTTTGTCAGGTGGTCCATGAGGCACTCGAAGATGCCGGCAATCATGTCCGCCAGCATATCCGATGTTTGGGACGGAAGCCGGAGGGCCTGGAAGAGCACGGGAAACGGAATGGAGTTGGAGACGTTGTTGTGCGGGCGTGGTGCGGGAGGGTGGTGGCGGTGTGCAGGACGTTTTTTGATGAGAAAAAAAAGCTGGAGTATCCGGTGATCAGCCACATCTGCACAGCTCCACCCGATGGCACTTCAGGGGTAACCGACGGCGGTTGGAGGGTAACCGACAGCGGTGGGAGACGAAGTGCTACTAAGCCAAGACAACGTTTTTTCAGTGAAAAGAAAACCTGTCAACTAAAAAATGACCTGGCGGTGTGGCTGGGTGTCGCAGGAAAGACAGCAGTGGCGACGCACTGCGGCGCCCAAAGAAGGGCAATGTACTGCAGTAGTGGAACGCATGGCTCTCCGTTCCAGAACCGACCTTCACTGCCCTTCGGGGCTTCTGGAGCGTAATGCCCGCGCCTGAACGTGCCACAGCCGCCCAGACATTGATTCCTCGGGTCCGGCCCCAAAGGTCCCATGCGAAACAGACATGCCAGTGGTGTGTGGCAAAGAAACATTGGCCCCGCCATCGAAGGACTCGGTAAGGACCGGCCCACCCCGCACCACCCAAACTCAGTAGGAACGTGCTGCGTCCAGCGTGCAGCTCAGTAGGACCCTGCTCCATCTGATCATGTCGGAGCTGGCGGACGCTGGTAGCAAGTCTGTGTGGGACACGCACCTGTTGCACAGCGGTGACCATGCGGTCGATCAGCAGCACAAAGTCCTGCAAAATGGCCGCCAACGCATTCACAGTGCCCTGGGCCCCGGCCATGGTCTGTGACAGCGTCTCGGCAGCGGCGAGCGTACGGGTACTGATCTGCGCCCCAAAGTCGGATAGAAAGTGCAGCACCAGCGCCTCTCCATCCTCGAGTAGCGCGTAGACGTGCCTGGGCAACTCCACAGATGCGTACTGTGTGCCCGCCAGGACCATCATTTCCAACACATCGGCGTCAATCTGCACCAGACAAACGCGCAGTGGACCCATGCATGCCAGCAATGTAGTGCACCCAGGTCACGCATGCCAGCGATGTAGTTCACCCAGGTCACACATGCCAGCAATGTAGTGCGTACACCCAGGTCACGCATGCCAGCAATGCAGTGCACCCAGGTCACGCATGCCAGCAATGTAGTGCACCCATATCACGCATGCCAGCCATGCATTGCACCCAGGTCACACATGGAAGCAATGTAGTGCGTACACCCAGGTCACGCATGCCAGCAATGTAGTGCACCCATGGCACGCATGCCAGCCATGCATTGCACCCAGGTCACGCATGCCAGCGATGTAGTACACCAAGGTCACGCATGCCAGCAATGTAGTACACCGATGTCACGCATGCCAGCAATGTAGTGCATACAGGTCACGCATGCCAGCCATGCATTGCACCCAGGTCACGCATGGAAGCCATGCATTGCACCCAGGTCACGCATGGAAGCAATGTAGTACGTACACCCAGGTCACGCATGCCAGCAATGCAGTGCACCCAGGTCACGCATGCCAGCAATGTAGTGCACCCATATCACACATGCCAGCCATGCATTGCACCCAGGTCACGCATGGAAGCAATGTAGTGCGTACACCCAGGTCACGCATGCCAGGAATGTAGTGCACCCATGTCACGCATGCCAGCCATGCATTGCACCCAGGTCACGCATGCCAGCGATGTAGTACACCCAGGTCACCCATGCCAGCAATGTAGTACACCAAGGTCACGCATGCCAGCAATGTAGTGCACCCAGGTCACGCATGCCAGCAATGTAGTGCACCCATATCACACATGCCAGCCATGCATTGCACCCAGGTCACGCATGGAAGCAATGTAGTGCGTACACCCAGGTCACGCATGCCAGCAATGTAGTGCACCCATGTCACGCATGCCAGCCATGCATTGCACCCAGGTCACGCATGCCAGCGATGTAGTACACCCAGGTCACCCATGCCAGCAATGTAGTACACCAAGGTCACGCATGCCAGCAATGTAGTGCACCCAGGTCACGCATGCCAGCCATGCATTGCACCCAGGTCACGCATGCCAGCAATGTAGTGCACCCATGTCACGCATGCCAGCCATGCATTGCACCCAGGTCACGCATTCCAGCAATGTAGAACACCCATGGCATGCATGCCAGCCATGCATTGCACCTAGGTCACACATGCCAGCGATGTAGTACGCACACCCAGGTCACGCATGCCAGCAATGCAGTGCACCCAGGTCACGCATGCCAGCAATGTAGTGCACCCATGTCACGCATGCCAGCCATGCATTGCACCCAGGTCACGCATGGAAGCAATGTAGTACGTACACCCAGGTCACGCATGCCAGCAATGTAGTACACCCAAGTCACGTATGCTAGCAATGTAGTGCACCCAGGTCACACGTGCGAGCAATGTACCCCCACCCCTTGCACTTGCATGGGGTAGGGGTTGAACCGCTGTTTTGGGGATTGTTGAAACCGCTGGTGCCGAATGTAACATTGGGGATTTGAGAGGAGGTCATAGAGGGAAAGAGGGGCTCATGCACGTCTGCGATTGTTCTTTCTACCACACATACAACCCCATGCTGTTTGATTTGATGTGATTCTCGACCATGGCCAACATTGCTATTCCCGTCACGTACTTCCGGTGCTCCCGGTGTCGCCTGTGGGCTGGGGTCAACGTCCCACGGCATGTGTGAGCCACCAAGGTAGTTGGCTTCCCTGCCCTAGGGACCTGCCGGGGATGACCTGGCTGAGACGCTACAACCCAGATAAACAGGTCACGAGAACGGCACACTGATAGAGAGACCAAGGCTGGGACAGATATTGCATCGCCGAGGCTACCTGCTGTGCCCTGGGGTCTGCGGCAGTGAAACAGAGGCACCGGTCAAGATCATCGCCCGTGACCTGGTGTAGTACGACTGCGGCCGGTCGGGTGTGCGCACCTCTGTGCGGTGGGATCCCTCTTGAGAGGCGCGGCCTTCCCGCCGCGATGTTTTCTCCCGGGGCCCAGGGCACACCGGCTGAATGCCCCCTCCTTCGGGCGCAAGGGGGGGGTCGGGCCAGGGGGGTTGCACGGGGATATCCAGGCACCCCATGAGGTGCATCCCAATCCGGCGCCCCTTCTTTATTATTTGCTAGTACAATCCGAGATCCAACGCCACAAGAAAGTGGCAGAGTGGGGTGGGTTGGGGCGGCGGGGGGGGGGGGGGGGAGAGGGCCAGGGATTCCTCAGGGCATGATTGGTACTAGCTGGGCAGGCTAGGAGGTCTTAAGCAGCACAAACCCTGCCAGGGTGCCACTGAAAAAGCGGTACCAAAAATGTGGGAAAGTGGGATGGTCCACAATGCAGAAGTGGGTGGTGGTGGGCAGCACGAAGCTGGTGGTGGTCCGGGATGGGGGGGGGGGGGGGCTGAGAGGAGCAGACACGGGCAAAGAGAGGGCATACGACCCAATGTGCCCCCCCTTTGTGTTTACCCCGGGTCGTCTGGCCCTCCCTCGCCCCGCCACTCTAGCGCCGCAGTGCGGCATAGTTCTGTGTTGCACTGTTGCTGGTGCCGCGGTGTACCACGGCGCGGTGCAATGCATGGCATCGCGTCGCACTGGGCTGTGCGGCATTGTGGTGCCTGGTGCAGCACGCGCTGTGCCCGTTGCAGTGTGTTCACCCAAAGCGGAAGGGAATTGTCCGAAGCGGCGACCCACGGATGACCCGTTTTGGATGGGGGGTTGGGTCAGTGGGTGTTCCTGGGCAATCCACACACACACACCTGTCCTCCTGAAGCGCGGAGAGGGCAGGCAAAACGCGCAAGGAAAGGAGAAGATTGTGAAGGGGCGGGGCGGCATGGGAGCCCATTTTCCCAAGCCCCCATCCCGGGTGGATGGGTGGCCGGGTGGGCTTGTCTGGTGTTCCCTTGATTTTGGAAAACGAGCAGGTACCCCCCCCCCCCCCGCTACGGGACACAGACGCGTGTACACAACCGGTACCGACCGGCACAAAGCAGAGGTGCAAAGCACAAGTCAAAGGGAATAGCCCTTCAGTGACATGTTGTAGGCGCCTTCCGCTGCAGTAGAGAGGCCGGAACACAGGGAGTGCGAAGCGAGTCCACTGCACCTAAGCCCTATGAACTAAATCCTGTCTGAAAGACGTATCATCGAACACAGGAGACCCCCTCCCCCCGTCAGCTCTTTTGGGTGGGTGGCTGGTTGGCTGCGCTTGGTCTGTACCACAGCTCAAGGGCCTTCAATCTTTGCAGGTGTCTTTCTGTCCATGGGCAACGTTGGTGGGAGACCAAGCTCTGTGACCCCGCCCTGCCCCCAGGGTATATGGGTGGGGTTGGGTCTGAGGGTGGGTCTGAGGGTGGGTCAGCCCAACTCCCAGGGAGGCCAGTTTACCCCCTGTGCCCCCCAGTATCACTGCCACGGCCTGGCAGTGCCACACAACACCAGCCGAAACTGGCCCAGCACCATCATACACCCCATTGGCCCCCTTCCCCCCTCCCCCCACCCTTCGTCTAACTTCGTCTAAGGGGTTCCATCACAACAGCAATCCGGACAACTGCACTTCAGCGGAACAACAATGGCAGGCGTCGTGATTCCGGTACCTCACCGGGCGACCAGAAATCCCCCACGGGCAGAGGGGCGGGGAAAGACCAGCAACGGGGTGGCAAACGCCACATGGAAAGGGAGGATCGCGGGCGCAACGGCAGGGGGCCCGGCAGCCGGGCGTCCGTGAAGGAACCCCGCAGCACCCGCCGCCGCCCTAATAATGATTGGGCCCCACTCACACGCAAACGATGCACCACGCGCCAGCCCCCACGGTCGGACGCACCTCGCGATGCTCACTATGGGTAAGGAGTCCAACACGGGACGGAATGTCACTCGAGCTTTTGGGCTTTAGGCTATTCCTCCCAGTCCGAACAGGTCTTATGGACCAACGGGTTCGCCTCTTCCGATGAGATGGGCGCGAGGCGCACCTCACTCAGCAGGCGCCCAGCCAGGGCGCCAGCCGGGGTACACGCCTTCCTAAGTGTGGGATGTGTGTGCAGTCGGTTGCGGCCAGGCGGCCGGCCCACCGAGGTGGGCGTGCGGTGCATGTGGGGTACAACTGTAGGGTCGGCTGATTTGGTTGAGTAGTTGGTCTAGAGGTAGGGGGTGTGTACATTAGGGTTCGAGCCCAGGAACGCCATGCAGCAGGCCGTAGTAGTGGGACCGTCGGGTAGGCTGTAAGGCTAGCTGTCGGGAGGGGAAGGAGGGCAAGACCTCTCGCACCTTCATCTTCAATGCTCTCCTTCAAGGCCGGCCCGCGGTTGAAGCCGGCTTGGCATGTTGTGTGTGGTGGTGGTCCGTCTTCTTCGGGTAGTTCAACTAATATACTTGTAGGGGATACACTACAATAGCACGCTGGGTATAGATAGCATGTAACTGGTACCTATAGTGTACTGGAAAGGTATGTCAGCGTGCGGTTTTTGGAAAGGTATGCCAGTGCTCGGTTTTGAACCCAAGGATGCCAGGCGGCAGTCTAGAGGTTCATCCGCTCGGCCAGGCAGCAGAGCGACTGTACACTGGAAACCAAGCTATAGGTAAGGGCGCGTCCCCGTCGGTATCGGGGCTGGCAGGCAAGGGTGGGAGGTAATACCTGTTGTTCCTCAATAATGTTGCGGTGTGTGGTTGAGGTCCATCCACTCAGGGAAGTTCGGATAATAATGTACTTGCAGGGGATAAGCTATAGTAGTAGGCTGGGTACTGGTAACTAGCTACGGGTAGTCTCTGTGTACTGGTAAGGTATGTAAGTGCTGGGATTCGAACCGAGGGACAAGGTTATCCGCTGTGCCAGGCGGCTGAGCGACCGGATATTGTAAACCTAGCTATAGGTAAGGGCGTTGCCCCATCAGTATGGGGGTGGGCAGGTAAGGGTGGGCAGGGGCCGGTTCACCAGAGTGCCGCCTGGCGTACCCGCCCTGTGTGTGTGGGACTGCACCACCGGAGTGCCGGCAGACATATCTGCCCAACGTGCGCAGGGTGTGTGTGGGAGTGTACCACCGGAGTGCCGACTGGCGTACCACCCCGTGGGTGCCCAAGGTGCCACCGCCGGAGTGCCGACTGGCGTGACTAGGGCCAGGCGGCCTCGCTTGTGTCTATACACCCCTTCCCCTTAGGAGATCCTACGATTGTCACGCCATCTCACAGGCGACAAGGCATTGCCGAGCAGGGCAAGTTCCCGCTGACAGGGAATGTCACACGGGGGGGGGGGGGGCGAGTTTGGGGGGGGGATTTAGGACAATGGGCTCCCATGTACATGAGCCCATTTTGTGTTTAGGCCGTGGGAGCTACTGGTACCGCAAAAATGTGTCGCCGTGTGTCGCGCTGATTGTTTTAAACCTACGTGTTGGGGTCCGGCCCGGACCCCCCCCCCCCTACGAAGGAGGCAGACACGGGATCCCCCCCCCCCCCGGTACAGCATCCACCAGCCCTTCTGTGGTCGGGAGGTGCGGCCCATGGGGGGGTGTTCAGGGCACACGACAGCAGCGCAGCGGAGGGCACCACCTGCATCTGCGACTCCATCTGCGACATCACGGCGTTGACGTCGGTGGTCCCGAGGTCGGCGGCGAGCGTGGCGCGGATGTCTTGCAGGACGTCGTCCTGTCCGAAGAAGTTCGCCCAGTCCGAAACGCTGCCAAACACGTTGGTCATATAGGCCAACGCGGTGGGCGTCAGGTCGATCGTCGCATTCGCGAGCAAATGCGATGCGTTGATGATCTGCGACGAGTGAGAAAATTATTTGGGGGTTTTTTTTTTGGGGGGGGGGGCTGAACTTAGGAGGGGAAAATTTTGGAACTGGTCCTTAGAAATGAAGGAAAATTTTGGTCTAAGGCCCCTTGCTGTCGCTTCCCAGGGGATCTTTGTACTGTGAACGTTGGCAGTCTTGCGGACCTACAGAGAACACAGTGTCAATTGACACCGCGTCTCATCTCTATGTTGCGGATTCGCACTGCATGCAGCACGCAAGAAACCCACATCTCCTGCAGCCCGTGCCTGGTGCACACATTTTGGCACAGCGCATCCTTAAATATGTGGTACGAGGTAGGGGTTCCCAATTTGTCCACCTGAATGTGGTCGCTTTCTGGCTTATCCCCCGCCCCCCGGTACCCCAACACCAACACAAACCAACTGCACAACACAGCGCAGCCGGGGCGGCACTGCATGGCAAACACTAGAACACGGCAGAACACGGCCCGGCCCGATACCACAACACAGCGCGACGCGCAACGCCACGCAACACACCGCAACACGGCACTGCAAACCACAGCCCGACACAGGGCGGTCCTGTGCCTCGCACAACACGGCACCAGCACAGCGCTGTCTCACACACTACAGCGCAACGTCCAGACCACGAAGAACATCCCGCAGCCCGGCACGGCGCGACACAACGCAATATACGACCCAAGTCAAAGCACATCAACACGACAGGGAGCACCACCCGGAGACGCTTCGGGCTGCAACACACCAGGGCATGCCCCCGGCTTGACCCATGATTTCGAACATACTTGTTCCTCCATTTCGAAGCAAGCCAAATCCACACAAATTCGCTCCCGCTCCCGGCGAAAACGGAAACCTTTGTGCACGTCGCCCTGCGCGTGCGTGTTGAGAAAATGAACCGCGGCCATTTGGCCAGGCAAGCGCCATTTTGGCACCCCCCCCCCATCACGCTACGTTGCGATGGGCCCTCTCCTGCGGTGGCCACAGGCCGCCTTTTGTGTGTTCCGCCTTGTGTGTGCACCGCCTTCTGTGTGTACCGCCTTGCCTGTGGCCCCTTAAATAACATGACTCCTGCGGTGGCCACAGACCGCCTTTTGTGTGCACCATCCCCCCCCCCCCGCCCCCTGCGCTGCTGCCAGGCACCCGAGTGGCACCGGTGATGCACCCTTGGCATCGCGCCGCTGCTGCACACATGCCTCTTGCAAGGCGCCCTCAAGTACGCCGACGACATCGCCGATGGGTACTGTCACCAGAAGCCTTTGCAGTTCTTTCGAAACCGTCGCATTCAGATCCGTGGCCATGTTCGTCAGAGCGTTGAGATTGATGGCGGTGCTCGTTGAAGCCTCAGCCAGCAGCACCCGTCCTCGGGTGCTGGTGGCCTCTTCCGAAGCCCCTTCCACTCCAAGTGCCCTTCTGATGAGGTCTTCGACCGTCGGCTGCAGAAGGAAAAGCGAGTTCCGGAGGCCCGCGGCAATGGACTTCGCCGCGGTGGTTGGGCCGTCCCCCACGTTCATGACCCCGATTAAGGCGCCTTCGATGGCGGGCTCGACCACCCCCTTGACATCATCCACCAGAACCTGCGGGGACGGATGAAGGGTTTCGCTGGGGGAAGCGGGGACGCCGGGGGGAGAGGCAGCGAGAAGGCAGGACGACAAGGCGCGAGGGCGCGGCCGGCAAGCAATGCCCTCGGCGTAGTCCCCGCCCACCCCAGCCCGTCTTGTTTGTGTGAGTAGTGATTGGATTTGTGGCACCACCAGCCCCCAGCCCCGCTTGACATCCCCGCTTTTTGGGGCTGAGAAAGGGGCGATTGTTTGAGGGGATGTCGCCTTTGCACTTTTTGTTTCACTGGTTTCGTATGGTCCCACACGTGCACTGACCCCTCGTAGCCGACCCTCTAACCCCTGGCCCTGGGCTGTGGGTGCTGTATTGAATGATCGGCTCCTGAGGACAATGCATCGTGTGGCGATGGACCTTGTTTTACAAAACAAAACAAACAAAAACAAAGCGATGGGGATGGGGTACGGCCTAGTGGCCACTGATGCGGAGTCCTGCGCCCCGCTTCAATGACAAAGCGGGCGAAGAAACAAGAGACGCGGTGCTCCCTGAGCGGGCCCGCATGCCCGGACCATCCCAACCATCACGAGTGTGCCAGCACACCGTCGCCTCGCAGCATCTGAAGACTTCCCTCCCTCACGTTCCCCCCCTGAGAAGCCCCCCCTTTGCCCTGTCCGTGGTCCAGCACGAGGCACGGCGAGGGGCGGTGCCCCTCCAACGCAACCGGGCAGGTGGGGGGGGGGGGTCTGGAGGGGTCGAATCCAGTGGCGGAAAAGTGCAGGAAAACTGCGGAAAATTGCGAAAAATTTGCGATACCGTAAGCAACGGGAGTACGAAGGGCACTGAACGCAGCAACACGGAACGGTGGCCCCGGACCACACCAGCAGACACGCAAGATGGGCAGGTCAGAGAAATTGCGGGAAAATTGCAGAAAATTGCGGATCTCAATCACTCCTCCCCCTTGAGCCGGGGGACCCGCCAGCAGAACGCACTGCAATCCACACGCGTGCAAACTGGAACCTGCGCGACCTGCTGGACGCGTGCGCCGTCCCCAGACGCACCCACGAGCTGCGAAATCAAGAATTGGACGAGCCCAGAGGCGATCTGCTCGGAGCTCAGGTCGTGCAGGTCCCCCAATCCGCTGAAGCGATCGGTCAGGTAGGACAAAGCTCCCTCGCGGACGAAGGAGAACACGCCGCTGAGCCCGGGAGGCAGCGCCGGTCCGTCCGCGGCCACCACTGCCGTGAGGATGACTTGGGCACTTGGCATTGCAGTGGGAAAGGCCGAAGCGGCGTAGTCTTCAACGAAGGCTGCAGGCGAGAGGGGTCCAAGAGGGCGGGGCCTGACCACAAAGGTGACATGACTGAGGCACGAACATTCAACTGCACGGGGGAGGGCAGCACATAACAGCAACCATCTGGCACCCACCAAGAAATAATAATAACTATTCATGGCCCATCAGGAAACCGCTACAATCCATGACCCCAGAGTTACGCAAAACAGGTCACGCATTGCCAACGGAAGATCCAGACGGTCTTGAATGGGCTCACGGTGCCCGAATTAGCAAGCGTCGCCCGAAATATCATAAACCGCGCCCTACAATACGAGAAGCGTGCGAAGGAGATGGTACTAAGGGGCATGTATTACTGAGAACACGCGACAACATCAAAAGTCGTGAATGAAATGCCCAAGCCAGTAAAAGCAGCAGGGCGGCCCGTTGGTTTCAAACCCACGTGGGTGTCGGTGTATGTGCGGGGCGGGGCTGCAGTCGGCTCGTCCCAGGCCTGGCGGTCGATTCCTGCGAGTGCATGCTTCGTATCCCCCCCCCCCTTGCGCAAGCACGACCCCGGTCCCCATCGTCCAGGCACAACAGCGGTTCAACGCCCGCCTTGTGCTTAGACAAGCCCGTGCGCGCGCGCGACACACACGACGGCAAAGCACGGTACGTGACAGCCACGCCGGGAATAACCATTTCAGCCATGGCCAAACATCACCTCAATACAAACAGCGTGGGGTACACTGCTGTTATGAACAGAATGCACACTCACAGACATGACTGAGCCCCCCTTTCCCTCTACAAGTGCGTCACACCAATCCTGCGTTCAGGACTACAAAAAACAGCGGTCCCAAAAAATACTGAAAACAGCTCTTCAACGCCCACTCCGTTGCTCGGACAAGCCGCGGGGGGGGGGGGGGGGTAGCACTGGTGTCCCAACGTCACACAAACGGGCACTCCGGAGCAGGGGTCGGCTGCACGTGATGTGTCGTTGACCATGATACACTCAACGCATCGTTCTGACACACGTGTCCCAACGGCGCCCCGCCCGACAGGCATTGCAGAAGCGTTCGACACGACGCCCTTTCCAACGGGACCGCACGCGCGTGCACCGCAAGTCATCCACAGGCAACTGTCGCGCGCGCTCGTCCCCAAGGGAAACGCTCTCCCACGGCCCACGAAGAGAGCGGGCGCTGGCCCGTCTCTTCTTCTGTGCGCATTGGCCGCGGGGGACGCCAATCACGTTGCGCCCCCCGGCCTCGGTACGGTAGCGTCGTGGCTTCACCCTTTCCACGAGAGCCATTGGCGTGGGCCTCTACCAAAGAGTCCGGAAACAACAGCGCCGTGTTTAGCCAGTGACCGACGGCGGCTGAGCGTCTTACCGACAGCGGCTCGGGACGACGGCGGATGGCGGTCAACCGTCGGTAACGCTCGGACCCGATCGCAGTTGACGCGCAATCAGCACGCGATGGCCCGTCGTTGATCGCCGTGCCGTTTCCCAGGCACCACAGGGTTGTGTGGGCTTTCAACTGGGGGGAGGGGGTCCATAGAGCCCCCTGGCTAAACCCCCCCCCGTCCCCCAAAAAGGGCTCAACTGACGGACCCCGCCAAATCCTACCGAGACTGACCCCCGGGCCCCGGAGGTGGCCCCGACCCGAAATCCGGCAAAGAAATGAAAATGGGATTTTTGGAATCAGCGCGTCGAGGGGGTCCAGAAAAGTCATCATTTGCCATGTATTTTGATGGGGAAAGAAAATTGACCAGTTTGAAGGGTCAAAAAAATGGTCGGTGCATTCGGCGGCAGACTTCATAATCGCTGATCAATGGTCCTGTCAATTGAGCCCTTTTCCCGAACCCCCCGCCCCCCAGTTCTTCAGGGCTCTATTGCCCCCCCCCCTCCCCCGCCCCTCAGGGTCAGGGTGAGCCCCTCCTCTTGCGACGCAGCGGGCCATCCCGGGGGACCCCGTGCGACCGATGGCCACCCGGGGTCCGCTCTGCGCGTCAAGCGTCGCCCGGTTGTCCCCGGGGCGTGGGCGGCACCTTCCGTTCGGTTCCACAACAAATCGGCGATGCCGCCCTCGGCCTCGGCGAAGAGGTCCGCGCCGATCTTCGTCAGTGCGGACAGGGCGTCGCAGCCGCAGGCCGTGGGCTGCCCGGCGGCGCAGGGGGACGCGGCCGGGACGGACGTGGCCGTGGCGCTTCGGGTCGGCGTGGCGGTGGGTGTGTGGCTGGGCGCCGGCGTAGCACTGAGGGTCACGTGGAATGACGAGGGACAGCAACACGCAACGGGAGGCAAGGGGTGCACGGGGGCGTGTGTGCATTCCTGCGAGCCTGCGCATGCTGCTGTGCATGCGCGCGCGCGCGCCAGATGGGACGGTAGGTGCGCGCGTACGTGCCTGTGCTGGTGCGTGTGTGCGCGCGCGTGGCGGGCCCAATAACTGGCCCGCTGGGGCTGCGGCGGGTGCCGCGGGGTTCGTTTCTTCGCGACGGACGCCCGGCTGCAAGGCCACCCGCCGTTGCGCCGGGACCCAGCCCTGCCATACCCCGCCTCCCCGCCCCGGAAGTATTAGAGGGGGGGGGGGGGGGGGGTTTGGCTGGGACCCCCCCTCCTCCTATGGTCCCCCTATAGTCCCCGCCGAACGGGGGCCGAAACATGTTTTAAGCTCAATGCAAATATCTGACTGTCAGCCTCAAACATTGGAAGGCGAGGAGGGGGGGGGGTCCTAGGGGGGGGGGACCCCCTCTGTCCCTACGGTGTACGGCCGTTCTAATACATCGCTGCCCCCCCCCACCCCCCGGCCACCACCACGACCTCCCTCTGCCTGCCTGGCCGGCATTCAGCGGCAGCTCTGATTCGCCGAGGACCAGCTGTTCCCTCGTGGCCTTCCAGGCGGCTCCATCCCACGCGGTGGCAACGGCCCCCGTCGCCCCGGACCCAGAGGGAGGAGGTGCCGCAGGCGCGTGGCATGTCGTGCTC
The DNA here is from genome assembly GCA_964036045.1 of Eutreptiella sp. 'Long Island Sound 2002'. Taxonomy (NCBI): domain Eukaryota; phylum Euglenozoa; class Euglenophyceae; order Eutreptiales; family Eutreptiaceae; genus Eutreptiella; species Eutreptiella sp. 'Long Island Sound 2002'. The sequence goes on along the minus strand of OZ038387.1, from coordinate 51,806,115 downwards.
CAGACTCGAAAGCGAGAAGTATGGCGGCACACGAAGACATGTGCCCACTGCGCGTGGAACAGCGGCCGCGGCGAAGGGGAGGAGCACAGGAACCCGCAGGGATGGACGGGTGCGCAGGGCCATACGGGCAGGGCTGCGCTTGAGGTGGCGTTGGCCGGAGAGTGGTTGCGAGGGTGGTGACCGGGGATTGAAGAGCGGTTACCGGCGGTTAGAGAGCGGCTTCGGGACCCGTGCGGGCGGTTGAAAAAACGGTTGGATGGTAATGGGGGGCTGACACAAGCAATTGGGGGCAGGGGGGCTGACAGTCATCCTCTTGGGGGGAAGGGGGGGGGGGGGGCAACAGCCCCCTTAAGCGGAGGCCTGGATACGGGCATGCACGTGCACAATGGCCCCGTCACGGGCACAGGGTCAGGGGGCACACATACGGACCTGAGGGACGTGGCGTTTGCCGCGTGGCCGACGGTGGCCCGGCAGAGACTGCGCGTCAGCATCTGCGCGCCCGCCTCCACTCGGCCGGTCAGGGGGTTGCAGCACAGCGCGGCGGGGGTGTTGCACTGGGGGGGCCACCAGGAGTGGGCGTTGCACGGCGTGCCCGGGCAGTCCCCACACGCCCCGGCTGAGCATATGGAGTGGTTCTGGCGCGGCACCGTGTCGGGGACCAGGCCGCCGTCGGCGCAATGCCGCCCGCCGTGCACTTGGACGCCCCAGCTGACGACGCCTGAGAATCGCAAGGGGGCGTAGGGGGGCGTAGGGGGGCGAAAACCCAACTTGGAACATGGGCGGGCGTGAGGCACGTGGCCATGAATGGACGATGGCCGTCAGCCTCCAGAATCCCTCTGGCATTCCAACAGCATTTCAAGTATCACGCGGCGGAGCCGCGACGCACATTGTCCGTGTTGTCCAGCGAGGTGCCGTCAGGCGCCTCACAAAGTGTCATTCTTGTTCTGGGCATCGGGTCAGCATCAGGCCTCTCACTCCCCTGACCTCACCACCCTGGGCCTCTTGCGGCGGGTGTCACTGACATCCGTGCCGAAGCCGTCACTATCATTGCCCCCCCAGCCCCCACAGCCGGGTGTCACTGGTACCTGCGCTGTACTGCACCACACTGTCGGAGCTGTCGGCATCCGAGTTGCATTCCCCATTTCATCGGTGGATGAAGCATCACTGGGGTCACTCGAGTCGCCTCCCCCCGAATCCACATCGGACGCACCTGGCCTTTCCCCGGACTCGTGCATGGGCTCCAGACCTCACTCATCCGACTCCAACTCATCCCACTCCACAACTCGGCGCCGCCTCGACAGTGGGAGCAAGTTGTTCGCGTGTAGCTCCCTGCCCTGCTCTGCCAACTCATCTGCAGCCTCACTACCGAGGGATGCAGATTCGCCTCGAATTCAATTCAAACTCGTGCGAATTCGATCTCAATAGGGTGATAATGAGCGTTTGTAAAAATTTCCTCCAAATTCGAGCGAATTCGTACCGAATTCGAATTCATGCGAATTCGTGCGACTTCGAACCCCCAACCCTATCACTACCTGGCACGTTGAGGTGAGACGGAACCCACCTGAGCTGCAGCTTGCCCCCTGCCCCCTCCCGCAACCACAGCATGTCTTCCCGGAGGTCTCGGTGGCCCACCTCCCCTGACGCTGTGCGCCAGCCGTGCCGCGTCCATTTCTCGGACCGCACTGTGATGCCCTCGTAGACATACCCCGAGTCTAACACGACAAGAGTCCTCTCATCTGCTTGCCTGCCCAGGATCGCATGCAGCATCCCCCCCCCCCCCCGTGGCCAGAACTGCGCAGGGGGGGGGTCGGCGCGACACGCACGCAGGACTTCCCAAGACCTTGGCTTGCGGCGCAGCACATGGGGTCCGGGTAATCACATGCAGTGGGCCAAGTCGTCTCCGGGCCGCACGCACTGCCCAGAACCCCCTCGCATGAGGTGTGGGCTATCCCCGCCGGCCGGGGAGCCGCGGGCCTGGGCGTGGCCCAGGACGGCAGGGGCGCTGCCCCGGTGGCGATGTCGGAGAGGCCGCGGCTGAGGTTGTAGTGCGCGCCGCACGGGGGGCACAGCGCTGCCATCAGCTGATCGAACACATCCGCGACAACCTGAAGAGGGGGTTTGACCGCAAACGAGGCAGATCAGCACGGCGTGGGGAGGGAGGGAGGCAGGGAGGGGGGGGCGTTTCGCCTGGGGACCGTTTCGCAGGGGATGATTTCGCCACCCGTGAAATCCCCAAAGCGCTTGTCTCGCAAAATGTCTCTCCAAAAATTACCAGTTTTTGGGGGAAGGTAAAAATCCGCAGGGCGATCGGTCGGGGGTGAACATGGGAGGGGGTGATGACAGCGTGGGGGTGGGGAACAAAATCACGTGGCTCTGGGTCATTCAACTTCAGTGAAGTGACTGTAAACCCCAATCAAACCCCTCCACGGGGACACGGAGACTACATCAATTTTTGAAAAAAAAAAAAGAAAAAAAAAGCTTTCGTCTCTCGGTCTGTATAGTTTTTCGAAATTTTCCCCTCGAAATTCTCCACTGGCGAAATTATGTGTGTGCACGACTCTGCGCTGGCGAGCAAAGAACAGAGATGAGAAGAGAGCCCCCCCCCCCCATCGATGACGAAATGATGACGTGGAAATTCCGGCGCCCAATTTTAGACAGTTTGGCTGTGATGCTCGCCCCTGCCCTGCCCTGCCACATGCGCCAACAGCTCATTGCAGATGAAATACTGACAGGCAGGAGCGCGCTGGCCCCGCCCATTAATGAACACTGGGAGAGCATGCAGGGTAGTGGTGCCAAACTGTGGTTTCTGCGAAACCAGGGTTCTCACCATTTTTGACAGTCGAAAAAATTTGATTTTTGTCCCCCCCCCCCCTCCCCCGCCCCCCACAAACATCTGCGCGTTCGGCACATTCCGCTGATCAATTTGATGGGCCTCATGGCATTGCTTCAAAAAGAGCTTTTCGAGATTTTGGACCACTCTGGGCGATCAGAAAAAACATTCGGCGCCTTTTGTGGCTAAATTCACTCTGTACCACGAAAGGGAGAGAGCGTTCATTTCGTCATCTCGGGCCCCTCAGAACGAGAGGGAGCGCACGCGACCTCACGGGAATTTTGAAGGGCCGTGTCTGGCGTCTGTGGGGCGACCGGGGGCACGGGATCGTCTGCCAGGTCCCCCAGGTAATGTGTGGCAGCCTCCGTCGGGGTGCGGGCGGTTGCTATGGCGGTATCGACATCCTGCCGTAGGCGCTGACCCACCGCGGATTGCGTAGCAGCCGCGGCGGTGTCGTGCAGCAGCGCCCGAACGCTGTCCTGGATCAGTGCCACGGCCGTGGGAGCCGCCGCCAGAATGCGGGCACTGCAGTTGTGTGCCGAGTGCGCCACGGCGGAAAAAGCAGGCAGCAGGTGATCGTGAAATGCACCCTCGGCAATGGTCCGCAGGAGCTGCACAGCGGACGTCATCTCGGTCTGTACCTGAGGATGTAGGCCGGAGGGCGGATGCGCATTTGCACTGGGAGGGGGAAGGGTAGGAGGGAGAAGGACGGGGACTGGCGGAGTGTAGCACTGCAGGAACACTGCCGGACGTTGACGGCAGAGAACATCACCGATATCAACACTGAGCTGCAGGAGCGGCTGATTGTGGACGTTCAACAATGGAAATCTCACTGTGTGGGACTGCTGCTCTATGGATTGGGAAATGGGTTTAGGTTTAGGTTTGGAGTGGTGATGCGATATTGGCTCACACAGGGGGTGCCCTCACGACTCCTGGATGGTAGGAGAGCAGCCGCCCAGGTGCTAGGGGAGCCGTACACCCTTCGAGCCGCAGCACCCCCATAGCCCTCAGATTGGTAACGGGATGGGCTTTAGTTGCCGAATGAGCTACAGCACATTCTGAGTTGCAGAGAGCTGCAGATCGAGCTGATGCAGAGACGAAGCTGCTGCGGAATGAGCTGCAGCACCCCCATAGTCCCTAGATTGGTAACGGGATAGGGGTTGGCAGCACAGAGTGCAGGCTCAGCACTGGACGCCCAGCACCGTCAGGCGCCTATTTACCCACCATGTGGTGCTCCCTTCAGCGGAGTATTGGCCCAGCCGCGCGGCCGCCCCTGCCCCCGCTCCCATATCTGCCGCTGGACTGCCCAAACACACACACAAGGGGGTGAGGGGGGGTGGCGGAGGGCCCGCCCTGGCTGCTGACCCCATCCCCATACCTGGCCCCGCCCCGTCATGCCTGCACCGTCTTGCACTGGCTGGGGGGACGGTTGCCCCACGCCATTGCTCTTCAGCACAGGGTGAAGGGACGGTGTCCCCACCTACGTGCCCGTCAGCACAGGGGCGGAGGGAATGGTCCCGCCCCTGGGCGCACCGGGCAAAGGGCGGAGAGACAGGTCCCCCGCCCCTATGCGCACCACCTCGCTTTGTGGTGGCTGAAATTTGGGCTGACAGAGGGAGAGAGAGAGGGAGGGAAAGGGAGAGGGGGAGGGGGAGGGGAGGGAAAGGGAGAGAAAGAGGGAGAGAGGGAGGGGGAGGGGGAGGGGGAGGGAGAGGGGAAGGGGGAGGGAGAGGGAGAGGGGGAGGGGGAGGGGGAGGAAGAGGGGGAGGAAGAGGGGGAGGGGGGGGGGGGAGGGAGAGGGAGAGGGGGAGGGGGAGGGGGGGAGGAAGAGGGAGACGCCTTCGGATGGAGGGACCTTCGTTGCGATCACAGACGTCGCAGCCTCCAGCAGCTGCCGCACGTACGCGGCGCCGTCCTCTACGAGGGAGGCCAGCGCCTCGAGGGTCCCCACCCCCGCCGGGACCATGTCGAACAACTCCCGATGAACTTCGGACAGCGCCTCAAATAGCGACGCGATGAGTTCGTCCGCCTGGACCTCAAGGCCCGTGCACAACGCCTCCAGCGATGCCTTGACCGCCGCAGTGACGTCCGAGAGGCCGGTCACGGCCAGGCCCATCGTGTCGGCCGCGCACTGGGCGCTGTCCACGATGAACACGTCGAAGGCGTTCCTCACGGACCGCGTCACCAGCGGCAGTGAGACGTTCAGCCGCGACTGCAGGGCCGCGGCGAACTCGGCGGCGAAGACCTGCGGCACGGCGTTCGGGGAATGGCGCTGCGCCCGCGCTGGGGCTGGGGCTCGTCGTCAAGACGCGCCATAACACGTTCTCTACCGCGATATTCTGGGACGATGTTTTGTTCTGAGTTCTGTTACACAGTTTTCCCAAAAAAGCGCGCGGGTACTACATGTTGGCGGCTGGCGGTTGGCAGTTGGTGGCGGTTGGCAGTTGGCAGTTGGCGGTTGGTGGCGGTTGGTGACGGTTGGTGGCTGTTGGTGGTTGGCGATTGGTGGTTGGTGGTGGTTGGTGGTCCCTGGGGGCGGTTCTTAAGGGCGGTCCTCAGCAAAAAAAAACTTCTGGGGGCATTGGTCGTGGACTGCAGGGAACTCGCGTCGGCAAAAACACGGATCGACAAGGCACTGCTGCAGCGTTGGATGCCATTGTGACGAGGCTCGAGGGCAGATGCGGTGGGCCAATGAGAATGTCATTACGCCAGCGTCCGATGCTGTGACGGCTTGGGTGACGCCGGCCGTGACCTCCATTGCCTCGCAGTGGCAGGCTCTGCTCGATGCACTGCACACCGGCTTAGATGACGGGTCGCGACTCTGCGGGCCTGTGCAGTGCCCCGGCAAAGGGCTTGGCCATTCCGGCGGCGCGGTGCGTATGCCGATGCGGGTGGGATCCCTGTGGCTACGACTTCGGCGGCCGTATTGTTATTATTTTCGGCCATTTTGGCCGTTTTCGGACGGCGGTATTTTCATTATTTTCGGCCATTTCGGCCGGCATTTTTCTTGTTTTTATTGCTCTCGGCCAATTTGGCCGTTTTCGGACGCAACCGAAAAACACAGAGGCCAAGTCGCACAGTGCCACCCCGATCGAGGCCCGCACCACGCATTACCATGTGGAAGCGGCCAAACCAGCAGAGGCAGTGTTACGTGACATGCGGATGATCGACATGCGGATACGATATCAGAGACGTCCGCCTGCATCCACCGATTCCGCTGGCGGCCGTGTGGGACCCGACCCCAGAGGGAGGGGGGGGGGGGGGCGCCCCGCTCTGTGGGCCCCGAAATAAACGAGTCGTGGTGTTTTCGGCGCGCCACAGGCGCCGGAACATGTTGTTGGGTGCCCGCACCGAGGGGTACCATTCCCTTTCACCGCATGTGCGCATACCCAAAATGTCCGAATCTTTGTGGAGAATTCAATTGTGGGTCCAAAACACCACCACCACCACCACCCGCCGGACCCAAGACCCCACCGGGAGAGGTATGAAGGGACGATACCCCCGCCTCCCCCCCCACTCCCTCACCCAGTCACACACGCCTGCGTACGTCGGCATTGCCCGGAGCTTCATGGCCCCGGGAATGACTGCTGCCGTGTGAGCCCCAACACCAATTCGGGGGGGGGGGGGGGGGCTACGACCTCTCACACGGGCCCACACCCTTTGGGGCCGCATCTCAGGCAGCAGCCGCCCCCATTGGGGGCCCTCCCCGCGGCATCGGCATCGGGTTGTTCGAGGGATCTGTGTCGGCGGTCGGCAGTGAGCCGCCGGTGGTTGTCGGCTGTGCGCCGCGCGGGCGGCGCTGGTGGCCGCAGTCTGGCGCACCGGTTGCCGGCTGAGGGGCAGTCCCTCCTCTGGCACGGCCCCGTGGGGAGATCTTACCCAGTGGGGCCCTCCGGCTCAGACCTGACACCAACACCCCCCCTAACCTTTTGGGCCCTGTTGGGGGGGGCGGGGGGGGCGGGTGTCCTTGGGGAGCTTGGGCCGGTCTGGGGTCCCAGGTACCCCAAAACATACCTCAAAATGACCCCCTCGTTGCACTGCACATTTTGAACACTCATATGTGGGGGTTTTGAAAGAAAAATTTTGCCCTCCGGGGGGTCCGATCCCAGCAGCAAAGTTGGGGTGGCTGGATGGAGCTGGTCCGGACCTCCACCACGTTTTGGACATCCTGGGGTGGGGGGGGGGGGGCCTAGGCGCCCTCCATGATCTTACCGCCTGCCTGTTTTCTGCGCCGGTGCGCCGGGATGTAACGCAGGCTCCCTCGCCCGTTTGAAACCCGTTGTGTTTCCGCCCCAACAAGCCCCGCGCCGCCGCCCGTCCCACGTCCGGCCCTGCTAGCGGCGAGTGGAGGGGCAGGACGTCGCATGTGCAGTCCCCGCGGGGGGGGGGGGGGGGGCGGCCCTGCCCTCCGCCTCCGATGGCGCACAGCAGCAGACCGCGACACCGAATGCGCCCGTTGCGGACCACCAAAACGCTGGGGCACCCCCCCCCCTTGTAGCACTGTGTGTCCTCGACGGAGTCAGTCCATCAGGATCCGGCCCGGCCCCCGACACGGAGGCCCCTCCTAAACGAGCGGCGGGAGTGTTCAAACAGATTAATATTGATCATCCACAGAGACACATATTCAAATCGTCTGACCTTAACCATATCAAATTTATTGCAACAAGATTTCAATATCACATTATTCTCTTACATTCTCTTCCAGAGAAAACTGCTTTAAAACGTGTTTATCTGAAGAAAAAAAAACGCATCTTCTCCAACTCAACTGCGGAGCACAGCAGCCACCCCCGTGGGCCGGCCCGGCGTGGGCGGCATCCGGCCGCGTCCCGTAAGCGGGAGGCACCTGAGCATCGTCCAGCCCCTGCGCGACCGCCTCTCCGAGATCCGCCACCAGCGACGCCACCGTCACGCCCGGTGGGGCGACCGCTGCGATGGTCTCCTGGACCAGGGGGCACTGCAGCTGCTGCAGCCAGAGACTGACGACGGTCGGCAGCAGCTGCGGGGTCTCGGCGACGGACAGGCCGGCGACAAACTGCGCAACCTCCGTCGTCAGGGTGGACAGAAAGCCTGAGGCCCCATCGAGGAGCTCGTCCAGCAGCCGACCCAAGAGGGACACGGCATTCGACTGTTCTTTGATGTACCTGCAGTGCCGGGGGCGAGTGCACGGATGCATTGGAAGGAAAGGGGCCTCGGAGGTGGCCGCAGAAGCGGTTTGACAGGCGGTTGGAGCAGGTTGCCAAAGCGGTTGGGGGCGGTTACTGCAGTTGCCGTCAGGGAGACCGTGGCTGGGCATAGGCTGGGCGCCATGGAAAGGGGTGGGGGGGGGAAGGGGCTACCTCCCCCCCTTGCAATGCATCCCTGGGCGAGTGGGTGAGGGAGGGGGTGATCAACGGAATGGCTGACCGACTGACTGAGGGCACGGGTGGCTTGGTCGGTGCAGAGGTGTGGGCGCGCGTGTGTCCGTGCGTGCGTGAGCGTGCGACACAGGCTGAGCTCAGTCGCTCAGGGGTTCAGTTGCTGTGTGCGTCAGGGAGCGGGGAACTGACCGAGCGAGTAGGTGAGTGTGTGCGTAACGGGGGGGACAAGGGGCGAACAGATTGGCACTGTATTGGGGAACCTGCGGCCTCCACCCGCGCATGGCTACGCTCGCCCCGTTCCCCCTTTGGGAGAGCCGCGTCCTGGTCAGAACCCCGTGTGGGAGGCTGCTTGCTGAGCCCCCTTTGCGTGCATCCTGCCCCATGAGAGGAACCTAGGGACCTAGAGACAGTGGAGCAGAGAAGCGTCGGGGTCGACGGAGACGACGAAGGAGGGCAGGCACAGCACCAGGGCGGTCCTTAACAGCAAAAAAAGGGGGGGGAAAAAGAAAACTGTTCCGTTACGCCTATGCTATGAAGAAGCCGCGGATAACGACGGCGGTTGGAGGGTAACTGACGGCGGTTGGAGGGTAACTGACGGCGGTTGGAGGGTAACTGACGGCGGTTGGAGGGTAACTGACGGCGGTTGGGTAACCGACGGCAGTTGGAGCCTATGAAACACTGCCCTCAAGGGCGGTCCTTAAGGGCGGTCCTCAATGAAATAACAAAAAAAAGAGAGAGTCCTCGAGGACCCCCCTGCACGGCACACACCATTTGACAAGCGATGCCAGCGCATCCGGCACCGTCCCCAGGGCGGTCGCAATGACGCCGGAGGCCCCGCGCAGCCCGGCGAGGCCGGTGCGCACCGCCGTCTGCACGGCCCCCTGCGCTGCCTCAAGGCCCCGGTCGACCAGGTCCTGGGCCGGCCCGAAGAGCCCCGTCAGTTTGTCCCCCAGGAACAGCGCGAAAGGGCCGGCCAGCGGCCCCAGCAGCCGCTCCAGCAGCACCGGCCCGAGCGTCCCCGCGAGGCGGTCCCAGTTGCCGGTGATCTGCGAGGGGATCGTCGTGGCGACGAAGTCGAGGAACGGGTTCGCCCCCGTGTCGCTGGGCACCGCCACGACGGCGCCGCTGAGATGGTCCAGGGCCGCAGGGCCCCGCAGCAGCGCGTCCGTGACCGCCCGGACCTGTGCGACATGGGGCGACGGCGGGGGCGGGGGCGGGGGCCGGAGGATGCCGCCGGTGCGTCCGGTGCGTTCTGTCTGCGCGGAGAGGGAATCGGTTTGCGCAACGGACGTGAGCGGCGGTGCCGGGCACGGGGCCGCGTCGCAGGTGTGGCGGCCGTCCATGTGCATATCGGTCGGCAAAGCAACGCGCTGTTCAGATTGTCTAGAGTCGGAATGAGGGGAGCGGTTGATGGGCAGTATTCGATACAGTTCTCTGCCGTTGGGTAATATTGGCACTCGACACCGCTATTCCGGAGGGGGGGGGGGGGGGTTGGCCGGGCCCGGTCCTTCTGTGCGACCAGCTCTGACCTTCAAGCAACACAACCCCGGACCTCAGACTAATCACCGGTTGCGCTGCCCACTCCTCTTTTGGGAGGAAGTCCTTGGCCATGACAGAGGCCTGGCTGGGGCGGATACCACTGTGTAACGGCGGCAGGCCTGTATTTGACCAGGGGGTCGTGGGTGCCGGAACATGCAGAAACATAAGTACCAGCGAATTCCAATCCCCCGTACCCACCATCTACCCCCCTCCCCCCACGACCTTTCCGGGCGCTACCTCCCAAACCAAGCCCCCGGTGACTGGCCCCCATCAGCCCCCCCCCCCCCCCCCCTTGTGCCGCTACTCTATACCCTCACCCTATACCGTTACTCTGTACCGTTACTCCGCACCATTACTCTTTGCCATCATTCTATGAGAAAGGCGCCCGCACCGCGCGCACCGCGTTGTGCACCGCGCAGGTGTTTCTAGCAACCCTCTTCTGCATTTTTCAAGTTTTTTTCAGGGTGGCAAGGACGCGGTGGCCTAAGGGGTACACATACAACAACGGAGGCCTCCACTCCAGCCTCCTCACCAAAGGTGGTTGTAACTGCCCACACCCCCTGCCAGGGGAGGGCCGTAGGAAGAGGAAGAAGAAGATGTAGAACTCTCCGGTACGGCCGCTCGACCGAAGAGCCTAGTGCCCCACAGGGTGCCCAAGCCTGTGGAGCCGTTTCGAACGTTTCGCGTTTCGACATGTTGCTCAATGGGGTGCCCATTCCCATGATGCAACCGTTTCGGTGTGCTCGTATCGGTTCGTTTCGCGTTTCGATTGTCACGACGTCGGCTACGAGGAAGCCTCCTCTTCCTCTTCATCGGCGAACGTAAGTGATGAGCCTGACGGGTGACGGCACCCGTGGCAATTTTCCGCCATCACGACAGCCATCGCAACCTGGCTTGGTGCCCTATCCCGCAGCCACGGCACACAGGCTCACCACAAGGGAGGGGCAAATAGTGGTGAGGTGCAGAAAACAGCACAAGGGGAAAGAAAAAATTGCCCGTGCACGTGGAAAACGCCCGCACCGCGCGCGCACCACGTGGTGCACCGCGCGGGCGCCTTTCTCTATACCGTTACTCTGCATCGTTGCTCTCTGCCGGTACTCTATCCCATTGTTCTATACCGTTACTGTATACCTATACTGTACCATACTATCCTATAGTGTCAAGCTATGCCATTGCTGTACCGTTACTCTACGCCGTTCCTCTGTACCATTGCTCTATGCCGTCACTCTATACTGTTACTCTGTACGGTGACAAGGTACCGTTACGCTGTGCATTTATATTTACATACATTTACGTACGTTCATTTACACTACACACTTACATTTACATAC